>JAQFVV010006547.1:0-531627 GCA_028023455.1 Epiperipatus broadwayi
CTAAATGTCTTTGGTTTGCTTCTCTCCAAAACATTATTTATATTAGCCTCACGTTTGGAAGCGCCATTTATCTACCGTACCCGGCTCCCTATTAAACCGTTCGTAAAAGGGATTGTGAGCTCCAAAACAAACATGATACAGCGTAAAGATTTATTTATTTTTTCTTATATCAATAGTTGTTCATTATCAACATAAGAGGGCGCCAGATACGATGATTTGATTCACAATTTAATTTCTCGCATCACCTTACGTCATATCAAAACGATTTTGAAGTCTAATCCCTGCCCATAAGCTCGAACTCCCAGCATGGACCAATAGGGGTCACTCAGGGTCGCGATGTAATTGCCTTCAAGATTATTATTCTGGCAAATGACACAATATTAACCAATGGAGAAGAAGATCGGTTGATTAACAGATCGATCCAAGCATTGGACGGGATCATTGGTTATTTACAACTAATACGAATGTTCGGTTTAGGCATCATTAAAATAAACAATTAGACGCTTATAATATCATCCCCCCTTTATCCTACAGTCCAATAGAATTATTTACACTAGCTCTATTGACATTTACTTATATTTATTAATAATAGGCCCTCCCAACTCTTAAACCTATCTTAACTACATAATAAGTAAACATCGTGACTTACGGCACGATGTTTATAAATGAAATTTAAAAGAAATAAACAAAAAAAATATAAGAAAGACAAATTTAAAAGTAAAATAATTAATTGCATGAATAAATGCTAATTTTAATAATAATTTCAAAAAAAAAAAAAAAAAATAGATTTAATTATAGAAAATGATTTGAGGAATGCTCGACTTGTTTAATTAAAAAATTTATTGAATATAAAAAAATAAAACATTGATTAGTAGCTTTATTTACACGCACATACGTGCATTCTCGCACTCGCACAGAAAAGAACATATTATGCATAATAAACATGGATGATAAAATATATATTTCCTTTTTACATTTTGAAATTAGGTGTGTGTTATAGTTTATCTGCGAAAGAAAATAATAATTAGGATCAAAGTTCATAACTGGCAAAAGTCCTAAGATTTAAATATGAGGAATTATGTAGCATCTGATATTTTTATTTACGAAAGTTGAGATTAAAATAATAAGATTTAAATATGAGGAATTACGGATCATTTTATATTTTGATTTACGAAAGTCGAATTTAATTAATTATGAGATTGCCTTTTAAGTTTACGTAAAGAATGAATGGAAGCATTATAAAATAAAGTGTTTACCTAGGATTTTTGCTTAGTCTTCTGCTGCTTCTAATTTGGTGAGGGTTCGAACCTGGTAGATGATGTTTCCATAATACATGGTTATTCATTTCACATAAGTTCAACGTAGTATGTTTGGACGATTCATGTATATTAAACGGAACAACGTCCTTGGACTTCTTGGAGCACTATGTTCGGACGGTACTGTTGTTGATCATTCATAGCTGTGGAGATGTTCTGGCGGCGGAGCGTCGATCAATCACTGAAGGGTTTCCTAGCCCATCATGACGATCGACGCTCTAAATGTTAATTTCACAGTGATCATATTGGATAAACCGGATAGCAAAAAAAAAGAAAAGTTCTAGTTGTAGCTTCCGGAGAAATCTAGGAAAAAACTATGAGCATAAGCATAAATATAAGCAAAGAAAAAAAAAGAGTGTAAAAAGCCTTTTTTTTAGATTTAGATTCATATTTATATGGGTTGGTTATTATCTGAGGATCGAATCTCCACCCAGAGTTCAATATTCTTTGAGTTGTCGTTGGGGTCCGTGTCCTACGTAATGTCCACTCAATCCATATGCTTGAGGCAATCTTAGGTTTATGCAATCTCACGTTGCAATCTCAGTTAAAAAAAATTCATACTTATTCACACCTTTTATGCATACATGTGTGCGTGTTTTAAGAGAACAATTTAACTTACATTAGTTTAAAAGTCGAGCATTTAATCTTTCTCAAAATCACTTCTATAAGCTTTTAACTTTCATTACAGTTATAATTTAAAATAAACCCCTTTTTAATTGCCCCCGCGGCATATACAAGTAGAAATCACTTATTGAGATTTAAAATGGCATATTAGTAATACTTTATATTTTATTTTTTTAGAGAATATTATTATAGTAGATTATATGAAAGCCTTAAACTATTTAATCAGAAATATTAACATTTTATTTTACAGTGTATTTTATAAAGCATTGAAAGAAAACTACATTTATTCTTTATCATAAGTTGAAAGTGAAAGGAGAAAAAAATATAGTGTTTACATTGCTCGTGTGTGTGCGTATATACCTGTACCGACTTTGTCTCGGTACAATATATGACTACATGTCCTATTGAATCGGTGTTTTTATATGGTCACATTAAATCAATATGTTTAGAGATGACATATATGTGAAGCTTAGGTGCAACAATTCTACATTTAGTGATTGCTAAATGATATAGTAGTTAGCTGGTATTCGAATTTCAAGTAAGCTTTACAAGGAGTTAAGTTTTATATGAAACTAGTTTTGAACTGACATCAACAAATTTAGCAATATTGGCAGTTATTTTTGCACTGCAGATGCTGGCATGTATAAAGTGTGCATATAAGAGTACTTACAAGTTTATGAAAAATGTAAAAATATATAAGCTAAGTGTTTATTGATTTTTTTTAACTTTCTGAGACAGTATATTGTTGAGATGTATATAGATGAATTTAATGAATTGTTTTAATTTTATCAATTTTGTTTAATAGCAATCTTTTAGCATTGGAAAATGTGTATTTTGTGTGAAAGTTTATTGTCATCTTCAAACATATTAATTTTACATAAAACAAACTTTGTATCTATCCAACAAAACTATCAAAGAAGTATGTTACATTTATAGAAGTTGAACATCTATTCTTTAAGATTGTCATCTAAATGTTCCTTCATTTTTTGTGATTACGATTTATTAACTGACATGCTATAATTAAGGATTAATTTCTCAAGAAGCAGTATAAACGAAATTATTGTTTTTAGAATTTTCCTATTAGATTTAATAGAAAATCATTTATTTCATAGAGTTTAATTTAAACAGTTTGGATATTTTTATCTAACACATGCACTATATATTTTTAATTACATACTACTTCTGCCTTATAAGTAAAATCAAATGTTTCATAGTGTTTAATAAATTTATTTTGACTTCAAAAATTCTCTTATTTAATGACTGACACAATCGTTATTAATTTTTTAAATACATAAATGGTAAATATTTTTTCTCAATTACACATCAAAGATCCCAACATTTTCAAATTAGCTGAGGCAGGAATTTATTTACATGCAGAATTATATTTTTTAATTCTGTAACTGAATTATGATTTAGGTGTTATAAAAATTAGATTAATACATTTAATGTAATGCAGAGGGCACATTTGCCATTTTATTTTTGTTAAAATTATTACTGTATATGATAAAAAATAATTAATTACTTAATGAATGAATTGGAAAATGAGTACATTAACTAATAATTGTAATAATGGAATTGTCAACAAATCTAAGACAAAATGCCTTTTATTGTGAGTATATACATTCTTAACAAAAATAAATAAATATTTATTCATTATGAAATTAACTTTTGTTTTGATCACACACAGTAATAATTTTAACAAACATAAAATTACAAATGTGTTCTCTGCATTTCATTAAATTTATTGATCTCATTTTTATTTAAATGAATCACATTTTCTTAATTGTAATAAAATTTTATATAAACAAAATAGTTATTGTATTAGATAAAATATGACATCTCAGTTGTCAATATATATAAAAAAAGTTTTACTCATTTGGTTTGGAAAAAAAATACAACATTGATTTAGATGATATGTAAAATGCATAAAAATAAATAGGAAATTTTACTTTTTGTTAATCCAAATTTCTGTTTTGCTTGCTAAATTTATTTTAATGAATTATGGTTCAGACAATATGGTTGCTGTATTTAATAAAATATTTAAAATTAATGTAAAAAATACACACATTAACTATATTATTCTTATTAATATACAGTTTATGGTACAAATTTACGGTGCACTCACGGTCATTTTGAATTCTAAGAACTGCCCAAAACCACTGCTGACCCACCCAAACAATAAATGACATCGAATAATCCACACATGATCATGATATGATCAGTCATTACAAAATTACAATTTACATCAATAATTAAAAAATTAAAGTGCAAATTTCATAAGAATATCATGTGATCAAGTGTAGATCCAATATCCACATCAGAAGATCAGATATGAACAATGCTATTTTTTTTATCTTCATTTTTTTTTCTAACTACGGTATCAAAGGAAATATGCAACATCATAGTTTCTTTCTGGTAAAAAAAAAATCCAATTAATTATAAAATTAATGTGCTTTATTTCAATATGTGATTATAGGCATATATTGTAATAAAATTTGTATTTTAGAAGTTATAAACTTTTAGTATTTTGAAATTATAAGCTTGGTTTGATCAATTTTATGGTTATGCAACATGTGGCTATAGAAATATATTGTAATGAAATTTGTATTTTATAAGATAAGCTTTTAGTATTTTGAAATTATAAGCTTCGTTTAGTCAATTTTATATTTATTCAACATGTGGTTATAGGCATATATTGTAATAAAATTCTTATTTAGAAGTTATAACCTTGGTTTGATCAATTTTATGTTTATTCAACATGTGGTTATAGGAATATATTGTAATAAAATTTGTATTTTAGAAGTTATACGCTTTTAGTATTTTAAAATTATAAGCTTGGTTTGATCAGATATCTGCGTTTTTTGGATGATACTTCATATCGTCAAAAACATTTTTTCCCTACTTTGGTGCCTTGCCCATCATTATTGTAATAAAATTTCATTTTAGACTGCATTCTCTGCCATTTTGAATTCTAAGGACTGCCCAAAACACCACTGACATATCCAAGTAATTCCTTGTGGATTATTTGATGTCATTTATCTTTTGAATGGGTCAGCAGTGGTTTTAGGCTGTCTATTAGAATTCTAAATAGCAGTGACTATAATCTAAATCAGCTCCCAGTTTATAAACTATATTTACTTATAAGTTATTCATTTTTAAAATTATCCTTATACTTAATAAAACATGTATTAATTATCAATTTCTCTTAATGGTTTTCAAACTTGATGGTATATTTTAAATCTGTGAAAATGAATTAATTTTTTTATCATAATAATTCATTATAACTGATTATTTTTTTGTATAATATCATTGATTTAGATGAGGTTTGGCAAAAATAATCTAGAATAAAGTTTTATTTATATATTTTACTTTTAAAAATTATTTGTAATATTTGTTAAATTGTTATATAAAAAAAGGATTAATAGTCTTGCATTGGTGGTCGCGACTGCCTTGCAGTTGCCTGGGTTGCGGGTTCGCGTCCCGGCCAATGCTATGACACTTAAAAAAAAAAAAAAAGGATTAATAATGCTCATTTTATAAATGTAAATTATTATAGTTAGCTTATAGTAAGTTTGTAATGTACTCTTTAATAGCTTCAATTAAGCTACTAAGAATGTTGGTTTACCATAGATAATAATATTAATAATAAATTAAAGTTTTTACATATTTATAATTTGTAATCTATTATCATTAGATATTAAAATATATGGAATGGTCATATAATCAAGGAATAGAATTTATTATTTTGAAGTTATGTAGTAAAAATATCATTTGATTTTTTTATATATTCAAATTTTGTAAGTAGGTACAAAAAAGTAAAGCACCTTTTAAATAACCCTATGCTGATAATGGCTCCTATATCAATCTCTCACAGAGGAATTATTATCCAGGATTGCTAATAACCAGATAATGAAGATTTGATCAATTTCAAATCCTTGTTTTACCATTATGCTATAAATGTGTTGATTCTCATTACAGACCATTAGGCATGTAGGCTATCTTACAAAAAATCTAAACCTGCTTGGAAATAATAAAATTGTAATTTGAATTCAGATCATAGGTATGACAGATAGATACACTATTAAAACACCATAAAATTCATTTTAAAAGAAATTATAGATTGCAGGAGATATTTGATTTTTCAATTTTTTTGTGTGTGACTGGAAGATAGTAATTTAATAATAGTATTTCAAACAGTTAAGCACATTATACAGAATGCCATAAATCCAGAATCATAAGATTAATGTATATCCTTAAGCTATGATGTTTCCAATCAACGAGTAAGAAATCCAAACACAAAAAAATCAGTCAAAAAGTGAAATTGTTGTAAAATTTAATAGATTTTATCTAGACCATGATCCAGATCCAGTAACACAAAATTTCCTAACCTTGTTCCAAAGTTAAAAGAAATAATATTTAGGTACAATCAACTATGCAAGTGATATTGAGTGACTGCTATTTTTTTTGTCTTGTAGCAAGAGTTCTAGATTCCTTTTATTGATTGTTCTTAAGTCTCAATGATAATATTGCTCTTTGTGGTTGAACTTAGTAGTGAACTAATGAATTCAGAGTATTTAGTTCCAGAGTCATTTTTAAGTTGGTTAAATTAATTTTTTAAGAAAAAATTAGTTTAATCAAGTAATGAAATTATTTTCTCAACCTGCCACTAAGTTCATTTGGATTTTCACATAATTTCCTAAACTACTAACCATATAATTTTTTTCTGTCTTGTTACCATCATTTATATAATGTTAAGCACCTGCAAAATTAAGTGATAAAAATTCTGAGAAGCAGATGGATTTTTATGTATGTACAGTGGATTATTGTTGAGATATGTAATAATACCATTCTGATATTATTTACCATTTATTTATTGATGGAATAAAAATTCTAAATCTGGTTATTATAGAGTACAAATAATGTACATAATGAACACACTGTCTAATTATAGTTTTTTTTTCATCTAATATTGGACTTAGAAAAATGTCACATTCTAAAATCTAATAGAATGAAGTAAAATAATTATTCAAATATCTCTTTTTTTCTCTCAAGATTATACAAAAATAATGTAGAGTGTAATTGAAGCACTTTATGATGTAAGGACTTATTAAAATTTATGGCATAACTACTGTGATGATAATACATTATTGTTTTGCTTAGTTACTTCAATTTGGGTTACATAAGAAAAAATATATTTATTGAACAAGAATAATAATTATTAATAGAAAACTCATTCAACATACAGATTTAAATATAATCTTTATGAATGTTAATTTTTTGTAAATTTTTATTATTTAGTGTTTAAAATAATTGTATGACTGACTCTTGATTTTAATTGCCATTATGTTAATTAATATTTTCTAAAGTGATATTCTTTAACTAGCTCTCAAATTCTTATGTTCATTGTAAACTTTAAATAGTATGGTTAAAACAAAATTACTCTTTTGTAATAAATATTGTTATTAATTTATATATAAAAAGAACTAATAGCAATTCTTAATCTAAAGAAATTATTTTTTTTTAAAGACTAAACAGTAAATAATAGATATGGTAAACAGTTTTAAATAGCTCTCTCCAGGGCAAACTGCTCTACATTTATTTCTCCACTGATGAATGATGAAAGAAAAGACCTTATTCAGAAGATAATCATCTATTACATGGTGACAGGTTTTGCATTTAAAAAAAAATAAATTATTTTCTTGATAAAATAATTAGGTATCATAGATGAGTTTTGAGTTGGCTATATATCAGTAGCCAGATGGAAAAAAAAAGCTTTCTTAGAAATTGTCAACTACCTGAAAAAAGTTTCATATTATACTAGTATTTGAATCCTATGTTTTGATGATTACAGATAACAACTGATATCCTGATCACATTCTTTATAGACAAGTTGCAATATTTAGTGTCTATATAAATATGAATTTCCATCTTTACTTTTATTGTTTAAAGGAGGTTGCCTTGACAACAGATTGAGGTTGTTATTGACATTAGTATTGCATAAGTGTTGACTTCTTTCATGTATTTACATTATTTATATCCTTGGGTATTCGCTTTATTATGGAAGTAATATATAGTTGGAGTGCAGTTTGAAAGTTATAATTACAGTTTGATTGTTATAATTGACTTTGTTAGTCTACATTAAGAACAGGTTATATTTACGTGTTTAATGAGAGTTATTTAAACTTATTTGAATTAATAATTTCACTCTTTGAAATCAAGTTGCAATATACAGTGTCTATATAGGTATATTAGATCATATATAAAGGGAAATTTTTACCATTATTGTTTAAAGTAAGTTGCTTTGACAATAGATTGTTGTTTGTTATTGATATTGTTTAAGTGATGAATGCTTTCATGATTTATATATATATAAATCAAAAAGAACAAATTATTAAAAAGCATTATAGTAGATCTCATTGAACTTTCCAATGTTTTGAAATTTAGTAGACATCTATCCTTCAGTTAACCACAGTTACATATTCTTTCTTTAAGATTTTTATCAAAAGACTTCAATTTCAGTGAGATTTAAATGAAAACCTTTCAGTGTTTTCATTATGCTAGTAATACCATCAATAAAATCATTAAAAACTTTTTATAATTTTACTGACCTTATAAACTTAAATTTATGTTTTGTACATACATATTCATAATCTAAATACATCTATCTCAAAGTAAAATCTCATTATTAACACTCATCTTCAACCTCCAAAAATTTATTCACATCTTAAAACATTAGTTAATCAACTAATATAAGCTCATAATAGTTCTAAAAATTATTTAATGATTCTCATTGGTTATATTGACACAATAATAGCAAATTACGCTTATCTATAAATCAAAAAAAATGTTTTATATGGTTTCATTCAGAAAGCTAAAGTTTTGTTTATGAATTAATTGTCAAGTGGTTAAAGTAAAAAAACAACTCAATTCCAAATGAATGGAATTGCTAATGTTAAATATACCACTTGGATGCTTAAATTTCACGTGGATTCCCAAAGAATTAACCATATGATTATTTGTTTATTTTAGAAAAATATTTTCAAAAATTATCTGAATAATTAGTTAGAGTTGTAAGGACGATCCATTATTTTATTATATATCAATAATTGTCAACATAAACAGGAGAAATTAACTAATGAGTAAAATGTTTTTGAAATCTAGCTATGTTTATTAATTCCGTAAACTGTCATGCTTTACCACATTAATGATTAAATGAATATCTTGTGATGTTATAAACAATTACATGAATAAGTATACAAATTATGGTTTTATTCATGTATTGATATTATATATATTGAGGTTTCATGTAAAAGCTCATTAGGGTTTATCAGGGCCACCATATACAGATATGCAGATTGTCTGGGGCACAAGGGCAGTTTATCATGGGGGGGGGGGTATATTGTCATGATAATCAATAAAATCAATATATAAATGCAAATGATTAGATTTCCAAATCAGTGCATTGTTAAAAACACAGCTGACACTATGTTGCTGCAATAATTAATAAAAATTTATTTGTAAATGTTTAGATTTCTGAATTTCTCCATTATTAGAAACACATTTTGATTATAAATATTTTTTATTTAAATATGAGAGAATTACATTTTACATAATCTTTTGGCAATTGCTCATATTATATTACATATACTTTACCATGTGATGTGATGTGATGCACTATGGCTTCTCCTTAATCGGAGTCAGGAATCTCTCAACCATTATACCGAGAGAAACTTGTTAGCCAACTTATGTTCCCTTTCCAGTCCCCACCCTAAATTTTTTCCCATATTCTTTTCTATCATGTTCCATCCCATTTACATAACATTATCTTTGTCAACTCTGTGGTCTTTATATCTAAATCCCCTTATCTTTTCCCAAACCCAGTGTAAAATCAAGAACCCACTTTCTGTATAATCACTTTGTTTATATTTATTCTCCCACAGCTTCATTATCTGTAGCCTTTCTATTTGTAGGCATTTACATTCAATTAACAGATGCCTAATATTTTTATGCCTTACTTATATAACTTGCAGGCAGACTAAATCACCTTATATTTTTCCATTTATCTGTATATTCCCTTCTTGCTAATGATCCTGTTTGAGTCTTAAATAGTAAACTACTTTCTGCTATTATCATTAATTAACTTGCATTCAATATTCTGTTTACTTCTATATATATTTAAACTTTTTACTCTCCATACTAGTTCTCCATCTCTCCAACTCCCTATTTTTTTTATTAATGCATCTATTCTTCTATCCCATTTTTTTGCCACTATAACACTCAGCAATTCTAACACAATCATCACACCTTTTGTATAAGTATATTGATATAAAGTCTTTGTCCAAGTCTTCTGCACACCATACTACCTTTTTCACTCATCTTGTTGCCTGTCCTTTACTCATAACCCAATTAAATACTATTTTGGCTAATCTCTTATTATCCATAAATTTCAATCTACCAGACATTTTCATTTGATTTTTGCACTTCTCATATAAAAACTTGACCATCCCATTTCTTTTTGAATTACCTCCTTTGCCATCCATACATCTGTATTTAATGCATGTCTTCCTACTTCTCTTTGTAATTTTTCTAAGTAATCTAAGCTCTTTATTAACACATAACACATCATTACCATAAGTTAACCCTGCTATTGCCATTCTCTTCCATACAATTCTAGCTACATCATATTTATAATATGAAAATTCTGTTAATTTCTTTATCAGTTCCTTTCTTTTCTTTGCTTCATTTATCAGTTTTTTCTCTCATTCATTCAAGGAATTACTCTGATTACTTAAGACAATTCCTAAATAGTTATACCTATTCACCACATTTAACTTTATATCTCCCAATAAAAATTATTTCTCTTCTCTTTCCCCAGCATTTATCATTATTACTTTTGACTTAACTTTACTAAATTTAATCTCTGTCTTTTTACCCAGCCTTGTGCATGTCTTCAGCATAACTTCCATATCTCCTCTACTTTCTGTGCACAAGAACATATCACCAACAAATAAAAGACCTGATAATACATATGCTCCCTTGCCATCTATTAGTGGTATCTCTACCCTTCTTTCTAGTCTTACTATTGCTCTCTCCATTTCTTTTAAATATGATAAAAACAAAATAAGTGATATAAGGCATCCTTGCTTTAGTTCCACCCCACTTTTAATTCTGATTCTATATTTCCTAATTGATACATATAGTAATTATTTTCATACAATCTTGTAATAATATCTATGAAATATCTGTTTATTCCCAAATTTACTAAACTTTCCCATAATCTATTTCTATTTACTCTATCATGTGCCTTCTCTATATTATAATGACTATATATAACTGTCTACCTATATTCCTACTCATATCTATAAGTTATGTGACTACAAATAAACCATCTCCTATATAATTATTCGATCGAAAACCTCCTTGCATTTTTTCCACTATATTACTTTCTTCCATTCATTTTGTAACTCTTCCAGCCGCCATATATGCAAAAACTTTATATATCACTGATGTTACTGCTATCAGACTATAATTGTTTAACTTTTTATGATCTTTACCTTTTGCTTTAAACAGTAGCCTCACTCTTGTATTATTCCAGCTATCTGGAAATTTTCTCCTCTGTGCCATCTTATTAAAACATGATAATAGATTTAATTTTCCATATTCCCTAAACTCATCACCATCTCTGCTGCTCATCCATTTAAACCTCTTGTCTTTCCACTTTTCAATTTTTTCCGGACCTCATTCAAGTCATTTTCTATAAACCTAATATTTCCATTACTATATGCTTTTATGTTTGTTATCACTCTGTCCTTCACATGTAACATCTTTTCTATATCCATTATTCTTTTCTAAAGGTACACTCTTTTTTTCTCATTTCTTTTCTAAATGTACACTCTTTTTTCTCGTCATCTAATAATACTATTTCCTCTTCCCTACATTCCTTCTTTTAATATATTTCCAAAATTTTTTACTCCATCTACTTTTATTAATACCCTCCAATAATTTACTATTTAATCTCATTCTCTCTCTCTCTCTCTCTCTATAATTATCTATTTTTTAACCAACTTGTTTTTTTAAAAAAAAAACTTTTCTCATTTAATATTAACATCTTTTTCACTTTCTTTGTTTTAATAGCACATTTATATTTTCTGCGTGCTTTCCCCCTCTCTTTTACACTTTTAGTAATTTTCACTTTTTTATTACTTTTATTCTTCTGAATATTTTTACCTAAACCCCTATTTGCTACTTTTTCTACTTCACCACGCCAGTCCTTATATTCATCCACAACAAATTTCCATGATTTCTTCAACTTTTATTTTATATTCTTTCTTGTCATTCATTTTTCATCCACATTGTTCTCTATCCTTTCTATTTTTATTACTATTTTCCATCACATTAGTAACCATTTCTATTATAAGGAAATTATAAGCATTATTATATCAAACACTTTAATTTGCCCTACTTTCTCTACAAATATATAATCTATTGTGTGAAATATGTTATTTTTAGATCATTTGTATAGTCCCTCATAAATGATAAATTTCCTATGCTCAAATTCACTCTCTGGCAAAATTTTTTCAAAAGCTGCCCATTCTTGTTATCCACATCATCGATTTCTTCAATATGCCCATTCATCTTCTTTATACACCATTATTTTTACCCCCCCCCCTTTGAAACTGTATATCTTTAACTAGGCATTTTTTATATATGCTACTGTTCCACTCCATTATGGTTTGACTATCCCCAGTAGCCATATACACTATAGCCACCATCCATTTTTGTCTTCTTAGCCTTATTTCAAATCACAAAGTTCTTAACAGTATTTAAATATTTTTTGGACATAATAACTCTTACACCACCTCTTTTTTTAAAAAAAAATTTATACTCTGTCATACCATGTCTTCCATAGTAGGTACTTCTTCTCTTAGATGTGTTTCCACTACTGCTAATACCTCAAGCTCTTCATTTTTAACTGCTTTGTTTAATTTCAGCTACTTTTCTGGTCTCCTACCATCTTGCACATTCAAATATCCAATTTTAACAAATTCTTTTTTTTACTATTTTTTTATAAATTCTTTTGACTCTTACTTATCTATTACCTTTGTAAGTAGCTTGCTTATCATTAATTTCATAGACACATTCCCTCTTGCTCCCCTTTTTTATCTCTTACTTCCTGTGTATTCTTCTTTTTGATCATACTGCAATTTAAAACCCTATATCCCCCTTTATAAGTTTCCCAAACTATAATATTTTTTATAAATCAAACTCCCTAATACTTCACTGCCCTTGTTTTGCTTAGTGCAATCCATCTTTATTATACAACTCCCTCTTACTAATAAAAACAATCCCACACATCCACAAACATAACATTATTTCTCTCACATAATTTTTTAAATCTCATTTATCTAACATATACCTCTTGTCAAATCTTGGTAATAATCCAACTATTCCTACTCTTCCTTTAATCTTATTCAAATTATTCATCAATTCTTTATACTCATCCATTACTCCCTCTGATGGCTCTAACAAATTATTTGTCTCTTATCATAACATAAATATCTCTACTCCATTATTTTTTACTTTATCTATAACATGCATAATTCTAGCTCCAGGCAAACATTCTTACATACCTATTTTTATTTTCCTTTGCAATTACATCTCCACATCCTCTAATTACTGAGTAACCTATCCATACCATCTCATAGTTTACTTTCCTTACTTCATCCATAACATTCTCATCCACCTTCTGGATTTCCTTATCTATTTTTTCATTATCATGTCCATTCATTATTTCCTTAATCTGCTCACACTTCTTCTCTAACAATTTTAATTTTGCTTCTACAGCCTTTACACCATCCTATCTTACTTATTCTTTGGCTAACCATCTTCATTGCATTACTTATTTTGTTATCTATTTCTTGTCTCTCCACTAAATACATACTCTATTCTATCTTCCTTAACTATATTTTGCTCCATTTCTCCTGACTTTCTCTTTAAACTATCTTCATTTAGAAATCATGGTAGACTCTACCACAGCATGCCTAATTTTCTTATGACCATTATATATACATTGTGGTTACAAATGCAATCCATATTCCTTATTTTTTAAGTCCCCTACTCTATATTTAACTTTATGCTTCCTCTTCTACTCTTAAAATCTCTTTTATAAAAGGAGACAAACTTTACTTTCTTTCAATGGCAATTAATAAAGATGTGTTTCCCAACCTTAGACCTCAAAACGTTAATCTTCTTTTCTTAATTTAAAAAATTCTTTAGTAGCAAACTTACTAAAAACCAATTAATCTTACATATAACTTAGTTTTAAAACCTTCTTGCAGTAAACATGCACACACTCAAATTATTTTTTCCTTTTATATTTAAAATGGCATATCAAATCACTTTCCAAATATTAGCAATATTTTTCCCGATCTTTCCAAATACAATTAAATCTATCTCTCTTCATTCCAATTTTCTTATCACCTCCACACACTTAGCAAAAATACTGTAGCAGCAAAATTTTTCCTAGATATTCAAAAAATATATAAAGTTTTACTTATCTTGCAGAACAAATCAACCACGTCAGCATGGCAAGACAGTTAAGTGAAGACCTTGTATTAAGCTGAATAGGCTGACCTCTCTTGTTGCAATAATTAATACATTTATTTGTAAATGAAAATGTTCAGATTTCAGAATCACTTTTTTTTGAATATCCTAATTTATATAAAAAATAACATTATTGTTAATAATTTATTTTAAAATGTCTTATTTCAAAAATATTACCTTATAGTAATTATGGTAATTGTGTAGTATGTTAAACAACAATCATATAGTATAAAATTGTATGTATTAATCATATTTTATAAATACCATTATTTACAATTTGGTGTAGTTCAGTGGTATAGCATTTGATGCTGTTTTGCAGGATTTATTTTTATTTATCTTTTTTTTTTTAAAACAAAACAAAATAGATATTATATATTTTTTAAAATACTAATTTTTTTTAAAATAAGTTTTATTAATCTGTTTTTTCTTGGCAAAAATTGAATGTAAAAATTAGTTGAAAATTCTATAAATCAGATAGTTAATAAGGATTTACCTAAAGACAAGTCTGGTCACAAGTTATCAGAATCATATTTATATTATTTACCATGTGGTGAGAGAATTTCTAAAAGTTATTTTGCAACTGCCAAATTTTAGGAGAGTTAATATATAAATAAAAATATAAAAGTATGAATAATTATAATTTTTTAATGTGCTATTGTTTTTTTTATTAAATAACATTTTATAGAATTCATTTTGTTTTAATTTATTAAAAAACTCTTCATCACAGAAATGTAATCACAAGGAATATTAATTCCAAAAAATACAGAGCTAAACAAACGTGTGTTGCTGTAGTAATTGGGGTGACCATGAATGGTGGCCTGAATGCAACACTGCATCTGACATAATTGAAGAAATCAGTGGGTTCTTTACATTTGCATATTCATGTCTATAGGGAACAAGAACACTCCCATAATGAAAATAGTGATGTGGTGTGTCCAACAAATCTTGTCCTTAATCATCCAATAGCCAAGGCGTCTTAAATAAATTTGTCTAGCTACACAACGATTGACAATGTGGGCTCCCACGGAACCTAGTCAACTACATTGAGGTGTGCCAGCACAGATAAATGCTCAGGATTGTATAGGACCTGGTTGGGCAGAGCAACAAAGTGGCACACCCGCGGATCCTTGATTTCTAGTAACATTATGTATCATAGTTCATGTAAACTTCTGAAATAAATTTATTTCTTAATTTTAAAAAAAGTATATAACCTAAATGAATTTTTGTGCTGAGCATTCTTATCAAAATCAACAGTCATAAAAGTAAAGTAAAAAAAGTAGCATACTTCATTAACTGCTGTTTACTTTCATATAAATTAATATTCTTGTGATTGATTACATTTCTGTGGTGCAGTTCTTGTGTTTTTATAAGTTTTTATTTTTTTATTTTTATGCCTGTTGTCTTTGACAATGGTGCTGAACACTGAAAATACATTTAGGTTATATACTTCATTAACTGCTGCTTACCTCCATATCTTCTGTTTTAATTTACAAATTTTATTTCATGTGATTCTAGGATATTGAATTTAACTTGTACGAAGATACTTATGAGCTGTATGGAAATCTTTCTCTTAATGATGCAAGTTTAAAATTGTAATGCTAAAATAAGTTAAGAGATTGGCAAGCAAATGGAAAATTATTAAAGAAGACATCTTTGGGCATAAAACCAAACTAACTTATGTACATGCTGTATATAGAATGAATATTCCTAAAAGAATAGTTGTCTTCACTGTACTCCAAAGCCATCTATTGTAAACATGAGTAATTATTTGATACAAGATTATACAGGGTTATAATATTCCCATGCTGAGACTAGTTTCTGGCATTTATTTTCATTAGCTATGAGTAGGATTCAAAGCTGGATCTAGTAGCCTGAAAGAAAAAAAATCGTAAAGTTTTAGAGTAAATTAGTAAGGTTGCATAGTTATATAGATGTGATACCTATATATTTTACAGATTCAATTTTTATGCCAACTGTCTCTTTTATTCTTTGTTTAGGAAATTTAATACAAACAATATACTTTCTTATATGTTTATTCTTACATTTCCAAGATGAGTTCTTTTCACCCATTTCTAGAATTATCTAAGTTTCAAAGTTAGGAATAATGTATTTTTGCAACTAGCAGCTATTTTTCTATTGCTTTGTTTTTTTGAAGTTAATAGTCTGAAATTAAAAATATAAGGTTTTTACTAATAAGGCGAAAGCCTGAAACCAGTCTGAGAATGGAGTTGTTTTAGCACCATACCATCTGGCGTCCAATGATTACTGAAGCATATGGTGCAGAGAATTGCTCTTGGAAGCATATAAGTAAGCATATGAGAAAAATCATGTGATAGTGTTGTAAGTAATTTCTTATTATATTTTCTTATTTTTTTCATATTATTATTTAATATATATATACACGCTAAAATATACTGAGAATGAAAATGTAAAATTCATTTACTGTAATTTAAATTGCATGACTTTTTTTTCGAACGAGCTTTGTGAATTAACTTTTCCAACTTCATCTTTTTTCCAACAGCTAATTAAAGTGTGAAAACGGTTGTGAATCTAACTTTGCGAACAGCTGTGAGAGTTGTTACCTCTTAAGATTCTAATGTGTATTTTGCATTTTTTAAAAATCGATATTTACTTCTTTTTATTTAATTGTCTTTTATAAACGATAACCAATAAAGGTGAGTTTTTTCATCCTTAGTTTTAAATAAAATAAAAACTATGCATTTTTTTTCTCTCTTGGCATTTGAATTCTTGGTTACGGACTTGCTCTTATGCAGAATTTTAGATTAACAGTTTGCACGAAAACAAAAGGTGAATAACATTGAAAAAGAAATGTTAAAAAAAAAAAAATCTTGTGTTTGTCTAAGTAATGTGTACTGCTCCTCTGCTTGAATTGGTCTTCGATTTTTTTTTTTTTTTAAAAAGCAACGTGTTCTGAATGGAAAAGATCATTTGGAGCTTACAGATATTTGTTCAATGTAACAAGCCGCAGCTTCTCTGAATAAACATGGATTGGGCAGAGCTAAAAAAAAAAAAAAAGAGAAGATAAAATAAACATTTATATTTTTTAATATTAAAAATAAAAAACTGAAAAAGTGTAAAAAAGAATTTTAGAATAGTAGATAATAGATTACTCTGTCGAAAAATAATTTTTAAAAATATAGATACGTACACGAATCGTACACACCCACACGCGCACACGCATTATAAAGTGAGAGCACCTGACGCAAAGTTTAAAGGTTTTTGGATTTATTTCCACTGAAAGAAAGTAGAAATATTCTTTCTATCACTTGAGTGCTCAGATGTCAGTTAAGTGCACAATATTTACAAATATATAATGTTCTCAAACAGAACAATTGTCTGAAGGTTTGTAATAGTGGCATTTACTTATAGATAGATGTTGCACTATTTTCATCATTTAATTTTTTTTTTAAAAAAATAAATAAAATAAAATCTTTCTAAATACATTAATGCAGATTAGTATGGAACAATGTGTAGAGGGATGTTATTCTCTGCTTTTCATTAGGTGTGACCAATGATAGCTAGCATGTGAATTGAATTGATGCCTCATAGATTCATGAATACAGAAGTTATGATAAAGCTCTAACCAACTAGGCTATTCTCATAAAGGCAGCAATCAATAGAAACTTTATATTGTTGTATATTTGCAAGTCATGTTGATTTTTCCATTTTTTTTTTTCGTTTTAAGAGCAATGTTAATGGCTGGTTTCCAAAATTAGAGATTATTACATTAGGCTGACTTATGGAGTTATTTATCGCTGTAATCAGAGTAGCTTCTTAAAATTTTCTTCATACTTTTTCCTCTCTGCCAAATATTTTCCTAATCAAAAACATGTTGATCTACTACTTTTGTCATTTAGTTATATCTAATATCTTTGATCATTTTATGTTCTTTTAAACATTTTTTGATGATACACCTAGTTTTACTAATATATCTTTTCCACATTTACAAAACATTTCATAGATGCAGAAAATTAAAGTAGCTACTTATATAATAATAGCAAATAAACTTCTAAGTCAACCTAGTGTAATTGTAATCTATAATGTTTGAAAACTACTCAATAACCTTGACTTTAAGAAGAGAAAAAAGTGAAAAAATCGGTAGGATTCTGATGTATAAGTGTATAAATTTTTTATTAACTGTTACATTTGACAGACTAATTGGTTAAGCTGCCATCTTAAATTCAGTATTCTTGAATCTAAAGTTCATCCGTTTAATTCCTGTGAAGGGTAGAGTAAGATTATCACTTGAAATGTGTTTTGTATTAACTTAGGTATTATTCCCAACAGCTGGATGGATTTATAACTCTATAAATTAATTTTAATTTTTTTTTTAAATTTAACAATTTCAATTAGATGATGGATTAATTCATCATGTAATTATAAGTTTGAGTACCATAATTGAATGATGACAAGTATAAATGGTTATAGTTTGTCATTCCTCATCATCTCTTTAAAACATTTGGAACCTACATTGTAAAATAATGTTCTCTATATCATTGTAATATATTATATAGTTGTGCATGTAGGTGTGTAAATAATATCCTAAAGACAGTTAACACATATACCTACTGTAATTGCAACATGAAGTTTGACAATGAAATTTTTTTCAACTTGTGAAAAGCCGATGGTATTTTCAAATAGCTAATCCGTAGCTAAACTTTGTCAGTTATCTAATTATTGATCTATAAACAGATATGCAAACTGTCTTTAAAGGGCAATGCAAGGAAGAAAATTTAGAAATTTTCACCACTGCAGTTGGCAATTTTAATGAGCAATGACTTTTTCTTGGTATCTTTTTGGAGAGTTGTGAAAGAGATACTGGCCATGCCGTGATTTATATAATGGCTGTTTTACCTTCATACAATTTTGCAATAGTAATTTTTATGATAAAAGTAAGATAGAACTGTAATTGTTCAACAAGCATTTTTTCATATATGAATCAATATATTATACTAATTTTTTTAAAAAACATATTTATCTATCTGCATTACTAATGTCATAAACAACATCTCGTAATACTTTGTAAAATAAAATATTGGTCTATCAAAGGCTATGTGTTTGTTTCTGAAATAAACAGATGTGAAAGAAAAAAGTAAAATGATCATTAGAGTAGTTCTAAAGTTAAAAGAGGATTAACAGTTCTAAAAGCTGGAATAAGCATATAAATCATTTTCAACAACAGCTTTTGAATATAATAACTGGTAGCAATAGACTTTACAGGATCTTTTCTCCAGAGGAGCTGCTGCAAAAGACATTAGATTTTTATGTAAAAGATGTGTTTTTAAGTCCTCCTTCCTACACCTGGAAATAATTCAAAGGATAAAACTGGTATTGGATTTTTTAATTAATAAAAAAATCAAGCAATTCAATATAAGAATATAGTGATTAGATTCTAAGCAAACACTTTTAAAAGATCATAGTAATTTAAACATGTGGCATTGTATCAACAATACAACAAGACAGAAAGAGTAGTTTTATAGGAATTTAAAGCTGTCTCTTGATGATGTGTCTCATAAAACAATTATTATCATTGGAGGACATCTGAATGCTAAGATTGAAGTTTGTTTAATATTCAATTCTAGCTGAAAGGTTACAGAAAATATCATGAAGATTGAATGATAGAAAAGAAGAAATCTAATATAATGATACTAATAATCAGAAGGTCAATATGAGTAGAGCAATACCACACATTTTAGAAGGGAGATGCAGCTTCATATATCATACCTAAAGAAAATTAAGCCCAAATTGTTAACAGATAAATCTCAGTGTTGCCTTTAGACTATAACTGAACAATCTTATTTCAAAATAAAGCATCCTATATCTTTTTTAGTTTACATTTATTCTGCATTAGACCATTAATTTTTTTTTTGCTTCTGAGCCATCTCTTTAGTATGAATAACAGGCATTATCAGATAGTAATGTCAAATAGATCACCAAAATAATTTTTGGATATTACCTTTCTTTAGTGTAGAGACATGGAGTTCAGTTAATTTAAATTCCAGTCACTATGTATAGATACTGAAGTAAAGTTGGACTTTATATAGTGAGAAATATAAGTTAATATGAATTCATATCGAAAAAATTTAAACATTTGCTTGAATATTTGAAAGATAATATCTAAACAGCTTCAAAGCAAAAACATTGCTTTTTGTTAAAGAAGACCAAAAGCCAGTAAATAATGAGATTTGATTGGTTTTATTGATTACCCATGTTTATAACATGTCTATGAAATGAAGAGAAAGATATTACTATTGTCAAAGATTTATTTTAAATAAGTTTATAGGGAGTAATTATATTGTGGGCATGAATGATTTCTATTGTCTTAAAGGATACCAGAGGTTCAGAATAATATATAAGTAGCATAGTTAATAAATTAAGTTATATTTTGATAAAACTCTGGACCATAGGTTTCCTAAATTTAGTTTTTGGTTTTTACATTGAAATTTGTAATTGAATGAGAGTGCATAATTATTTAAATATTTTGTAGTAAATATTAGATTAGTGGAGCTAATACAACTATAAGTATATTCAAGAGTTATTTTATTATTCAACTAAATAAAATTTTATATGCATTTTAAATATGCTGTTTAGAGATGTTAATATCAACACAGCACCATTAAAAAGTATTACTAACAGAAGTAATTCTCTGCTGCAGAACTATCTATACTAAGATTTGAATGTTTTTTTTTTTTAATTTTAGGCTATTAGTTTGCTAACAAAAACATAGCTACTGTATGCTTTGGTTCCAGTTTTGCATTCTAAGTCATTATTGATAAAGGCAAAACTTAGACATTATTCTAGTGGTGATAATTAAATTGCATTATATTTCAGTGAACACTGATTACTTTATATTATAATAGATAGCTCTAGTCTAAAGTAAAGATGTGATCTTGTTTAAATATGCTGTAATGATAGCCTGAATCAATTTCAGCTGAGATAAAAAAATATTCTACCACTGTGATAATTGAAGGTCACATGATCTCACAGGCAACTGATATTATAATAAATAGCATTGTGTGTTTTATAATAAACACATTAATTTAATACTTCTTTTTTATTTTTAGAATGTATTACAAAGGTCTTGCGAAGAAGCTGCTGGTTTAGAACCATCTGCAAAGATTTTAAAGTCAGCTTCACCTCTGCCTACCAATGCTTTGAAAAAATTATCTTGCTTTGCTAGAGAGGGTGAAGGTTCTAAAGATATAGGGAGTATGGATATTAAAGGAGATGATAGCAGTTCTCACAAATCATTTGATCTTGTTGTTTCACCTGACAGTTTTGTGTCATCTGCAACAGAGGAGAAAAACAATGCCTTTAAAAAAATCAAGTCTAAATACACACCATTAGAAGAGCAGTTTATGGAAATAAAGGATAAACATCCAGATGCTATACTATTTGTGGAATGTGGATATAAGTTCCGTTTTTTTGGTGATGATGCCCAGGTAAGAATTATATATATATATAATTATAGTTGTAAATTTACACGTTGTATGATTTAGAATTTTGTAGCAAGTTTTAATAATTTTATAGTTATATTTTTATTTCATTCCCTATTTTTTGATTATAGTATATCTGCCATTTTATTTCTTACATTAAATTTTTTGGCATTGAGTTAATTTTTTTCTTTTCTAATTAATTAGTTTTTGGTATTGTTTATCTATAAGCACTAGAAACCATTATAATTATGTCTATTAACACTCCAGAAGCAAAAGAGATAAAGAAAATGACTAAGACCAAAAAGTTAAAGTGATGTTTTGTGATGATTACACTAACACAGACATTTCCTCTTATATGATTATGCTGGCATGCATCTGACCACAATGAAAGCAATCAGTTTAGATAATCTTTATGGTGTAGCAAAATTTATGCTATAAAACTATAACTTTGTATATCATCTAATTCTAATGTAAAATGCATTATGTGGTCTGAAAACATATTTTATAAAAGTGCTTCATAATAAGTTTTCTCAACAATTTCTTACTTTTGACAAGGTTTTCCACTACTTTTATTTATCATATTTTTTTCGGGTTTTTTCCAGTTAACATACTATGGCTACCACTGGCAGAGCTGTTAATTTCTAAGATTTTTTATACCGGTATTTTAATTACTAAGTTTTTTAATCTATTTTATTATCATTTTGAACAGAAACTTGATTTTTATAAGGTCAATTTAAATATTAGTTTTGAATTGAGATAATATGTAATTTATTCAAAGACATATTTCTGTTAATATATATGTTTGTATATCTATGCTTTAAAATCCAGGTCAATTAAACTTGGACATTTTTCTAACAAACTTAGGTTTTTTTTATTTTGTGTGTAGCTAACTCATAGGGCAACCCAGATTGTTCTCCAATATTGATTGGTTAATAGATATTTAGCTGGATGGGAAAACAAGGATAGAAAAATAATTAATCCTTCATTATCCAGCAATTAGTAAACCTTGTGAGTAGCACTTTCTTCACTGTTTCTCTACAAGGGATTATTGGAGAAGCTTTTTTTATCTTTTTTATATATATATAGGTGTTTTTTTTAATCCATTTAATGCATTATATACTGAATACTTATGATGATTAAAATTATCATAGTGAGATGATTCCAAACCATACAGATCAATTCCTTGTGCCACTTCCATCCAATTACTTAAACAAACATTACAATGCACACTCTACAACCCTCGCAAAATAGATTTTATCATAGATTGTCTAACATGGAGCCACAATGACATTGTGGCTACATTCAACAATACATTTTACAAAACAGAAAATAAATGGTGCCCATGGGATTACCAATTAGTAGTGCTAAGTCTAATATTTTTTTGAATATCGCCAAAGAAAGAATTATTCCAACACATCATGCCACATATCCTTCCTTAGTATATATTCATTATGTTGATGACATATTCATCTTTGCATCCGATAAAATAATTTTTCAAATCCAACAAGAAAATCTATGACACTATGTCTCTCACATTAACCTGTGAAAATAAAGATAAGCTCAACAATATTAAATACCTGAACCTCCACATGCATCATGAGTTTCCCATATTAAATTGCAAAATGATTATTAAACCAATATAGTTTGAGGCTTCATCCATCCTGACTCTCTAATACCACATTCTCACAAACTTGCAGATCTTAAAACCTTCCTATATCCCAATCTTCATTTGTGCAAGTTTGAATTGGACAGGAAAAATAATATCAGCAAATACATGTCTAAACTACATAATGTCGGATATAAAGACTATTTACTTCTACAAACCATCAGAAACCTTTACCAGAAAATGTGACATCCCCTATTCCTCACTGACCTTAAACCCTGGATGTTCCTTAACTACATACCTAATATAACCCATCACATTACTAAAATTATTACTCCTACCCATCAGGTTACCCTACATGCTGCACCTCCATTGCATCAGCGTCTCAACAACGCAAAGGATACCTTACCAACTGACCTCCTTTCTCAAGTGGGTTACAAGATTAAATGCCAGTAACCCACTGGCTCTTTTGTATTCTATGGAAAATCTCGGACAAATCTGTCTACACATATAGCCCAACATACATACCTATATAATAAAGCTAGAACAAATATCAGATACACACTCAATATTTTTTTAACCATTTTCGTACAATTGGTCATCCCTTTGTTTCTTCATCTATTAACATCTGTTGCATTGAATGCAGCAACTTTAAACAAAAAATTAAAGAGTCATGACATATCAGGTGACAAAAACTATCAATAGAAAAGAATCATGTGTGCCCCTCTCAAAAAGATGGCATATTCTCTCTTATTAATGTTCATATTCTAATTTTATGTAAATTAGCAATAACAGCATATATATAAACCCACTCCCACTTTCCAATTTCTGTTATGTTTAAAACAAAAAAGGACTTTATGAAAACTTTTCTCTATAATGGTCTTTGTATATTTATGATTACATTATCTTAGTTATTACTGTCATAATTTAATTATTTTTATTATTTTTATATGAAACAAGATGTCATATCTGATATTTCTGTATGTTTTATCTAACGCTTTTTTAGTCCCAGAATGAATACCATATATATTCTTTGGTCTGAAATTTTATCATGTCAATTGTCACAAATCACTGACTTGATGCAACATTTTTCTGCATGTGTAGTTGGTTTTTTAATTTGAAATAGTTTATAGTAGTTATTTCATGTTTATCATTTTCTCTGAACTAATAATAATGCTTTATCAAAGAGGATTATGAGTGTTTAGTTTTCTAAGTTTTAGTTGATTGCACTCTCTTCTGCATGTTTGTCATTTTCATCAAATGTTCTGGTTTATTAAATAGTTGTTTCTTTGTATTCTTGATATTTGGTTCATAGCTTTATCAAACATACTGAAATATGAACAAGATGTAATATGCATTAATAACATATATAATAATACAAACTTTTTTCAACATGTTTATGTAGTGTATATATTACATATACCTACAATACAATTTTATTTAAAATTTTTTTTTATAAACAAATACATCAACAAAAATAATTAACAAAAAGAAAATAATTTATTAGCAATTTAAAAATGAAGTTTAATCATCATCAACCATTATCAATCCACTTCAGGATGAAAGTCTCTCCAAGTTTAATCCATCTTCTCTGATCTCTAGCCTCTCTTTTCCACATCACTCCTGCACACTTTCTTATTTCATCCATCCATCTCACATGTGGTATAAGACAGAGTGACTCCATATCTCCAAATCTTTTTACAGCAGTAATGCAAGAAGTATTTTGTGGATTAAAATGGGAAGTCTTTAAATCATTTAGATTTTGCATATGATGTAGTTTTTGCAAATAATGCTTCAGAGCTTCAGGAAATGTTGCAAGAATTATCAGATGAAAGTAATGTTCAATGGATTTTTTCAAAAGATGTAAATAAAGATTGATTATGATGAGTTAGAAGAAATTAATAACCACAAATATCTTGATAAGATTAATTACTACAGATGGAAACATAATGGATGAAATTAATCATAGAATTAAACTTGGTTGGAATACTTTTGATAGAATTAACTTAATATTAAAAGGATATACATATGTGTTTGAAATGGAAGGTTTTTAATAAATATGTTTTATCACTTCTTACTTATGGATCTGAGACTTGGACACTTAATAGAAGAGCAATACAGAGACTTCAGATCACTCAAAGAAGTATGGAGAGATGCATGTTAGGGGTAACAAGAAGAGGTCGAAAACACAATACATAGGTAAGAGAACAAGCAGGTGTTATCAACAACATTGAAAGAATTAAGAGACTGAACTACTGTACCCTAAATATATATTTAAAATGAAACTCTTTATTTTTCTCTATCAAACAAAAGAACAGATAAAAATAACTAAAGTCTACTTATTTTTCCTCTTTTTTTAAAACAACAACTATAAACTAAAAGATACTTGATTGTATTAATTAAAATATATAATAAAAATAATTTGACATAATTTCATCTACAGCAGGAAATCTAAAAAATTAATGCTAACCAATATATTGCTTTAATATGAAAATTTTATTTTGAATTAGTCAAAATATTTAATATAAATTTCTATTATATTTGTATTTATTCCTCATAAACTAATTTTGTAAATATGTAATAACCTTATATATAGTTTTAATATAAATAAACTTTATAGTGAATTAGAAAATTAAAGCTTTATTGAAAAAGATTATATCAGATATTTCCTTATGAATTTTTTTGTATTACCCAACATGCATCATGAATTAAAAATACAATTTAGAAAACAAATTTTTTTTTATTAATTTTTGATTTTGAATTTAATATATTTTTGAATCATAAATATAATGGGAATTTTGTATTTTACTCCCATTTTTGTTTTGTTTCAATCAAATATTTCATGTATGAAATAAAGTGAGAAATCAGTGATGAAACAGAAGTTTTGGCAAACCTTGTTGAGATTCTTGAAGGACCACATAGTGAATTGATGTATAAAGTTTGACCTAAACAAATGTTAATCAAAGATTTATTTCAACAAATAGTGTTTTATAATCTTGATGTAATAGTAATTTACATGTATTTAAAAACTAGAATAATGTAAAACGTGGCCATTGAATATTTGCAGTAATTTTCATTCTATAAATAATAAAACATTAGTAAAAAGAACTTTAAAAACAGAGTTCAAGATTTTTTTTTTACTTATATTTAATTATTTGTAAAAATAAACACACATTTTACAAATGATAGACTAGAATATTTTGAATTATAAAATCTGAGTTGTACTTTATTTATATTTTAATGACTACTAATCATTATATTTTTAATCTATACTTTTTATTGATTTTTCTATAATATAATTTTCTTCTACACAGCTATAAGATCTATCAACCTAGAAAAGTTTATTAGTTTGGGTGTGAAAATTTCAAGTCATTAGTTCATATAATTATAATTTGAATAAAAGTGTTGTTGATAGCTATAGTTTCAAAACAGGATCCTCTCATTGTTATTATGAAAGTCAAAACTCAGAATTATTTTTTGAATCTGCTTGGCAATGCCATCTGGTTTTTATTTATTAATTATTTATGCCTACAGAAGTGCTTGTGGATTCTTATTACTGCCAATATTTTTTACAAGAATCTCATGATCTTATTAAAACTACAACTTTTCCTACATATTGTGCTATTCATTTTTCTAAAGAATTCATTCTATTTTATTATTAATTTTTTGTGTGTAATTGGTTTTCATCTACTGAATTACATATTTTATTTTCTGAACATAAATATCTTGGTTAATCAACTAATATTTAAAACATTCACTCCTTGCAGATAGATATTAAAATGTTGAAATAAAAACTTTCATTTCAAACAGTGATTAAATGTTCCATTTATTTGCACTTCACTTTGACTTCAGGTATAGAATTTAAAATATATGTACCATTAATTAAACTGTCAACTGAAAATTTGTAAACTTTATAATTAAATTATTGGCAATGCTAACTGCCCTGCTGCCCTAATTTTTTATTGTTGTTAGTGATGTTTGAGTCACATCTATATTTTGCATAAAACAAATATAGTTTTTACAGTAAATAAATTGTATAATAAACACTTATTGTGTGCAGTGAAGATAAGTACTACTGCAAAGACATCATTGTCATGTTTCATAAACCTTTAGTTTCTACTTTAGTTTGTTTATCAATTTATTTATACCTTTAATAGTAAAAATATGCTATATATTTTTTGCTGCATATGTATAAGTTGATTAATAATAATATGCTTATAAAACTGTCAATGAATGCAAATTAACATTTTGGAACTTCTCTGAAAAATTAAAAAATTGATTAATACTGTCAAAAAAAAATTTTTTTTTGCAATTATGTGACAAAAAAAAGTTAAAATTTGTGACCAAAAATATAAAATAAATAATAATAATTTGCTAGTGAGAAACCATAAGTAAATTGATTTTGTATTACTATAAATTTGTTTATGCTTTTAAAAGAATGATTTTAGTTATCAATATGAACCAAATAATGGATGTTGGAATATAGTTAAGAAAAAAAGTAGTTATTAAGTAAGAAAGTGGAAGTATGAATCTGATATAGCTAAATCAACAATATATACATTTTTATTTTTTGCTTTTAGAAGTTAGATTTAAGTTCCTCTTAAAATCAAACTGTACAGTTTGTGAAGCAATTAATTTATGTAATTTGAGATTTTCTATTATATATTGTAACCAGTTGGGATACATAAAACACACTAATATAGTGTGTGTGCATATATATATATAAAGTTGAAAGGAAAACTAGAAATAAACACAGACAAAAATTATAGTAGATATTTTCTACATTCATTGAAATAAATAAAAAAATACAAATAATAATTCTGATTTAAAATAAAATTTTGTTATAGATTAAACTTTTAAAAAGGTCTGATAAATAATATTTGTAATTCTGATTTTGAAAATTAAAAAAAAAAAACAAGCATAATTTATTTTTAAAATCTTTTAATTAAAACTTGTACAAAATATCTTTTTAAATTAATGCTTATTTGCATTTCTACTATGTAGTTAAAAATCTTTGTAGATTAAAAATTCTAAAGGATTATCACATCTTTGGTCAAATTCCAAAGATTAAAGTAAAAACATGAATATCACACTTTGATAGAAATTTTCAAATAGATTAGAGAGATTGAAAACAGCCACTGTGTTTTTATCACCTGACCACCAAGATTATAAAAGGACTGATAAAAAAATATCAGTTTAGTTTTTTGCTTGCAGTTTTGTAAGAGTTGACCAGAGGAGTCTTATTGTTATATTTTAAGCAGTGGCCAACTAGGCCAACTGCAAAGTTTGGCTTTAATATTTTTGGAAAACAGCAGAAGAGCTAGCTATAAAATTAGCCAAAATATTTTGTGAAGAGTTGGTAACTGTAGCAGAGAATGGCAACAATAAAGCTAGTTATAGATATGGCTAGTAGAATATATAGAGAACTGTTATGAGGATGTACGAATGCAAGGAAATAGCTGCTATTCATTTCAATAATGGAGTTTGAATTCACATGGAGGATTCTTTGTAATTCATAGCCTTAAAAGTGTTCTGGAAAAACAGCTTGCTGACCTGAAGCTTACAAAATCCAAGTATAAATAGAATTGACTACAGAAAGGAAAAAGCCAATCATACCTGAATTATGTACTTTTACCTGATGATGACAATTTCCTGGAATGACCAAAAAACAGTTTGCCCAAGAGACCAGCTGAATAAAGTAGTTATACGTATGCTGCTGTTTATCTATAAACTCAGGGAACCACAGATAAACACGTCGCGTGTATATACAGTGAGTTATTTTATTTTAATATTTCTTAAAACGACTTATAAAATTATAAATTAATAACTTAAAGCAAAACAAGTAAATAATTTGCTTGAGTCAATTGTCTAACAGAAAGACGATTTGATATATATTTTTGAAGAAATCGTTTTGGTAATTCCTTAAAAAAAAAAAAGACATTAAAAGAATATATAACTTAAATGCAAGCATAATTTTGTCTGAATTAAAAAGTAAAAAAAAAAAGTTGTTAAACTTTATGAAAGAACTAAGCAACAGGATTCTATATACTTTCAATATTGAATTAATTATGAAAAAATATAGTATTATTGTAACAAGTTGAAATAGATAAAAGTCAGTGTGCGTATATACTGTAACAGTCAGAAAACATGTGACTCGTAAACATAGTGCAGAATTCGACCACCACACAGAACAGCAGCACCATCGAGGTAGCGAAGCCACCCATGTTACTGAGTTCGAACATAGTTTATCGGTTCCACAATACAATCCACGAAACAACGCATCTGATGCGACATTAGTAAATATTTCCTTAGGCTCGGTGGTCAGGGATATGCAAGAGATTCATGATTTTATTCTCGAGTTAGCCAATAATCAAACTAATATTAATTAAACATTCATATTTACATAATCGAGGAAATATTATATAGAATGGGTATCGAATAAATGAAATGTAACTGCAGACGTATAGTTTAAAATTATTTATTAATACATTTTAATAAAACAATCATTTACTAATAATATTTTGTGGATTCAAAGCTTCAGTAGCGGGATTTGCGACATGATTATATTTTAAAGAATACATTTATTTATTTAGACATTATTTTATATTGAGGACTTCAGTAGCGGTATTTCTGATACTGTAATGTTTACAAAAGGAATTCACTTATTTGAAGTGTAATCTAGCTACCTAAAATTCTCGAGTAAGTATTTCTAATGTATGCCTTGGGGAATTTATACCTTTGCAATGCAAGAGTCTAAAGTAAGATTTAAGAGTAGCGGCGGACATATATTTATTTAATTAAAATATTTATTTTATGACTAAGGGCAAACATTTATTTGAGAGTGAATTATGAAGATAATGCAGAGGCGGAGTGATATATAGAATAATAAAATTAAGTAAAGGAACACGTGGTATGCTTTAGAAAGGCGATATGGAATGGCAGTATATTGAAACTGCAATGCCGTGAATGAGTTTATAAGACTGTCGGGCAGGTCTCTGCCTTGGCCCGACGAAGTAAGGTGTCACATAAGCATAACCAGGGACAAGCGGTCCGTGTCGCAATTTGCTGGCTGGCTGCATGGCAGGTCAAATCCTACGGGAGCATTTATTATGTCCGCTTGTGTAGGACGACTGGGGTTAATTTCAACCCTGAAGAATCCGGAATATTTACGGCGGAATAGATCATCGCGTCTTTAAAACGTAACACATGTATAAGTATAAACGATTATGATAAGATTTAAATAGATTTCTAATTCGGCCCTACATTATCAACATTTACTAAAGAACGTTGGTGACTCTCAAAGAAATGTAATTTTCTGGAATTATTCATGATGATTTAATAAATACAAAACATATATAAATTGGGAATTATTATAACTAATACGTCAGCCATTTGCGAAGTAGTAGACCCCTGCATTACAATAAATGATGCATTGAATGCGTGTCGATTTATATGAAAGTTAAATTAGTTATGAAAGCAAATATTAATGAAAATTTGACACGCATTCATTGTTCCAAGTGATCATAGATTTAAACTTTGAAAATTGAGACAATTATGAGCATGCAATAATTAAATAATAACTATAGATAAAATGTAGATTTGAGAAATATGCACCCAAGAAAGATAGAGTGAGGTAAGCTAGATTATTAGAGAAATTTACACATTAAATTAATTATTCAATTTTAGTTATACAAATGATAGTTTTTACATTTTATAATTTAGATAAGTAATATGAAGAAGAGCTATAGCATGTTATTAGAGTACTCTAGAGTTTGAACACAGACAGGTACCTGTTTTATAAGAAGTTTTCTGATTCCATTAGTTTAGCAGCAAAAAGTTCACAAGTGGCAATTCTTTCTTGTATTTAGATATTTCATTTACTTTCACAGCAGCAGCAGCTTTCTCATTTATTTCAGGCAGCAGATCTTCATGGTAAATTTATGACGGGCAATGGAAATTTTGGCATCTGATAGGCCATCTCCCGATGGAGAATAATCTAGGTGCTTTACTTGGTCATACCTTGGCAGGAACAATTTATTTTTATATTTTGGAGACTCTCAGTGATCGAGAGCAAAGCTAAAGTTTAAGTCCATGTCTCCAGCAAGTCTAAGATGGCCTTTTTTTAATCTTGATCTTTCACATTTTTGTTAAGATATTTTTAGGTTCTACTTAATCTGGCCTGAGGATAATCAATGCATTTTGTTGGTTTTAATTAAAGAAAGCTGCCGTTCTATTGCTTACATTTTACATTTACTAATTACATTTTGGGGAATTTTTCTTTAATTAATCTATTATCTATCACTGACCTATGCTTTTAAATTTCAAAGACAAAAAGGGAACATAAGATTATTTTAACTTTTAATTAAATATTACATCAGATTTTTTTTTTTTTTAGAATTATTATTAAACGAAATTTAAACAAAGCAATAAATACGAACTTTATAATCCAAAATAAATGATTAAAATTATACAAAATTATATAACTAAAAGAAATCTAAATTATATTATTTTATCCCTATGTGTGTGTTTATGCTGAATTCTATATATATTTATACATTTTTAATATTGCTACACATACAATTCGATACCAAAAAGTTTAAATTTGGGCGGGATAGACCGGTCAGTGAGAGACGACAGAAAAAGGTGAAACTTAAGATTCGAATACGAATCTTACTGTTTCAATACACGCACACTCATATATGTAAAAATTTTAATATTTTTTTTTATTAAATGTCAATTCATTTATTGAATATTAATTGTATAATAGAAATTGTGTGTCTGTGCACACATATATGTAAATTCATGTAACAATTTAAATTTTGAATAGTAATTATGTAAATCACCAATGTGATAATTTTTTATTGTATAAGACTTAATCTATATGTATAGCCACATAGACCTTAATTTCAATTTTTTTATTTTTTTTTTGTTATTAATAAACTTGTATTTAATTGTTAAAAATTGTTTTCATCATCTCTTGGTCACATACAGTAATAGAGCTTGTGTTCTCTGAGCTAGATTCGTGCACGGATAAATGGGGATGTGTACTTAGTGCTTTTGGGGCATCCAGCTGTGATCAATCATCATTCTGGTTGGCGCAAAAGAGAATGATCTGTAATGCCCATGCACTATATTTTATTTTAGCTCAGTCTTGTTAAAAATTTAAGTTTATAGTTGGCCAGAGCTTTTATGATGATCAGCATGTTTTAAATGTCCCAACATTATTGTTTCAATTTCTGATTATTGTGTATTTTAATGGATGGGCACTAAACTGGTGCATCCAAGTTATGTTTAAATAATTGCCCAAGGTGGCAAAGGCTCAATAGTTGGCCTGGTCTACAGAAGACCCATTTCCAATCCAGTCACAAGGTTGACTGTTGATTTATATTTTTTATTGTTCAAATCCAGCCACAAAATGGTCTGTTGATTTTATTCTGATTTATTGTACTAATTTGTTTATTCCCATTAATGATGATGGATGGTTATTTCTCTTGAGTATTTACTTGTACTTATTTTTTAAAATGGTAATGCTGGTGGATTTATAGTTGCTCTTCTGAGTTAGTTGGCTGATCTCTCGATATTCTCAGAGATTCTCTAATTTCATGCTCTCTTTAATATATCTCATTACTTGGGGTTGATGATGGTTTTCCTTCACCCAGTTCAAACCCTATTTTTTTTTATTCCACGATCCCCCCATCCTGTTACAATATATATTCTGTTCCTATTTAAATGATGATTTTGGATTACCATTTTGCTGTAAACTGTGGCTATAGAATGAATTTTACTGAAATACATGTATTTCTATATAAGCTGTAATAAATGGATGATATAAATAACATTTTAGAATCATTTATGTTCATTGTAGCAGATCTTACTGTAATTAAGCTCTTTGTAGTTGATCCAATTACTTTTTTTTTTAACATACAAAAAAAAAAAAAAAAATCCATGAATTTAAAACTTCTGTTTTTTTAAACACTTTAATACTAGCCATCAAGGCATTGCAAAAACATACACAAAGACCACAATTTCTGTGGTGCATAATAGTAAGTTAAGAAATTAGTAAGAAATCAGGTTAAAATGTGTTTAACTATATATTTGAAAAGTTTATTTTAAAATAAACGATAACAGTAAAAATATAGTGAAAATTTCTCATATCTGGACACATTTACTTCAACTATCACTAGGCAACAAAAACTTTTGCGCAAAGAGTGCAACCACTTATTGAATAATACCTACTGATCTGCCACTAGTTATGGTATATATAAGAAAATTCAAAGATGTGATTCTATGCCAAAAGTTCAATTTAAGAACAAATGAAAACAGAATGCATTTAGTACCAGCATTCTGCTTTTACAAAAAAGTTGAATTGATGAAAAATCATGTCGGTGTATCCATTAATGATTTTCAATTGTCTTGAAAGTGAAAGATTTTATTTTAAATGTTTATTCTCAAAATATTATCAGGGAAAAAAAACTGTTAATGGATTAATATTTGGTCACTTTTAAATCATACCATAATTTTCTGTCTTCTGGGCATTGCAAAATTCGTTGATAATAAAATAAATATAAATGAATTTAATTTATTTTTTAATTTTTTATTTAATTAATCTAATTTTAAGCAATATTTGCTTATTATATCAATCTTTTTGTGCACAACAAAAATGCTTTTAATACTCTTTCCTTTTTTACCATTATAGAGGCATTACAAGTCATGGATTTATTTGAGTGACTTTCTTCAAATTTGTAGAATTTATAAATTCAAAACTGGTCAAGAACACGGAATAACTGTATTCAACATATATTATTATTATTATTGGAAGTAGTTTGAAACTGATTGGATGAGTTCCCCTTGCTTTTACAAAACCTGTTGTATATGACTTATGACTTACTGTTTTCAATTATGAGTGAATTTTATCTTATCAATGCATATTTATTAGCATGCATCTCTCAAATATTTTCAATAAATAAAATTTTGTGCATTTAAACGTATCATTCATTTTAAATGATATGTTTATATATCATAGTGCTGATTCATTTTTATATGCTTTTGACTCTAAATATTAATGTTGTTATTCTTATTAATTTTGAAACTAAATGTGTAATAAAAATTTAAATGATTGAATGAAAGGTGATACTAATAATTAATATTTACTTCATATAAAATAAATCAGTAATCATGCTTCTTTTTTTTTCCTCTCCATTTTTTGTTTTCCTTACTGAGTTCAAACATTTAGTTTAGTAAAGAGTCTGGTTGTCATAAGTTCCAGATCATTTCTGCACTAACTGTTAAGGGAATTGTATGTATAGTCACATTCTTATCCTTTAATTACATGCACTCTAATTCTGACTTTCATATTTGTTTTTTCCCCTTGTATTTGTTACCTTATTATTCTGTTTTTCTTTTTGTCTTCACGTTTAAATGGTCCCTGATGATGATGCTATATTATTTATTTCTAGTAGCCATTTGATATGGAAATTGCTGATATAAACATATTGTCTTTGCCCAATTCTTATTTTTTGATATACTGTTTTTCCTTTCCTATCATTTGAATTGATTTAATGCTTAAAAGTATATGCCTGCATTGTTTTGACCCCCCAAATCATTCTTCTCCGTCCTGAACAATGGCAGCTAGTCAGAAAGCAAATATTAGAATTTTTTGAGTGACAATCAGTATATGGTGATTAAATTTTAAGTTCTCTCACAGAAAACAGAAAGTGCCAAGAGATATTGCATCGTCTAATGTTTTCATAATTTTTCATGTTATTATATGTATAAACCACATTTTTGTTTATAAAACTTTTTTTTTTTAATTTTTACTTTAATCTTGGGATGATTGCTTGCCTAATATTTAAGAATACTAATTATTTCATAGTTTTTTTAGGTTTCAACAATATTTTTTCTACAATGAGTGCATTGAAGCTCTTCCTCACTCCAACTTCTGGTATTTATTGCAGCTAAGAGTAGCTTGTTGGACCAGCAAACTTCATAATGCACAAACTGCCCAGTTTAATTTCAGATTTACTAAATCTGTATACTGTTAAGTGAGTCATTATTATTGTCTTGCTTGTTAAGATGCCTTTTCAAACACTAAGGAAAAGTATTAGGCAGTAAAAGTTATGAACTGAAGCATGATCTCATGGGCCCATAACCTACATCATTTGAAATTAATCTATTACATAAACTATATGTAATGAGATGGCACAGTGTGATTTTTTATACTAAAAAGAGAAGTGAATTGATATTTGAAATATGCAGATAATAATTAGGAAAATTTAAGAAGGGTTATTAAAGAGTTTGAATGATGTAAACTAGAGATTTTTAGCAAAACTGAAATTCATTGTGTTATTGGAAGGACTTTGGAGAAATTGAAATGAGAAAAGTTACATTGAATAGAAATCCATGTTAGAATGTTTCTTATAGTTCATAGAAGATTAATTACTAGCTACAAGTTTATTCATCAATTAGTTTATCTTGAGAAAAAAATATTATTTATCTAGGAATCACTTTTGATACTCAGAAAAATATAATGGTTCTGAGAGACCTAAATGGGATTGGTGTAAGGAATAGAAAAAATAAAATGGTAATGGAGAATATATGATTTATGTAAGATGGTTGAACTTGTGAATTGCTGTATCTTCTTCTCATTTTGGAAACGGCATAAAAATCACCCAATTGAGCATAGTAATAGAAAGATGAACTACAGCTATAGATTTTCAAATTAATTCTCATTTTGAGACAATTGAATATGATTATTATGCTTAACTTCCCACTAGGATGTTCTAATATCACATGACCTTTTGAGCAATTAACTGTATGATGCTGTATTTCAATTTCTTTCTAACTCCACACACAATTAAATTGATCACTTTTCCTTTAGCAAAAAGTGACATACATCATTATTTGATGTTAGAATTAAAAAGAAGCTTTTATTGACTGAATAATAGTCAGAGATGTTAATAATTTTTATAATAAATTGGTTGTGTTTTTGGAAAAGATCCAAATATCAATTTTTAACTGATGATTTGCTTGTGTAAGAAAGAATAGATTTGATGAACCATTATTACGGACTCTAATATATAAGAACCTAATTATCATAGATATTAAATAAGGTAAACTAAATTCATTATCACAAAGATCTCTGAAAGAATTTTTGGATTAAGAGATGATAGGAAACATGTTGAACCTAGGTTCATGTGTGAAGGAAAGTTAATGCAATGCTAAAAGAGCCTAGTGAGTGATGCCCAAAGTATTGTCTCAATTTTATATAATTAAATGAGAATATAAATACCATCTAAGCACTCTGACAAAGCGAACAGAATCATGAGCTACACTTTCTTGAGACTAAACTTTATAATTCATCACAATAATATATAATCGAAGATCATGCACAGAAAGCTATTGACTTCAGAAGAAGAATTAATTTAACAATTATAGTCAATTTAAATGATGACTCGAACCATTTTTTAGTTGGTTGGTAATGACATTGAGCTTTGTAATATTTTGGCAGATTTCACTATTAATTTAATGTGGACATGGGCAATCTTTTTTTGAGCAGAGAGCCATATGGGTTATTCAGCATAAATTGGAAAGTATTAAAAGAAAAAATTCTTGAACACTATCATCATCATCAACCATTATCAATCCATTGCAGGATGAAGGTCTCTCTAAGTTCATATTTAGTGCAATGTATCCCAAAACAAAATTATTTTTAAAGAAAAATAATTTTTTATATATCAAAAATAGAAATTACTGTACTCATGAATTTTAGTGAGAAGCTTTAATATGGACTTTTTTAAAAACTAATAAAAAGAAGTGTTATACATATTTAAATTCATTGTTGTTGTTCAATATGAGAGGAAGAATGCATCATTAGTTGTAAATTGATTTCCTTATTATTTACTTTTATTATAAAAATTTTGATATGACCATACACTATTTTAAATGAAAATCATTCATTTGTATTTAGAGAAATGTAATCACTAATTCTCTTATTATTCTTCATCTCTGGGACAAATTTAACTTCCATTCCAGAGAAGTTGAAAACATTTTCTGTTTGCATAATAACAAATTGCTCAATAGAATACCAGATATTTCTATTCATATTCAGGTTCTAAAAATATTTTAAAATGATGATAGTTAACTGCTCAGAAATTTGTAAATGTGATGTTGAAATAGTGAAACTCATCTCCTAGAGGAGGGCAGTTAGTTTAATTGACCAAATGGATGGACACTTATTTTTTGAAAAAGAAGTCAGTCCAGTGAAAGAAGAATTCATGGTGTTGGATTTGCTATAAAATCTAATTGAATATTTTCTATTATTGAAATTCCTCATTGCATGAATGAAAGACTAATGATCTTAAAACTCACCTTGTATAATAATACTAGTGGTCATTTTAATAATGCCTTTGATCCAATATTAGATTCAGAGAATTCAAAGAAAAGCGTTTATACCTTGTTGGATAGCATTATTTCAGCAATACCATTAAAAGTTCAAAATTTTATTCTGGGAAGTTTTAAGTTTGTCTTGATTCAGGTAATAGACTTGGTGAAAAGTTATTGAAAACAAAGATATTAGTACTGTAAATTCATATAGTTTGTAATTATTGAATTTGTGCACAACACAAGTTGATTATCATAAACAGATTGTTTAGACAGAAAAAACTCTCATAAAGGAATGTGGGTGCATTTATGCTCAAAGCAATTGCTTTTAAGAGATTACATTATAATTATAAGTTAAAATGCAAGAGAAGTTCACATTATGCGATCTGTTGTTGGACACATCATAAATTAGTATGTCCAAGATTAAAATAATACTTGCTTTAAAAAATGGATTCTATTCCAATCATAGTCATAAGAAAATTGATGTTCATTTTTTAAAAGATTTTACTATGTGTATTAAATTTCAATAGCTATTAAATAATAAAATTGCTAATTAGGATCCCCATGATTGTCATATTGCTGAAGCAAGGAATTATCTTAAGAATTGTATTATGAATACAAATAAATCGATTCTTAGATTCACTAAAAAGAAGAATCATGATTAGTTTTAATTAAAAGGAAATATGTCACATTTTTTTGCCTAGTAGTTTAATAAATTAAAAAACGGAAAGTCATAATAAAATATAAAAATCTGAAAGCAGAAGTTCAATGACTACCAAAGGCTTAAAAAGGATTTGTGGATTAAAACTGCAAAAAAATGTACATATATTTCTAATTGTGGTCATTCTAGATTTTTTTTGTTTGTCTGTTGCATTGAAAACTAACATGTGGTTCTGAGAATTGGTATCACAATCCTATTAAATCCAGCAATGGAAGAAGTATTGTAGCCATCTTTTGAATAATAACATAAGAATTAAAATGACGATTTTTAACAATATATCCATTTTATCTCATTTAAATTTAGATAAAGATATCAAACTTAATGAAGTCAAACAGCTCTTTTTAATCTTAAAAATGGAAAGATTGCAGGTCCTGATGAAATATCTGGAGAAATTTTAAAATATGTAGTGAAATATTAACTTCAAAAATATTCAGTTTTTATAGAAATATATGGACCGTGAAGTTTTTCCACATGATTTTAAGATACTTTTATTGTTTCAACTTTTAAAAACAAAGGGAATAGAAAGATTGCATTAATTATTGTGTAATATCATTATTACCTACTTCAATAAAGATATTTTCAAGAATTTTGTTAAATAGATTGCTTCCAATTATAGATGAATAATTACCAGAAACTCAGTATGGTTTTAGAAAATCAAAAAGCACTATAAACATGCAAGAACAAGGTTGGGGATGAAGGAGAGATTTGTATTTTGTTTTTATTGATTTGATCAAGACATTTGATTTAGTAATAGAATAGGTGTATGACATTTGTTTGAAATTAGTTGGTCATCTATCAAAACTTATTTATATTATACATCATCTTTATGATGGAATGAGAGAAAGTGTTATTTCTACAGTTGCAAAGTTTGGAGGCATTTGAAATAAAAACTGGTGGCAAACAAGGATATGTACTTATTCTAACATTGTTTTCAATTTTTATGACAGTGGTCTTTGGAATTGTTTATAGGTGACATAAACAGGGATTAAGATACAATGCATGTTTAATCTTGGAATTTTTAATCTGAATCAATTAAAATCAGAAAGCAAGAATTTCTCCTTGTATTGTTGATTTACAGCATGCTGATGATTGTGTTATTTTTGCTAGTTCAAATGATGATTTACAGAATGTTCTTAATGTTTTTAAGTGCAACATATAAATACTTTGAAAAACTAGGTTTTTTATCACCTAGTGATTGGAAGAAATATTTTCAGCAACTTTGGCTTAGATGATTATCAACTTAAGAATATAAGCCATTTTAAATACTTGATAGTTTTAGAAGTAGAAAAGTCAGCTTTGATGCTGAGGAATAACAGACACTCTAATGTGCAGCTTCTGCTTTTAATATGTTAGAGAATAGAATCTTTTCTCACTGAGAAATAACTACTGTAACTAAGGTAATTGTATATATATATATAGCTGTTATTTTATCCAGTTTATTGTATGGAAATGAAACTTGGCTATCTTTTGGCTCAATGTAATGGCAAGATCATGAAACCAATCAATGTGCTCTTTAACTTGTTGGATGTGATCTTACTGAGTTCATTCTTGTAAAATTACATCTCATTTCGATTGAATTATAAAACAAATGAACAATGGAAGATTGGACATGGTATCTGTGGAAAGGATAGACCCGGTCTACAAAATAAAGATTAGCTTTAAGACATTATAAATGAACAATGGAAGATTGGACATGGTATCTGTGGAAAGGATAGACCCGGGCTACAAAATAAAGATTAGCTTTAAGACATTATAAAGAATTGCAGTGTCAGTTTCTTCTATTGGGAAGGTATTGCAGATAATATATTGGAGATCTACAATTAGACATGATGTTGAGGTATTTCAGAAAAAAAGTTTTTGCTGGAGAAATTAAAAGACGGCATTGTAAAATATCAAGTAAAGAGTAAAATGGATCAGCGCATTCTGTATGTGGATGTATTTGGAGTTCATTTCTAGAGTAGTTTTTTCTCTCTTTTTGGAATTACACGTGGCTGTCTATTGCTATTTTTATTATGTTCTCATATTTGTCACTTGAAATAATGACAGATATAATGTTTCGAGTTTTGTAAACATGACACATAAGTTTTCTTGAAGAATAATAACAGTAAAATATTGCAAAGTCATTAAAGATGGGGTTTACTCAGAAATAAAGTTAAAAAAAAAAATCAACTTTTACGTTGCACTCAATTCTGTTTGATAATACTGCCTATAGACACATCAGTGTTGTTGCAGCTTCTCAGGATTGTCACAACAAATTATTTATAATTAATGGAAACAGAAAGTAAATATTTTAAAATCATTACTTTTCATTGCTTGATAATTTGAGGATAATTTTGATTAAAAGAAAGTGCGATTGAATAGCCGAGAATGAACAAAAACAGAATTTTAATAAAAATTATTATGTTGGTATAATCATGAAGTTAAAATAAAAATGTATCAATGAAAAATCATAAAATATCATGTGGAAGTTGTAAATGACTGCATGCAGCCATTAAACTGTAGATTGCTTATGATTGACTTAGATGGAAATTTTCCATCTATCTTCCATTTATAATTGCTAAAGCTGCGGTCAAGGATTTACTTTGCTTTTATGCATAGAAAAATTTGAACCAAATGATCTTATAAAAGAGTGAAGTATCAATTAACATCCACTTTTCAGTGACCACGTTGGTTTCCAATCAGACTCCCTGGTTATTGGGCACCCTAAAATTATACATGTCATCATAAAGTAATCTTGTGATTATCAATCATATTATAATATAGCATTTGTTGATTTTAAAGAGGCATTTGTAGTTTCAGGAGATTAAAATCTCAACATATTAAATGATTGTTTGATCAAAGAATTGGTTAGAACAATATATATTGGCTGCACATGGACAAAAGATATTTGCTTTTTGAAATGTAGTCAGAAGAAAGGCAATTTCTTACTTTCCCATGATGAGTTATAATAGTTTTAAGCTTGACCTTGCATAGAGTTATGATAAATTTAAAAGTCATCTGCATAGGCTTTTTTTAGACAGTTATTAAACTATCTAAAAGAAGCCTATGCAGATAACTTCGTATAGATAGTTTTATGATCATGCTTACATTAACTGAAACCCAACAAACTTAAATAAATACTATGAAAACACATATATCGAGTTTGAACTACAATATTGCCACATAATTTAAAATTATTGGCAAGACATCAAGTATTAAACAGGCAAAACTCCATACAGTAGTGCCACCCTGTGCCGACCAGAGTAATCAATGGATGCCAGAAGGCTTGTGCATAAAATCCCCATCTAGTGCCTACTCATCCAATATTCCCAGACTAGTTCTGGCTTGTGGCCTTCGTCAGTGAGGAGCCTTGGATCTGAGAGCACTGCACCTAGATCTTAGGATCTAATGCTACCTTCCAGCAGCCACCTTTTATTTCTACTTAACTGCAAAACTATGAGAATAAAATTTGAAAACACAACAATATTTTCAATCTAAGCTTAATATCTTATATAGTCATATGGGTCTGGTTGGTACAGGGTGGCACTACTGTATGGAGAGTTTTGCTTGTTTAATAACAGTTAAGTGCTAGCATTAGAGATGGTGATCATGTGATGTTTAGAGGTTAAAAACATCAAGTAGTGGCAAGATTCTAGTAGCTAGACAATTTTTATCCAAAATGGAGGTGCAAACGTCAATGAAAACTAAATAAACAACACGTGTTGTTACATGTTTGCAAGAAATGTGAAAGTATACTAAATAGAATTTGAGACTAATGTTAAATCTTTTTTTTTTAATCTTAATTCATCAGTTTATTCTGAAGCTGAAAATGTTTACCAATGGAGGAGGTTTTTGTGTGGTGTCAGAGAAATAAATTATGATAGGAAACCATACAAAAACATTCTCTGACACCACACAAAAACCACCTCCATTGGTAAAATAATAGAATATCAAATAAAGCAATAATGATCACAAAGATCAGAAAACATGATGACAGAGGTAAATTTATAATGATTTGGAGTATGAATAAATCTAGAAACTTGAAAACTCATAAAAGTGAGATTAAATACTGGAAACCAAGCTGTATTTTAGTGTAACTCTATAGTACACCCAAGGAATTAAAGAATAATAGTAATAATAATATATTTCTTTGACTCTTTATTCTTTATTTTAATATTTAGAAATGTTATTATTTTTAGAAATTTAAATAGAGTGCAGCTGAAAACTCCTTTTAATAATATACTTAATAAATTACTAATATATGCACCCATTTAATAAGAAAACATTAATAAAGATATGATGCAAAGTGGCTTCTTAAAATAAGTGAGATGATTCTTGGCAGAGATTATATTGCTAGAAACTCTGTTAGACAAATTAAATTATTTCCTTATAAAATCCTTACTTTTATAATTTTTTTTTTCTTATCTTATTATTTCTCTAATCTTGGTTCATTTTTTCTGCCTACAATTTCATTTCATGAAAACCTGTTTAGATAGATCCATTATTCTGCTTTTGTCATCTCCAATTTCAGTATAAAGACCTAAACAAAACAAACAAAAAATCATAAAAGTCACCCTTTTTTTTTTTAATTTTTCCCACTTTTCGTTATCCTGATCCTTTTTCAGAAGCCTACACTTCAAAACAAGTTTATTTAAAAGCACAACAGAACAAACTTCAATGTTTTTATTTGTTATCAAATCACTTAGAGACTTTTAATGTTAATATTATATCAAAAAATAGGGGATTTGAACTCAGACTTTCAAGTTCCTTCCCTTGAAAGTCTGAGTTCAAATTCCCTATATTTACAATAAGGATCCAGGTATAAGAGTGCCTGGTATTTCAAATCTTATTATATCAAAACTATATTCTAATACTTGAATGCATGGTGTAGAACATGATGTGACAATTTTTTTGATTGCATCTATAGTTAGTTAATGATATCCTGTTTTGCCGTATTTTACTAGTAGTTATATGTGTTTTACATCTGATGCTTCTTCTTCCACAGCTTGATTAATCCCACTTCAAGTGGGGTCGCTGGTGCAGATTGCTTGGTCGGAAGCCATTTCCTCCTTGAGTGACATCTCTGTCCCTCTTCACTTGGTCAATCCATCTGGTCTTGGGTCTGCCCCTGAGCATTTCACCAGTGGTTTCATCTTCATAATCTTCCTTCTGACAAATTTTTTTCTCTTCTCTTAACATGTCCAAACCACCTCAACCATGATTCTTTTATTTTTTCACTGATTTTCCTCACCTTCATATTTTGTCGTATTATGTCATTTCTCACCTTGTCCTTTCTAATCAAACCCAAGGTGAATCTAAATATTCTCATTTCTGTTACACATTGTTTATCCTCTATTTTTTTAGTGGTTGTCTATGTTTCTACCCATACATCAGTGCTGGATGCACCACAGTTTTATAGACTTTGTCTTTCAGTCTTGTTCCTACTCTCCTATTGTAGAGTATCCCGGAGATCCTTCTCCAATTATTCCATCCAGCTTGAGTTCTCCCCTCAACCTCTCCATCCAGTGATCCATCCTTATTCATTCAGGTGCCAAGATACCTACATTTTCAGCCTTAGATAACTTCTTTTCTTCTAACATAATGCTCCCTCTACCACTTCCACAAAAGAGCACTTTAATTTTATTCCTGCTAATTCTCATTCCTCCTTCCTCCAGTGCTTTCCTCCATTCTTCTATTCTATCCTGAGTTTCTTTGATGTCTTTGGCTGCAATCACAACATCATTGGTATAAATCATGTTCCAGAGTGCTTCTGTGCAGATATCTTCTGTTAGAACATCAATGGCAAAATTAAATAGTAGGGGACTCAGAGTTGATCCCTGATGCATACCCACTTTCATCTGAAATGAACCTGTTTCTCCTGAACTGCATCTCACACACATTTGTCATCCTCGATACATATATCGGATCAGGCAGATGTATTTTTCTAGGACCAATTTTTCCCTGAGGCATCTCCAAAGTTCATCTCTAGGCATTCTGTCAAATGCTTTTTCCAAGTCAATGAACCTTAGAACAATTCCTTGGTTGACTTCTCTGTATCTTTCAATAAATTGCCATAGTGCAAAGATTGCATCTGTGGTTCCTCTACCTGGCATGAAGCCGGACTGTTTCTTTCTAATGTCTATTTCCTGTTGTAGCTGATTTTCTATTATTCTCTCCCATATTTTCATTGTGTGGCTCATCAGCTTTATTCCTCAGGAATTACCACAGTTTAGAATATCTCCTTAGTTCTTTGGAACCAAAATGCTTCTCCATCCATTTGGCATATTCTCCTTGACCATGATGTTGTTAAAAAGTTTGGTCAGAAAGGTGATTCTCTCTTCTCCCAATACCTTCCACACTTCCACAGGGATGTTATCTGGTCCCACTGATTTTCCACACTTCATTCTTCTAACTGCTCGTCTGACTTCTTCCCTACTGATCTCTAAGACTGGGCCCAAATTTGGAGTTCCCAATCTCTTGTCAATCCAGGGGTTTACTTCATTTAGTAGGTGCCCATAATATTGCTGCCATCTAGTTATGATTTTGTTCTTGCTGCACAACATCTTATTGTTAGAGTCTTTTATTCGATTTGCTTGATAAGTATCTTTACCATTCTTGTCTCGTTTTGCAATGCGCAAAATCTTAACTCCTTCTTCTTTCTCTAAGCTTTCATATAAGTCTGGGTATGAGTCAGACTTGGCTTTGGCAACAGCTTTCTTTGCTTTTTCTTTGCTGAATTATATTTGATCCTACAGCTCACCTCTCTGTCTTTGTCCCATTCTCTTTTGCTCATCTGATGCTTAATATTCATAATTGAGAAAGAAAAAAAAAGAAAATCGTTCTATGATACATCATATCTGCTACACACTAGCTAAATGAGATCTAACTAAGATTTACTTTATTTTATGCCAAAATTATAAAGATAATTTCTATACTCAATGTATGTAAGTTTATATATATATAAATTATCTTTTATTTTTACACTTAAATGAATTTTATCTTTTAGAAAAAATATTAAGATGGCAATATTAACTACTATTATGGATATTAGGTACTAATTGTAGCTTTCGTTACTTTTGTAAGTAATTCCTCCACTGCTTATGATTAGGAATCTAGTTTAAGAATATTTTATATCTTAACTTTTTGAAAAATCGATTTAATAAGCTCCGTTCAATATTTGTACAATTTTAACATTTTAAATCCTTTAGTTTACTTTGGTTTATAAGTAAATCTTTTTGTCTTATAAAAATATACTTTTAGTAATAGATAATTTTAATACTCAACATTTTCTTTTTGTCATGTTTTAAAATTAAAATGATTAAAACCGATGTTTCCAGGGAGCAAAAAACTTCTAGAAAAGTGGGATAACAAGTCAATGCATGACCCAGTTTTTAAGATATTTAATTTAAAAAACGGGAAATTTTTTGTTGATGGTAATTTTCAAAAAAAAGTTCGTTCTCATTTTAACATATCCCTGGAGAATTGAATAATCTTAAGGAAAAAAAAAGTGCGACTGTATTACTCTATTTAGGTAAAGATCAATCAATTTTAATCTTAAACAGTACTAATGAAGAAAATCAAATACAGCACATAAAAATTTTGTTTCGATCGTAAGGAAGTGCTGGCATCTATTGAATAGTTTATAAACTAGAAGTAAAAGTTTATCTGATTTTATATATTGTTTTTATTTAGAATACTTAATCATACAGTAAACAATTATTCAAATAAAAACATGAATATCAGTAATATTTTTACCATATTTATAACATTTACAATTTTACTATATTTATAAAATTAAAAAATCTTAAATAATTTATTTCTTTTATTGATTCAGTAATTTTTTTAAAAATTATTATTCATTTTGTTTTTATGTGGATTTCTTTATTGAACTCTGCCATCTAGTTGTCATTAAGTAAAACTCTAAATAAGTCCAATTTTCATATTTCTTTCTAAGTTTAATTTGATTAGCAATAAAGTTGTGTTATTAAAGTTTTATTTCGCACTATTTTTTTTTCTTCAAACAATAATGATTATAATAATTATGTAATTAGACTGTCAAAGTTTTATGAGCGTCGTTATTATATTTGTAGATCATAAAAATTTGAAGTTGTAATTACAGTTAAATGTTTAAGTAGAAATCAAAAAATTACCAATTTGAAAACTTCAAACTCTCAATCAGTTAAATTGGATAAACTAATTCTTTTTTTAATTTTATTTAATTGTGTAAGACAATATTTTTTACTTTTTAATTATACATATAAATTAAAAGCTGTAGTATTTAAGTACCAACTATGATGATGATGATGGTTGAGTGCTTTGTTTGGTCATAGTTCTTTAATGTCTAGTTATTATACTTGTTTTTAGGAGATAATTTATAAATTACGTTTGTCTAAAATATTATAGTTCTCATCATTAATGTTAAGACTTGGTCATAATTTCTAATGATTATTTAGAACAGTTTTAACCATCCCCAATTAAACTTTTACTGAATTATACATTTTGACATTAATAAAATTACTATTTATATAATGGCTGTTAGTAATGACAGAGGTCAATACCTGAAAGTAGAAAGGATACAAATAATGAAGTTGTGGAAGAATAAATATAAACAAAGTGATTATACAGAAAGTGGGTTATTGGTTTTTATGCTGGGTTTGGGAAAAGATAAGGGGAATTTAGATATAAAGGCTATGGAGTTGTCATAGATTATGTTGTAGAAATGGGATGGAGCATGATAGAGAAGAATTTGGTAAAACTTAGGGCAGGCAATGGAAAGGGAAGGTAAAGTGGCTAATAGGTTTCTTTGGGAATAATGGCTGAGAGATTCCTGACCCTCACAATGCATCATATCACATCAATTCCTCTTAACTATCATATTACTTTTTTTTTGTTCTCTAATTACTTTATATTAGTTTTTTTTTTAAAACAAAAATATTTTATTATATATATAGTATTATTTATAAAAATATTATGTGTAAATTAATTTTCATAATTTATGAATTCAAAATGTTCTAATACATTATTATAAGTGATTTTCATCTATAACATAGTTAATGTGAAATGTGGCAATAAGATTTTCGTATTCTCATATTACGGATTCAGTATTAAAATTATAACAATGTGTATATAGAAAGTTAACAATGTGATTTTTTTAAATAAATAAAATTTAATTTACACAATAGTAGTATGTAAAGCTAAATAGATTTTTTTTTAAAAAAAGGAATTAGCTTTAAAAAAGGTTTATTATTTCCAAAAGATCATATCCAGCCAAAGATTTGGGGGAAAATGAATAATCGATTGTTATTTTATTGTGTTTCATTGAATTGAGGATTTGGAGTTGAGGAATAAAGCAATAATTTAATAATAATTGTGACACGAGAAAAGGATAAACTTCTGCTGTTTCTCCAATCTTTTAATTTCCTTCATCTGGAAAGAGTAGAGCCAAAATTTTGTTGTTTTGTTAAGAAGTGTTCAAAGTTTTAATGCATTGAATTAGCAACATTATTTTGTTCTTTATTGTAAGAAACTTGTTTTTGTTTCTATTAATTAATATTCACATTAAACTTATTAATGTTATTTCCTCATTTATTTTTGCTAGGAATTGAAATTTTTCATTTGAAACTATACTTTGTGTTGAGCGTTATATATATAAAGTATTTATTATATAGTATATATTACGTAAAGTAAAACTATATCAAGAAATTTAAAGTTGCAATATGTAAATCTTTTTCAAATACATCTTTATATCATTAACGGGGGCAATTCGCTTCTTAAAATTTATCATAAATTATATATTCCTTCAACTTATTTAATTTTTAACTTAAAATTAAAAAAAAAAAATGTAATTAAAGAATAAACATTTTACTAAGCATATTTAAAAAAAAAACATTCTCTACATGTTATAAATTTACTGCTCTTTTTTAGCAGTAATTTTAAGATTGTGGCTACCATTTTGAAACCAAGTGAGTGATATTGACATCCCGTTGAATCGCTATTCGTTAAAAGAATAAAACATGTTAAAATGTAGGATCATTGTCTTTTTTATATAATTATCGAATTAGTAAAACTTAATTGCTTTTGTTATGAATTGAAATGTCACATTTGTTAAATACCATTGCTATTTTGTGTATTATGTAGATGTAATTCAAATTTAAAAAATTATAATAATATAATAATTTTTGTACATATTTTTCAACTTGTTTTTAAAGATTTAGTTGATCACTGTGTGGGATAGAAGTAACATAAGTTAATAAAATTAAACTATTTTTTTTTTTTTTAGAAGATTGTTTATGTTTATGCATCAATTCTATTATTGCAAAGATATTAAAATTAGCACAGTATTTTATATACACAGTTTCTAATTTATTTTATTGCTTTTTATTGCAATATGTGATCAAAGTTTCTTTTTATTTTAATAGCTGTTTGTTTATGCTTACAATGAAAGATATTTACATGAATTAGCATTTCTATTATGTGATTTTTAAAATTAAGTAAGTACTTCTATGTTAATTAATAACACATTTTTCAATTTTTTATTGCTATGTACTATTATATATAGGCAAAGATTTTTTATTTTTAATAATTATATAATGTCATTAAAAATAGTTTTTTTTTTTTTCATTTGGTTAGATTGATTATGTTTGTTGTGAATTTTCTTTTATATGAGTTAGCAATTCTATTATGAGATTATTAAGTAAAAAGTAATTAATGTATATATATTATTTTGAGTGTGCTATGTTGCTGTATGTAAGCAAAGTTATTTTAAAAATTCATAAATAATATTTTTCTGTTTAGTTTTTCTGCATCTTACTAATTTATCTTATGAGAAAGACATTATTTTCATGATATTAGTAAGCTCTTATAGTGATATTATAAAATAGGAGACGCTATTATGAGTAGTTGCAAATTTATTGAAGTAAAAGATACAAATTTATGGTGATTGCTATGGTAAATCATTATTGTCCTTATATGAAGCAGGTAAGATTATAAATGTTTTGTAGATAAAGAACAATTGATTCAGTAGTAACATCATTTGATAGTGAGCCAATATTCTGATTCAATTTTAAATAAAGAAAAATAATATATATAAATTAGTCTGGTCATTTGAAATGGCATTGTATTATTACAAAATACATGAAAATGAAGTGTCTAATAGTCTAGGGATTGCTTGAGAGAAAGATTGCTTGTTAAGTTACAGTAATGAATTGTTAAGGGATGAAGACCATTAGTGGATGAGACCAATCACCAATGATCACTTCTTGTATTACTGGCATTAATGGAAAAACATGTTTATGAATTCTCAGAAAGAATTCTCCTGAATCATCATAGATGGCCAATATTCCCTACTGGCTTGAGCTATCAACTGCTTGCTTACTTCTAGCTGCATGTATTTTCCTTGAGATTTGTGGTTATGCATTTTTGCACTGCATACAGTATATATGTATATTGATATGAATATTTTCACAAGTAGAAAATGCCATTTGGATATCATGCATGACATAATAATCAAGGCAATACCCATCTATTGATGTTTCTTTATATAAGTGGTCTTTTGCCAGTCTTTAAACATGGAAAAACTTGAAAGAATGCATTGCATGTATATATACACTCACCCTTATATATGTAATAAAAGGTTAGTTAAATAGTATTAAGTAATGCTGAAGGCAAAGATCTCCAAGCATTGCTCCATTTCTGATTGAAGGAGGCAAGTATTCATTTTGCTTTCCACTTTGTAATTAACAGTGGTGAACAGTTTTTTGAAAATTTATATACATGATAATGATTTGGGTGAGTTTAAAATGACTGCCCTAGCTAGTGTTATTGAAACTTTTTACTAGAGAAGTTGCACTCCAGTAGTCCTCTGGTCACATAAGTAAATAGATATAAGAAATCAAATTTCTACACACTAACTATAAGATATGCTGCTGAAAATAAAAATTATTTGAATTGAAAATTGCAAGATATATTCACACTAAATGAGAATAACAATAACTGAGAGTTGAATTCCACTTTATATATGCCAGATGTTTTCTTGTCTCTTGTTTGCCAAAGTAGGGGACTATATGCATACATATAATCTGTCTTTGAAGCTATATTGTCCAGGCTATATATATATGTAAACATGGACAATCAATCTATTTTTTAAGGAAGCTTAATCTTGGCTAAAATAATAAATTAAGTTATCAATTAGAAATTGCTTGAATAAGGTAATACATTTTGTTTATCCACTAAAGTTGTCTTAGGTACTAAATAATGAAAATTTATAATAACGAAATACCAAAGAGATGTTTGGTAATTTTTAAAAAATGTTTTTAAATGCTTATTGAAGGCACCACTTATTAAACATCGGTTTTGTAGGAAAAATATAAAATGTCTTTGAATAGCGCACTATAAGGTAAAGGTCTCTCTCCAGTGTTTTGCTACAAAAGTTAAAGGTCTTTCCAGTGTTTTGCTACAAAGGAACAATGAAAGAGAGGGGAGGGGTTCAGTTTTCAAACCAATATAAATCAAATAAATTTTTCTAGCAAAAAGTGCTGATTGATAATATATAATGGATTCTAAATGGAAGATAATTTTAATAAAATAGACTATAGTTTATTTATAATATTTGTAAAAAGAATGTACATAGTCTTTTAATTATTGACTTGACAATCCAACCAATGAAAATTAAAAAAAAAAGACAAATTGTATAAGTGGCAGAAAGTGTAACATCTTGTTTCCATATATGTACTGCAAAGAAATTTAATGTTTCCTTGGCAATAACAAATAAATAGTATTTTTTTAAAATAATTTCAGTATTGATGACTTATCACGCGAATAGGTTGAGAGTAATATTTATCAGTACTACATCACTAAGTAATTCATAAAAATGACAAACGTCAATCAGCAGTGTATCATAGAAGGGGTTGCTACAGTTTCCTCTTAAATTAAAGCAAATAATCTTTTGCGTGCTCTGTAACCAATGGGCCATTTACAGAGATTAGTGACAAATTTCATTATCCTTTTATGTGAATATGCACACAAAGAACTACTTTTTTGCTAAGTAATGATTAGCTATTTTCTTGCATTATCACTCATTATTGATGGAATGCGATTAATCTTATCCGAGAGTAATTAAATGAACAAACACACTTGAAACTTATACATATTATGCGCAGATAAAACGAATGGATGTTTATAAACCAGAAAGAAATGGTTCTGAAGTATTCTAAAAAACTAAATGTCTAAATATAATTATAGTTTTTTTTCCTTTTGCTATTTTATGTTCAACAAGTAAATGCAATTGATGTAAAGTCTAATTTATTCTCATTTCACACCTTTAAAAAAAAGTAAATTTAATATTGTAAATAATGATGCGCGAAGTTCAATAAACATCTCCACACCTGCGATCGCAGTCTTTGGGGAGATGTATATCTAGCGATCTTGACTTTTAGTTTCTTTAAGCGCCACCAGATTATGAAATCTGAAATCTAGATCTACTAAAGTTGTCTTCTTCTCTTAGGGGATTTAGTGGTGAATTTTTATCTTTTAAGTATTATAGTTAATCATTACATCTCTTTACCTTCTTTAGAATTGATTTCATTTACCGACTGTTTTGCTCTTTATAAAATAAAAATATTTTTATCAATTAAACAATTGATTTTGTAATTACTTTTCCTCTTATTTTTCTACATTTAGTATGGGATATTGAAAACGTATAAATCCCAACTGTAAAATATATTATATTTCTACGCTATAAAAATGTTTTTTTTTTTTTTTAAAAAAAAGATTCTGTAAATATTTTCCCTTTCAGTTCATTATATTTGGTAATGGAAAATGATGAAAATGTATGTACACATACACTCAGTACATCATAATTGTTTGTGTTCTGGAAATATTGTGAAAAATAATGACCGTTTTTGGCCAAGGATTGTGAAGTACATTTGTTGATTGTACTAATTTGTGCCAAGATGGGTTTTTATAACTTGCCTTTCTTCTTTATTGTTTATATTAAAAGAAAATACTATATATTTATTATTTAAATATATTCAAGTGTCAATATAAAAGCACTGATACTTATTGGCCCTTAGCATATTTTTTATTATCTGATGATCTAAATAAGGTGATATTTTAAAAATGAGAAAATTTTCTTATATAATAATTGACTTCCCTTGGTTCCATATCTTTCCGTGGATATGTTAAACTATGTATTTTCGCGAATATGTTAAACTATGTATAATAGTTAACCCTCCAAAGCACATATTTCTTTCCTTATGCACTATATGATAAAAATAAAAGCAGCCCTCTACTATAGTGCCATCTATAAGTAAGCTTGAATAAACAGTAATTATTGGGTGGTAGTGTATTTAAATCCCAATTCTCAGACATTTTTTTTCTTTTGTTATGCATACAACAAACACTTTTGATTTCATTTTAGTATTTAAGCTAAAAGTCTGATATTCAAAATAGCCTAAGGTGATTGTTGATGCAGAATTGCATTATTTATAGTTTTGAATCTCTAATGGAGATTCAATGCATTACCATGTGATTATCATTTATTAGAAACTTACTGTAGATGGCACTAGAGTAGAGATCTCTTGTTTTATTATATATTGTGTAAGCAAAAAAAAATTATACGAGTTGTTATTATTAACATTGCTAGCCAAAAGAAAAAAGATGTTTGTAGTTAATAATGAACTGAGGATACTAAAATATGCAATTACTGATCTATGGTCACATTTATATAGCTGGTCAGGCTGATTGATTTTGATTAAAAACCTTAGAATGTTTTGAATTTCAGATTTTAGCTTGAGTTGTAAAATAGAGTTAAAGGTGGTTTCCAAATATATAACTACATCCATCTCTGAATCCCAAATCTTATATACAAGCAAAAGTCAGAAAGTGATTCAAAGGTTGGGAGTTAAAATATATTAATATTTTATGATTACTCAAGCTTACTATAGACAGATTAGAGTAGTGAGTTGCTTTTGTTTTATTGTACAATATGTCTACCTAACTAATACTCATCATACAAAAAATTCAAATAATATCCCAAAATATTCAAATAATATTCAAATAATATCAACAAAAGTAATTATAAAATTAGAATAATACAATTATGAAAAAGGACAGTATTAATAATGAATAGAGAGAAAAAGAGAGAAAGAAAATGTGATTGACTTGAATTTTCAAGATGAGGAGAGATGATTCATGATGGTAGTCTAATGATGAAATTTAGGAATTTCTAATTTAACTGAAATTGTGGGTAGTACGACTGAATATGGCACCACAAATGGATATTCTAAAAATGAGTTGATTTAGCTGTTAAATTCTTTTCTAGTCGCTACATTATTTTCATTTAATGTTAAAAATAAAGTATTTGCTTTTTATTCTTTATGAGTTGAGGTACTAAAAATACTGCACATTACCAAAAGAGAGCACTAGCAATGGTTATCCTATGATCCAGTAGTGAAGTGGTGGACATAAGAAGTAAAAATTCCTGGATTGAATATTAGATGAGAAAATGTTAAAAGACACATATATCTCAAGGTATTCAATTGAATCAATTATTGAATTTAATCTGCCATATAGGTCATTGAATGTCACATGATCTTCAGGGCATCATAACAGAATTGGATTTATTTATCATATGAAACATGATATTTTTTATACTTTAGATTTTGATTGTATGGTTATTTTTATTTGTTGTGATTGCTTAAACAACCATTTTCTAAGAAAAAAAAGTTAAAGTTTTTTTTTAAAACATTGACTAAATAAATATTAAATTGTCTAGTTTAGGCTACTATTCAATGATAATTTGCTACTTAACTATTTATAATTGTAAATCAATTTCAAATAAAGGAAGATGGCATGAATTAGAAAAATATAATGTTAAATGAGACATTATCAGACATTGGAAAATAAAGAGAAAGGTGAAAAGACATTGATTTGAAAAATGAACATGCACATTAATACGAAGATACAAATACTAGAAGTGTAAGGATTATGGGAATCATTATAAATAGAAAATGGAAAAACATCTTTGTGGAGATTGATTGAACAGAGTAACTAGATTGGTTATTTAATTTTAATGGATGATATTAAATACAGATAATTCAGATTTATGTCAGAGGATTTTACATAGAGTGCACCAAGCACTTTGTTTTTGACCACACTAAATAACACTTTGAAGTTATCCTGAAAGATTTTGATATTTGAATTAGAAATCAAAAGATGAAAATATTTTGGGTAAATTGGATTATGGAATGAGAAATGAGAAAAAAACATACGTTTGTGGAATTAATAATAAAGATATATCAGATGATTGGAAGAATGCAGTAACAATATTGATTTTGAAATTACAGACCTAATTAGTTTTATGTAAGATTTTTACTAAAATTACTATAGCTCATCTATAGAAAATTTTGAATCCAAGCTAACCAAAACAGCAAAATGGTTTAAAAGTGATATTAAAAAGGACCAATGAGTTTGAGTTGTTTTGAATTTGTAAGTTATTGAAAAGATGTTTTAGCCAGAAGTATTTAAATGATTATTGAAACTTTGGAACTTTAAGATATTGTCATATTTTGAAGAATATTTATCAAATTGCAATGTTTAGATCACATAATAACCCTTAAAATTAACATTGAGAAGTGTTAGGATGTATGACAGGATGGTTCTATATCTCCAAATAGTAGTTTTACAGGAAATATTTCGAGAATAAAAAAGGGAAGCTAAAAAAAAACTGAAAATAATTAAAGTTTGTATCAGTCATGTTGATTTTGCACATCATATGGAAATAAATAATGTTTTAGAGCTATAAAAATTTTTTTCAAAAGGTATTAGATTAAAGCAAAAACACTAGGATTAAAGTAGATTAGTTTAGTCTTTTTAGACTAAAGTAATCTTCACTGTTTTTTTAAAACAAACAAAAAAAAAAATACAGATGAACAAAGTTAATAATAATGGAATTAAACTTGTATGAAGTACATTTGATAATAATAATTTAAAAGTAAATGTGCCAACATGTTTGAAAAAGAAAATATTTAATAAATATGTTTTAGCTATTTGTGATAAAAAATTTGGACACTATAGAAAACCATTGCAGAGATTTTAAGACTACACTGCAAAGAATATATGTTGGGATTAGCAAGGAGGGATGAAAAGTGCAATTCAAGGATGAGAGAACAAACATGTACCATTGGTATAATGGAAAGAATTAAGAGGTTGAAATGAAGTTTGTCTGGGTATTTCTCTAGAGATAATGAAAATAAATGGACAATTGAAATCTTGAACTAGATTCCAAGAGATTGTAAACCTAGAAAGATATCACATGTGAGATGGATGAATAACATTAGAAAGTTTTCTGGAATAATGTGAAGAAGAGAAACTATGGATTAGTAAAACTAGTTTAGATCTGAAGAGACCTTCATCCTTAAATGAGTTTTAATGATTGAAATAATGATATGCATATAAAAATCTAATGATAAAGGACTCATAAAAAAATATGGTATATATGTTGTTACAGTAAAATACAGATTACTGAACAAATTAGGCCCAAGATTTATTGTAATATTTAATCAAACAGTTCTTTTATTGAGACACCATTAAGAATATCCACTTCATATGATCACGATAAAATTAATTTATGATTTATGATATCTTCTAAGTTATTAATTTCTTCTCAGTTTTAAAATATGAAGTGTTATTAAAGAAACATAATGAAGTAAGCAAGAGTTTGTAAATAATAACCAAAACGTTTTGAAGAAACAATATATATAATATTTACTTTTAAACTTATTGTTTTATTCAATTTCAAATTTAGTTACTTTTTTTTCTCTCTTTATAAACAGAATTCTTTAATGTAATTTTCTTAGAATGGAGAAAAGGATACAAGCCTTAGTTTAAATACTTTACATTTTAGAAGTTACTTTTGATTTCTAAGGATAGAAGTAATTTTTCCCTTTTATCTCTCACATTCATTTACCATCAGAATATTTCCTGTTTTTTTTTTCTTTTTTTTTTTATTTCCTCCAATATATATATATGAAGGAAGTCTACTTAGTATTTCAAAATTTGGTACATTTTATAATAATATCAAACTATTATACTTTATATATCTGGGCTAAATCAAATTTCCAGCGGTATCAGTTAAGCTAGAGTTTTTAATGTCTATTTAGGTTAACATTCAGTAGAAGGTACACTTATAAATAAAAATATCTTTATGTCATCTATATTACTTTTCAAGGAATTGTACAATATTAAAGGCTTTCTATTAAAAATATTATTCAGCATTTGTAATAAATTTAATTAGTGATAAATAACTAAAAATGGATCTCTGAGAAATTGTAATTGTGTATAGAAATTTTTTTACATTTATAATATATATTGTCTGTATGTTTATATAAATAAATTCTTAAATTATAAATTGTTTTGAGCTCTAGCATACCTAATAAAGCAGATAGATTAGCTTGGTAGAAGTACATGAAGTCTGTGAGATTGAATTCTTCATAATGATGGTAAATATCTTTAAATAATGGACTAAGCTTTCAAAATTGCATTATAATGAGCAATAATTATACTTTATCTCTGATTACATTCAAACTCAATGCAGTTATTAAAATTATATACATATATATAAGATTGTGGGGAAAATATAATGCTGTTTATTGTCTGATATATATCTATTTTAAAACATTTAAGTTCTCACATGAAGAATAATGATGACATTTATGTAATAATAGACATGTCTTGTAGAATTAGTTGTCCCATCTGTTGTTAACTCAGGAAAGTTATTTCTATGTTTATATATATTTTTTTATTGTTCTTTTCAGTGTTATTGTTTAATAGCCTCTCTTTAATAATTGTAGTACTGTTGCTGACAACCATAGTTTTTTGAGTGATTAATTATAGTTCTGGGATTGTATTTACTTATCTGTCAGTATGACACAGAGAAATAACTTAATTATTCAAATTTTTGCTAAAATAAAAATCCTTTTAAGAAACATGTAATTGAAGAAGGCAATGAAGAAATATATATATATATATTTGTACATATATTTCTAATTTACTTACTTTCAGGCATCATTAACAAAACTGATTCATGCTGAATTAATTTTAGCAAAGAATTTTTTCTGTTGTTCTTTTAATTTATTGATCTTCCTGGAAGCTGACCAGAACAAAGATTATTTTCCTACTAGATAATGCTATATAATAATTGAGCAGTTTTACTCTAAGCATCAATATCTAACATAATATCATTCTGCAGGTGAATGAAATTTCCCAAAGTCATGAAGAAAATTCGAAAATTTTTTTGTAACAAATATCAATAACATATCAATTCAGATTTTATCAGTTGTTGAGGCAATGAAAATCTTACTGATCAATCCTAAAGTGCTTTTCAATCATCCAGTCATGACTAATGTTCATTTTTTCATGTCCTGTGTTGATATTTTTCTTTTCTCTTTTGGAGGGCTCCAGAAAGTCATCAAAAATTTCAGCTGCTTTTACAATTTATTCTTCTTTTAATAATCATCATTTTGCCTAAAGATTTTAGATATTCCTTAATATTTTGTCATTAGTTATATAATATCAAATTTAATGCTTTATGTTCAACTTTACATTTATTTTATGAATCATTTTTTTATTACTAGTTTGCTGTGCTTGTTTTTGTGTAAAGAGCGACAAGCTCTGAAGCCCATGATCACAGCTCAGCTCTTTGTGCGCATTAATATGAGCATGAAATCATCTATCAACTTAAATCATATTTTATACTAAGTGAATAAAACAATTACTTGTTTGATAGTATTTTCAAAATCTGTTTTGGAAGATTTTGCTTTCAGCTTCTGTTTTTTTTCAGCATGAGGAGGCCAGGGAAGATGTTATAGTAGTAAGAAATAATTGTGAAAGGGGTGTATAAAGTTTCATTATTTTATATTTACATTTTTCATTCATTGTGATGTAGAATCATTGTTTTATTTTGAGTTCTAAATAAACTTTTTACCTATGCAAAAAGCCTTGTGATTTTCAAACTTCAGGTAGTAAAAATGAGAAGAGAGTTATATTCTAAGTCTTTTGTAAAATGAAAGAGTATATTTTGAGTTAAAACTATATTGTACATTTGTTTTATCCTCATTTGAAATCCATGCTATCAATGCATTCCATTTGGACAGAAAGTGTAAATTCGTAATAATAATTAAAAGTTTGCTAGAACAAATTAAAAATTATCAATATAATTAAAGATAATTATTTAATTATTTTAGACTTTCTAATTATATTATATAGATATATGATATAAATTCTGTTAATTTCAATATCCATACAAAAACAAGAACTACTAATCTATATAGAGCTGATAATATAAGTGAGTGTATGACTCTGGTTTTTATAGACTAGGTTTAAGATATTAATTTTAAGATTTTAAAAGTGTACAAATTGTGCATCTCTGTTTAAATAATATCTTTTTATTTGTGATTATTTTTATACTTTCCCATTTACTATAAAAAAGATGTTTTATAATTGAAAATAGAGAATTGAAGAGTAGTACATGCTAATCTTACCTCTTAGAGATAAATTGGGGTGATCCCCACAAACTTCAAAATATAATTGTGTATAGAGAATTAACAAAGACACTTAATAGTAATAAATGCTTCATGTCATGTTCTGCAAATGAATTTTGTCTATTGTAGCTGTATCTGGTAAAGTGATGAGACAACCTTAACATTGTCATACTTCATTCAATTCAGTGTGTTTTTTTTTTGTAGCAGTTTTTGATAAATTGATATACACCCGGGTCTCGTTTTATGCAGATTTATTTAATGCGATTTTGAAGTTATGCGATTCATGATTCTTCTTAATATCCTTGTATGCAGTTTTCTTTTATGGGATAAAAATTATTAGATCAGAAGTCGAGCTCCGATAATGTGCTATTACTTTAAATATTATAAATTTCGCACACTCACGTTATATTTAAAGTAATAGTGCATTATCGGAGTTCGATTCCCATCTAATAATTTCAATATTTTCAGCACTTTATAATAGTACTGTAATAGATTTTATGTAATAAAGAAGTTCATAATTCACTTAAAATCAGAATTTCCCTATTTTATACACATACATTAAATTTTACAAAACTATAATGTAAATCTGTTCAAACATTATAGATGAAAAATATTATGTTTGTTGTTGTTTTTGCATTTTAAATCACATTCTATTTTTGCTTTTTATAAAAAGAGTACATAATTAATTAATCATTTAGTGACTGCAAGTAATAAATTTTACAAAATTATAATGTAAATCTGTTCAAACATTATAGATGCCTATACGATGCATGTTATTGTTTTTGCATTTTAAATCACGTTCAATTTTTGCTTTTTATTAAACAAGTATGTAATCAATTAATCATTTAGTGTCCGCAAGTTTATTTTTAAAAGGTGAGTAACAGCGGAAGGCACAATTAAATTTGACAATTGAAATCTGATTTTTAATTGTAATTAACAATTTAAAAATTACATAACGAGGTGATATGAAACGATGAAATTTGATTTTTAAACGGAATTGAAAGTTAAAAAATTAAAGACAAAAATAATAATTTAATTTTTAATTGTTAGTTTTAATTAAATTTTGCCCAACAGTGGTGAGTTGGTGTCTTTTTATTATCGTAAGTCTAAGTTCTTATTTTTATTTTAAATTTTTAGTTTACTCTAACGAAGAGAAAAAAAACGTCCAAGAAAATGAATTTCTTTGGAAACAAAAATTTCAATTTTAGATCGCTTAGCGAAATGGGAAGCATCAATAGCAATTGGAAAATGTTTTAGTTGTATTTCCTCTTGACTTCGTTTAAGGAGAAGCTACAGTACCTCACATCACATCACTTCAAAACGAATCTGATGTCTCAAATAGCGATACTAAATAAAATACCATGCATGTATGAAAAAAATGTAAATTACACATAAAAATATACTGTTTTGAATAAAATTAAATACTGTAGTTAATAAAAAAGTAAAAAAAGTTTGTCTTGTATCAATTTTTTTCAAATTTGAAATTTTTTATTAGTCATATTTTATTTTCTTATTTTTTTTTATGTGAATTTTAAAGTGATTTTACGTTGTTGCTTTGCTTTTATGCGATTTTTGGAAAATTACAGTATGTATCCTCCATTTTTTAAGATAAGTTAAGTCTATTTTTGTGTGATTTCTTTTGTGTGTGTTTTCTGAGGAACCTATCTACCACATAAAATGAGACCCAGGTATAATGTTAAAAATTTGGAAACTTCCTGTCACAGAATATTATGCAGTGGACTATTTCCTAAGATATGGAATCCTACTTCCCCGAAAAGTGTGCGTTAATTATCATGATATGATTGCATACCACTGACATGAATGAAATGTAAATATTGGATTGATTTATTTTTTTAATTTTTCTGTTAATAAGTTAATACAAAAAAAAAAAAAAGGAAAATAAACTGTAAATATTGTAATTAGTTTTTCCACAATGATTTTTAAAAAAAAAAACATAACAGTTATAAAAAATAAAATGTAAATATTAAGTACAATGTTTTTTAGCAGGCATTTTTTTGTAAACATTTTTTGAGAGGCCCCTAAACTGTATATTCATCAAAAATATGGACCGCCATCTTGGTTTATTTGAAAATTCACAAGCACAAAAGTCATTATTAAAAGTTAATATTTCTAATTTCAGAAATACTCCAGTGAATTTAAATTAGAACATGCAAATCAATGAAAAATATTAGCAGACTTTGAAGATGGTTCAGAGTTGACTGAGATCAATAAGAAAATAACTGACACTCTATTATGAATTACAAGAAAGATAGCTGTACTAAAAAGCAGCAGTTTACCAGTAAATGTTTTACTGATTCAAGACAATGTATATAAAAAAGAATGAATATGAAATTTTTTTTAAACGATCTGTTAAGAGAAATGGAATATCTGGAGTTTTGTAAAATGGTATAAAAAAAGAGTTATGAATTGGCAAAGAAATCTATAGAACAAAATAATAAAATAACATCTTGATTTTGGAAGGAAAGTTGTTTCTGCAATAAGAAAAGAGGAACTGTTACTAAAAAATGAGATGACATTGAGTGATCTAATAGACTCAACTTTTATTTTTCATTGTCTTAATAGTATTTGATGTAAGTATGTGTTTGTAATGGCATTGATATATATTAATATTTCTCCAGAATGGAACCATATTATCATAATCTCATTTAAACATTTATTGTAACTAGTAGACGAGTAGAAGTCTTTTCTAATTTTATCATCAATGATGTTTTTTAGCAAGTAATCTACCAAAATAATTACAATATGCTAGTGATTACACACTAAGTAAAGCTGAATTTCAATTCTGAATTATCCCATATGTGAACACTTACAATATCAGAACCTATCTGTATTATAGTGCATTTCATCTCAGTCAAAAAATCAAATTCCAAAATATTATTTCAAATAATAGTCCTATATTTATTAAAATATTACTTCAAATACCTGTTGTATATTTATTATTATTATTACTCAATACAATCACATTATTCATACAATTTAACTTGATAAAATTATTTTTAAAATAAGCAGCATGGTTTCATGCAGATAAATATTTCTTAATCATGAGATAATAATTTCTTTTATTTCTCAGTTTATTATTTTTATCTTATAATTTTCATAACAATATATTTTCATCATTGATCTCTGTAAATGAATGCACACTAGAATACTTAGGAATAGATATCATACTTGCTTTAGGCATTTATATAAAATAAAGCAATCATTTATACAACATTAAATTAACTTTTCACTCTTCATTGACAACACAAAATATCACCCTGCCAAATTATCTCAAATAATATTATTTCTCAAACTTCTGTGATAACAAAAAATAGTTTTATCCTTAGATATTGTTTCCATGCAAGATATCTATATCTACACACACACAAAACCCGCTTCATCTGCACCCTGTCTTTGCTCACCCGGAAATCCTCCATCTAGCGGTAGAACCCAGTTCACTATCCATTAATGTTTAATTTATATTGCATTGTTATTATTGGAATTAATGTCAAGAGAATCAATTTTATGCTTAGAGTTCAGGCAATAAAACATTGGTTCCTCTCCTCATCTCTTCACATCATGTTCTATGGAGAAACTAAATTTCACATGAACTCCAATCCCACCATCATTTCCAAGCTTAGTATACATGCTGTATGGAATGTCGGATGTAAGTTAGTGTTCAATGTGCCCGTCTCTGAACCAGTAGGTCTATTCATGAACATTATAAGGAAAGTAAAAAACAGAGACTTCATCATAGCATCAAAACTCATGTACAATAAAATGTGGAATTTATTTAATATACCAGATCCTCCGAAGCATTAGTAGATATACTAAGCAAAAGATGTTTAATAGATTTATTATGCATCAATCCTAATAGGTGGCTAAAAAAGCTACATCAGTACATTATTATCAATCAGAAGATAATCAATATACAAATTGTTCCAGCCTGTTTAAAATGTGTAAAACATAATGTTTTTTTTTCTGTTTAAATTATGTATAACACACTATTTTTCATAAATAAAATTCTTTTGAGATTAACACACAAATAATAAATCATTTTTTGATTTAGTAATTTATTTGTTGAATTATTAAGACAATGCATACAATCCTCACATAAAATATAATATAAACAAAATCTACATAAAGTATAATGTAAACAAAATCTTTACATAAAATCTAAAATGACTATCAGATCACATGTTCATAAAAGAAATATTTCTAGGAAACATAATTTTAATTAACAAATTTTTCATGATTGACATTAGACTATAGAGAGCACTTAATTAAATTTAGTTGATTTACATAATGTTTCTGTATAGTTTTAACATAAACATAAATGCCTTATATCTTCAGGCTCATACATGAATATATAATCTGTTTGCTAACAGTTTTCTCGACAATATATATATATATATGTGAGTAATGACAAAGCGTCAGGTTGTAATGTAGAATTAAATTGGTCTCATTTTTATATTTTATTATAATCACTATAAAGGAGTTTAAATTGGACATCTTGAAATAATATTGAGATGCAGCATCTATTTGCTGTATAGGTTATTGTTAAAATGAATTTTCCACCTATTATTTGGAATGATACTAAAGCTGGTACACTTTATTGGGATCAAGAAGAAAGTGACTGTGTCTGCTTCACAATAAAATCTTTTTCCCTCTACATTTTTCAGCTGACTTTTTTTATATTTTTTAACCATGCACTCCCCCCCCCCCCTAGATTTTTATTATATCTCAGATTACCTGGTATTTTATCTAATTAATCAAACAGTCTAAAGAAAGTTTTTCATTTAATCATGTATTGAATTAACTTCTAATTAGAATCAGCCAAATAATTATTTTAACATTTTTTCTTAGTTTTGCTCTTTTAATGAAATAATTCAAAGGAAAAAAAAAAACTTTAATTTTCACTGCTAAAGCAGCCATATTGAATATTTAAAAAAATATGTTAAGCCACAAATTTTATCATGAATTAAGTTTATATTACTCAAAAATGACATAATATATATTATTTGAAAAATAAAATATCAAAGAATGTAATTAAGTTGAAAAAATATAGTTATTGATATTTAAAGTAATAAAAAATAGAATAAAAGTTAATATTTCTAATTATTTTATAAATTCAAAATTATCATGCACACAATTTAAAACTATTGTTTTGTTAGTAGGTTAATTGGATTCATCATAAAAGTTCTAAAAAATTGGTATATAATAACACTTTCCTTTAATTTTTGCAGTAGTCCTTCAAAATGCATTTCCATACAGGGGTTTGCAATGTATAAGACATCCCTAATAACATCCCTTATAACAAGTAGTTAATATTGATCAATAATTAGTATAATTTGAATATTATAATAAAGAACTTCAATACAGTTTGTAATTTATTAAAAAGTACTACTAAAATAGTCACTATATACAAAATAAAATAAAATAAAAAGTGAATGAAATACTAAATTCATTATAGAGTTAAGCTTGAGGTACATATGTTTATAGTTTATATATATACTGTCAAAAGCGTTACTTTTAGCATTTGCATATTTTTTACTATTATTAAAATGCAGACAAGAAATTATAGAAAAATCTAAATCAGGTCATTATATTTCCAAAATATGTTTATTTTTGTTTCATATCAATTAATTCAAATTACTTGATTCAATCTCACATCATAGAAAAAAATGCAGATAATCACAATCTATTTTTTTAATGTTAGTTTCAATAGTAATGTTTCAACACATTTTTTATCAAATATATATATATAAATAATAATTAAAAAATGTATAATAAAATAATAATTAAAAAGCATATAATAAAATAATAATTAAAAAAATGTAGAAAAATAAAAATACTTACCATTAGGCTACCATAACGTTTTCTTCAAAGTACAATGGAAAAAGTAAAACTTTTACGGATATATTTTTCATGTTGAAATGTTCTCCAGTAACTATCAAAAAAATGAGAGAAAGATAAAAAAAATGCAATCTATTTCATCATAAAAATTATCATAAAATTTTTATTTTTTATCGTAGAAAAATGAAATTTACCTTTCTGGAAAGTACAGTCAAAGATGGAAACGAAGGTGTAAAATGCTCATGCATAGCCTGCGTAGATTTCCATTAATCTTAACCTCAGTCCAAATGTTTATAATTTGAAATTTCTTGTGTGCTTTATGCGTTCGTAATAACGAATAAGTTAACTTTTTTTTTTTCATTAATAAAAAAACAATAACTATTAAATATAGTAATTAGTGCATATCCCAAACTAATTTATTTCAATTAAATATAACTTTAATCTATAAATAAATATTTGTTTAGTTTTTTTCCTTTTAAACATAAAATGAAATGAAATTTATTTTATTTTAGCAGTGTAACTGTACAAAGAAAAAGGGTTTCCATGCACACACATTCACTTTATAATAATTAGTGCATATTCCAAAATAATCCATTCCACTTATATATAATTTTATTCTAAAAATAAATACCCCTGTTTTTTTCTTTTAAATATATAGAGAAATGAAATATATTTTATTTTAATTTCTTTTTGCAATGTGAGTTTACATTTAAAAAAATCCACCATGTACATACATTCTTATTCATCTGTAAATAGCATGTTGAATCTGTATTTTAAATTATTATCTTGACAGTTGTATTTTTATGTGCTTTCATTCTCTTCAAACCACCTAATTTTTATTTCACACCCTATTGCTGACACTGCTTCTCCCTGTCTATTTCACATGGTACTTTGGTATTATTCTTGCTGTGAAATAGTGACATTTATGTCTGTAATATTTATCCATAGTTTCCATTTATTATATCATATCAACCAAGAATCCTGGTGTGACTAATCCATAGCCAATAATCTGATTCTTTCCTTTCCATTTTAGAAGATACTGAATGGTTCAGTCTGCCATAGTGACGTGACTTTTTTTTTACCCTTCACAATATAATACATCCCTTGCATCATTTGTAAGTAATGTAGTTTTATATTTAAAAATATACATTGACAGCTATATTTTTATATATTTGTGTTTTGTTTTGTTTTTTGCTAAAACTTTATATATATATATATATATATTTAAAAAAATTTAAAATATAACGTTAAACTTACAGCTAAAACTTTGTTACAGCTCACCATTTAAAAAGCATTTCCAGGTTCTTTTTCATGTTTGTCCTTTTTCCATAATGAATATATATTTCCATCATTGAAAATAAGATTTTTTTTTTTTTTAGATTTGTGGGTGTTTATGATGGCACAAAGTGCTGCATTATGTCAGGAGGGTGAAGAGTAGTTTTCAGGACATGAAGTGTTGTAATAAAAATTCACAAAAAGTGCTATATTAAAAAGTCATAATTATTTGTGTTTATTTAGTATCATAATGTGTTTTTTCCTTTTTTCATCCTGAATATATCTCCATTTTTTTTTATATTTTAACATTCATACTGTATGTGGTATGACGTATTACTCCCCGTGATATATTATTCTATGTTTGTGATATCTTTAAAATAATGCCTCCTCTATGGACAAATTTTATCAATTCAGTTTGTTTCCACATTACTTGCAAGCATTATTTTAAACATATTACAACTTAGGATAATATGTCATCGGAGTAATGAGGCATAGCAGGAATAATACCAAAGTGGCAATGAAACTAACATTTCAATATATATAAATTTTTGTAAGTGCTTTAAGCTTAAGTATTAATAATCTACTTTTTTATTTTTGATTCTAAAACAATTATCTATTTTGTTGTCTCTGTTTCTACTCTTCATTATAACAAACTTTTACTATAATCTCAATTCTTTTTCTCCACAACCTATCGTCTTGTTTTATTGAATGCTATGTAATATCTATCCTTTCCATCTCTGGCAATAAATGCAGTATTTTTTCTAGATAATTTGTAATCTTAACATTTCATTTACATATTTTTAGAATAATTTCATTATACACAAAAGTGACTATATTGAAAAGCTCAATTCTGGAAAATAACTCTTGGGGAGCAGAATTAGTTTTTTAATTTTTCCTCAATAAGTTTCATCTTTTACCACTTATAACATGATAAAATAACTGTGAATCATTATAGTTTTATTTGGTGTTAACACTAAGTATAAAATATTTGTATAATATAAAAGGTCTTTTTCTGCTTTTAATATGAAGTAAGTCAAGAAAAAGGATAACAATCTAGTAGTGTCATAATATTAAATTTCTTATGATAAAATAGTTAGTAATTGCATCTATTCTCAGCATATAGGCCCTGTAAGCCAAGAATGGGTTAAATTTTAGTTGCAGCAAATGCTTAAGAACTTAATATATATATACTGTAATAATTTTTTTTTTTAAAAAAAAAAGACCTAATGAGATTAGCATTTGAATAAACTTTTCAAAAATTAAGTATTTAATTCATTTAAAAATATTGAATAATAAAAATTAAATTATAAATATATGCGCTGACATGTTCTCATAAGAAAAGTTTTAATTGCAGAAAATTATTATCGAAGCTAAGCTCTTTCGAGAGCATTAAATGTCCTCATAATCATAGCCTTGGAATGTGTATAATTATATGGTTATGTGTATATATAAGCAATAAATTATTCAAAATGTATGTAAATCAGATTTTATAAATTAAAAATTAAATTGTATCATAAATGTGTGTATCTAGCATTTGTTATAGTTTCCGTGTCCACAGAAAGGCTTGGAATTAAACACTGCGAATAAGAGAGAAGAGAGAATATCTGTATTCTTTACTGTTTAACTTTTTAAATTCTTCTAGAGTATTTAATGTTGATGGGAAGAGCACTAATTTTGTTCCTATAGTTAAAACAAATATAAGCTTATATATATAAAAAAATTTAATTCTATATATGTAGGATAAAAATAAAAATTGGAATCGTTCATAATAAATACTACCAAAATATCATTCAAGTAATAATATATTAAATTGTAATAATGCAAAAGTTATATCTTAAGTAGAAAGATAAATATCTCAGAAAATGTTTATATCTTCTTTTCTTTAGTAATTTTTACAATAAATATCGAAAATGAAATGCAACAATTTATTCAGTCAATATGAACCTTTTAAAATTTATGTAAGTTCTCAGAGTTAAATCATTTAATTCTAAGATTATGTAAAATATTAATGAAGTAGGCTTCCTTAATTCTTTTTTATAAATCACTTTAATTGATAGTTGTTTAAAATGAGTTCACATTCACATCCAGTTACATTAAACTCATGACTAGGACCAGACTGAGACAATTTCTTTTTAACTTCATCTTAGTTAGCAGTGATTTTCTAGCTCACTATCACAAAAATCTCAGAACTTTCCAAACCATTATGTCACACTATATTAAGAAACATTATCAATCGGTGTAAAGATTTACTATTTCTTTCTTTTTGTTTATTTCTATGTGCATGTAATTCTAAAATTTATCTATGAAGAAGTGGAGATGCTTTGATCCATGAAGTAGAAATAGAACTATTAAATACAGAAATTTTCTCTTGCCTTCTAACCCATCTGTTTGAAACTTTAGAAGTTACTCATGAAAATAGGATCGCAACCACAATACTATTAAACATATATATCTTGATTTCTTCTAAAGGCCGTACAATATAAAAATTGTGGAAAGAGAAGTGACATATTGGTTAACTTTCCAGTACTTTCAAATATCACACATATATGTACGGCCTTTCTAAATTTTAAGTTTTATTTGCAACAATTTTTTATATATTCTAACTCTTCTATTTCTACCGATGTTTGTCTTTTACTTATAAATAAACTTATTTTTATCAATAAGTAATATAAACTTTATTTTCAGTTTTTTTTTCCAAATTTATACTGGATATCATGTGAAGTATTTTTTTGCAGAGATAGTTTTAAATTAAAGGTGGATTTTTAAAGGAATTAATGTTATTTAAAATTATCAAAGTCTTTACGTTTTAATGATTTAAGTATTCTCTTAAATGAGACAGTTGTAGGATAAAATTTGGCAGATTTATTTAAGTTTTTTTTTTTTTTTTTGCCGATGCAATAAAGTTTTCTTACCTTGAGTAGCTGATAAAGAGATGAGCTAAATAAAGGAAGTGCAGACATTTTCTTCCTGTTGAATCTGAATCCTTTAAAAATTTTGAGAACTAATATCCGTTATGATATTGAAATTCTGCAGTATTGATTGTTTTTGAGCAGCAGCCGTATGGGACAGTAAAAGGATTGCAATTAATCTTTTAAGTATTGATTAGCCTTAAGTAAACTCATTCTATAATTATTATTATTATTTATTTTTTTTTAGCTAGATAGTCGATTATATTATATAGTTGTCTTTTTTCTGGAATGTTTCTAAGTTAATGTTTATATTTTTATTTCCTATTTAAATATTTTGTTTTTTAGTTGTTGTTTTTTTCCTTTCATCTTCAGGTAATTGTTCTTTTTATAAGCCTATATATATTATCATACAATTGTTTATTTTAAATACAATAATCTTTCATAGAAAAGTGTTTCCTGTTTTAATGATTAGCCTATTATTTTAGAATCAGGACTATTAATTAACAAATAAGATTGCTATTTTTTATAATGATTTAGTATCTTTAAGATATCTCTATTCATTGCATGGTCAAGTGGACTTCTTTTTTTGTTTACTTTCAAAATAAGATTTATTAACATAATATTAATCTTTGAATTTACACGTTATATCTAGTGATATACAAGATTTAAACTATGATTTACAATGCAGAACTTGATTTACTAAGTGAACAGAAAAACTTTAAATTCTATATGCATGCATCTTGCTACTCCTAGCTTCTCTCATAGTCTACTAAGTAACCCCTGACCTTAATGGCTACTAGGTAGAGTGCAACTACTAAGAATCACATTATCTCCACTATCCAGAAGACTAATCCAAGTGGACTTCTATTCTGCTTATTTGATCATATTTTCACCTGTCTTTCTTTTGGCTTTTTTCAATTGGAAATCATTCTAAGAATATTTAATTTTTTAGCCTGTCATTGTTATGCCTGGGCCACATGTTTGCTTTCAATAAATATGGAAATTTAGATACAAACTGTATTAAATTTTTTGAATACATTAATAGCTGAAAGGAGCTTGAAATCTGTGTTCAAATCTCTTATATAATTACATAACTCCAGCTATATAAATTATACTTGTATTCAGTGAAATATTTTATAAATTTTGATGGATGTATTCAAACTTAACATTGGTTAATGATGGAATTAAATAATGGATATTTGTGAAAAAGGTCTGAGCTATATATATTTTTTGGGATATTTTGTGCATTATTTAACTCAAAATCAATATATGTATGCAAGTATATATCTATTTATATACATAAATCACATTATGGAATTAATTGTTCTTTCAAACTTTTAATGTTCATCTCTAAGTATGTATATATATGTTTGCACATAGATAAGAATGCACTAAAAACATTTTGAAGGAATTAAGTTAATTTAAAGTATTAACAGTCTATTTTCTTAACACAATTATTTCAGAATATCAATAGTTAGAGCTATATTGTAAATCCAAAAGCAATTCTCTTTACTATTTATAAGCTGAAATAATCAATAAATTCCATATGATATATTGCTACAATATTTCTTTCTTTACATCAGTTTGCCTTTTGTTAGTGAGAACTAGATTTCAAAGCTGGAACTAATGCACTTATACATCTGGTAGCCATCTTTTATTTTTTAATATTTAGCCTGAAATAAAAAAAAAAACATGAAGATTTTGAAACTATATGTTTAGAAGTATATGAGAAAGTTATGTCTAAATCATAAATATAATGAGCATTGGAAACATTGTAATGTTTTTATTTCTTGAACATAATTGCATCTTACTTCTAAAATTGAAAGGGCATATTATGTTAAGAGGGAGACAAGCAAGGACAACCTAATAGCAATGATGATCATGGATTATTATATGGTCTTGATATTTTATTGCCCAATTATTCTTATACTATTTTTGTCAGAGAACTTGATGTGTATATGAAGTGCATAATAAAATATAATTAGGCAAATTTAGCAACAAAACATGTTAACTTCTTCAAGTCTGGTTGTGCTATTCATCTTATGCTGAAGTTTTTCAAATTATGGATTAGGTTTTTTAAAAAAATATGCTTCTATGTGCATGTGCACACATGTATTGGAAGATAATCATCTTGGAGACAGTTTTAGATATATGTTACATTTATTTATAAAATTACTTATAGTCTTACTACAGGTGAACATATTCTTCATAACTAAATGCTACTACTTGTTTCTAGGAGCAGTAATTCATTTCTAATTACCCTACTTCAAACTAATTAATTTAAACTTGGGGTAATCAATGAACACTATATAGCAGTACTATATCCACAACACCAGATCAGCTCCTGTCTATTTCCTTTGTCAGGGAATAGTTTTGGATTTGCAGCTGTATGTCCAGAAGCCAGTTTTAATTTATTTATACTAGTAAGTTAATAACTTGAAGTTGAAAAAGAAATCATATGTTTGAATTCAAGTTAACCAGTTTTATAGTCACATAATGAGCAATTTAACTTTATGTATCATTTTTTCTTTAAAGTGTATGATATTTACCACTTAAACATTACATGACTTTTAAAGAAGATGTACAAACAAAAGGTTACTGAAAGTGTCCATCCAGCTTTTCATTTGAAGTTTCATCCGAATAAGTATCATGCACCTATCACAGTATTCAGCACTACAATTGACAAGAGTTCAGGGAAATTTATTTTCATTATTTCTACCACAGACCATCATTCAGCATCCATTTTAAAAGCATAAGATATTCATGCTACTTTTTTATGAAAGCACTAGAAGTTTCAAAACTAAAGAATGTTTATGAAAGTGTATTTCTTTTAATTTTTATTTCCAGATTTTCTTGTACATTTTGTAATATATTTTTTAATTATAGTATGTTGTTGATATCAATAAAAGATCATACCATATTGGCAGTTTAAATGAGAAATTAAAAGTTATTAAAGATGAATCAAATATAAATTCACTATTAAAATTTATGTAAAAATCAGTTAATGATCAAACAAACGAAAGCAAAGGTTACATTTAAAACTGTAAAGATGCAAGATAAAAGTGTAGTTCAAATAAAAATTGAGAGGAAAATTTATCTTGATCAACTAAACTTCTGATTTCTGGAGGTATTTATAATTAAAATGAATTTGTAATTTGATTATAAGATGCGCAAAAAAAGACTTTCTATTTTAAAAAGTTAGAGAAATGGATATCATGCTTAAATGTGAGGGCAGTGATTAAAAAAAAGACTAATAATTTGTGAGTATCCATTTATGTCTGGATTATATTTCAAAGTTAAATTGAAAACATATCAGTTGTTATAGGAGTGAGATGAAATTTATTGTAAAACAAATTATCATACACTTAATATTCGACTGAATCTCTGTGTTGTATATATACTTCACTGTATTTGTTAACATGTCTAAATATTGTAATTAGCTAATAAAATATAAAGAAGATTAAGTAAATTATACTTATCTTTTTGGTGCATTGTGTGACAGCTGCTGCAGAAAGTATCCTACTGCACTGTAGGAACTTTAATTTTTTAATATAAAGTATAAGATCCAATATTATCTTCAACAAAACTAATGGAAGTTGAAGTAAAAGAATTCATTGAAAAATTATATTTTAAAAGTTTTGTTTTTCATATTTTAGACTTATTTGTAAAAATTTTATTGCAAAGCACATGAGCACTAGAAATCATTTAAATAATGTCAATTTCAGTTGCACTCACAAAATAGCTTTGCCTTCCTGAAATTGGCAGTGTGAAGAGCTAGCGTGAAGGATCATTGTTGGTTGAATGATTTTGTCAGGGAAATATCTATTGTAGTTTGTTTTCTAGCATATATTTGGTTCTTTATCATTTGATTTTTTCTGTCTACTGTTAATGTTACAAAATATTTTAGATAGACTTTTTCTAGTGAATTGTATTGGTTTTATTTTTTAAACATGTTTTTTTTTCTGCAACAACTACTCTTCAATATTCATTTCTTTAGAAATAAATATATGTTATCTGGTGATTTATTTTTACATATCTTTTTAAATTGTTTTTTCCATTGCCATTGATGTATTTTTTTATAATATTTTAAGATAAAGCGATGTTTTTAAATATTGAAACTCTTTCTAAAATTAAAGACAGTCTTTTCAATATCTTTATTGTTAGTACTAAAACAGGCAAAAGTCTCCACACAGTAATGCCACTTAGTGCAAGGCAGAGTAATCAATGGATGCCAGAAGGCTTGTGCATAGAATACTTATCTAGTGCCTTGTCATCCAATATCCCCAGACTAGTTTCTGGTTTATGGCACTACTGTATGGAGAATTTTGCCTGTTTTAATAATAGTTATGAGCCAGCATAGGAAATGGTGATCATGTGATGTTTGTTATTACTAAGTGAAGCAATATTGGGAGGCAGAAATATTACTTTCATATTAGGATGGAGACCACTGGTGTAAGGATTATGTCTTGAAGTATTGCCAATATTCAAAAAATCGTGGAAATTCCTTTTTTTTTTTATAAGATAACTTTCAAATTTAGTAACATAATACTTGAATAAGACATTTTCAAATCATTTCTGAAATGTGTACAGGACTTTTTGTTAGTAATTATATTTAGGAAGTATTGTTTGTTAATGTTTTTAAATGCTGCAGAGTTTTCACTATGCAAAATGACTAATGATATCAGTTTGTATCAATCTATACAACTATCTACAAAACTGTTATACTGTACTTAAATGCTTTAAAGTCTGACTTTATATTTTTTCTCTTAAGGGTTAAAGGTTCATTCTGCACTTTTATTTGTTGGGATAAAAATATCTTTCCTCTACAATTATTTTATATACTTTTTTCACAAAAGTTTCAATTGCCTTTACTTCAATGAATTCAGATTCAGTTTAATATTATATCAAGTGTGAAGTGGTTAAAGTACATAAAACATTCAGATATGGCATTGAGTTGCCTGACATTATCAACTGTAGCTTTGTTTATTCAGCATTTCAAATAAATTAAACATATTTGATATAACTACTAAACACCACATAATCATCATTCTTTATGATTACTCTGGCTTGCATTGAATGGTGTTATTGTATGGAGAGTTTTGCCTCTATGCATATTTGCTATAACTGTTACTATTTTGTGAAGGATGCCCTTCTGGTTTTCAGTACACATTTTTTTATATAGACTCTTCTTGATGCTTACTTAGTACTATTGACTTATAAGTATAAACTCTTTAAAAACATTAGTAATCCTTTTTTAGTTTTTTGAAGATAGTTGTGTGATTATTTCAAGTCATATCTCTATCTTTATCTTTTTTATATTGCTGTATCATATTGAGCTCTGAATTGATGACATTTCTTTTCTACTTTAATATCTTTATAGTCTTAATATTAGTGGTCTGTAGGAGCAATAATGTACTGTATATTTGAATTATATATTAAAAAACTAGGTAAGATGCCCAATCAAGATACTTCATGAAGATACTGGCTTCTTATAAGCTTCTGAGACTAGAAAAATATTATACAGTACAGAATGTTTTTAAATATACAATCTCATAATAATGATAAAATGAATATTCAAATATTAAAGTTTTAATTATATATAAAAACATCTTATAGATTAAATCTATACTATGCATTTACCAATTCCTGGGAGCTTTATGAGTTTATTTTGGTCATCGAGTTTGCATGCTGCATGACTAATGTTTGTTAGGATACATCTTGATAGTAAACTTTCCTAAAATATTTATGGGATCTTGAAAATGTGTGCTGTCCTATATTCTCGATTAGAATAAACTGATGTATGAGTATAAAAATTCTGGAAAAGATTGCTAAACCTGCATTACCAGTAAGAACTATGAGGGGGAACATTTTCTTATTACTAAATATAAAATAATAAACATTTGCTTTATTTATTTTTAATTTCTGTTTTTTATATATAATTATTATCTTTATTGTAATGTGTGTATTTAATCCATATTGATTTACTTATATAATAGTTCAATACATTATTAATACTTTTATGTTGCTTAAATGTATTATTATCAATCTATACAAATAAATACCACAGGATGCCATCATAAAGTATTAATTTATTTTTATTGTCATTATCCTTGTAGGAGTTTGCCCTTTCTTCATTATGAATTCATTCATTATGATATTTTTCTGGAACCAATCAGTCATTATAAATGAATATCTCCTTATATATATATTGTATGTTATGATAATTTGATAACTTAATTGCTAAAATTATTTAAGTAAACAATTAATTATTTAATATAATGTATAAACATTAAACATTTTGTATTCTAAGAATATTTAATATGGTCTATGCTTCTTATATATCTAATTATTATTATTTTTTATTTTACTGTTTTTAAAAAAAAATAAAAAAAATTCTAGGCTTAAGCTCCTGACAATTTCTCGTTTGATGAATGGTAACTTACCATATCCTTTGAATTTGAATATTTAGACTTACATTTTGGATATTGTCTATTTTCTGAGGAAATTTAATTTCTGGCACAAATACTTTTTGTGGGTGTGTGGATGTATTTATATGTACGAAAACCTACCACCAAATCAACCCTTAAAAAATTAAAAAAAAATAACCCACCCCAACATAAACAAAAAAAAATAATTAATTTTATATTTATATTTTATTTATTTAATATAAGTGGGAATTAGAATGATAAAAATAAAAAAAAAAAAAAAAAAAAATATATATTTAAAAATAATTAAAATATTATTAAAAATATTTTTATTTTATATATAAAATATTTATTTTGTTAATTTTAAATTGATATAAATAAAAATAATATTTAATTTATTTTTAAAAAAAATAAAAAATATATAAAAAAATAAATATAAATAATATTCACATAAAAAAAAAAAAAAAAAAAAAAAATAAAAAAAAAAAAAAAAAAAAAAAAAAAAAAAAAATAAAAAAAAAAAAAAAAAAAAAAAAAAAAAAAAAAAAAAAAAAAAAAAAAAAAAAAAAAAAAAAAAAAAAAAAAAAAAAAAAAAAAAAAAAAAAAAAAAAAAAAAAAAAAAAAAAAATAAAAAAAAATTTTTTTTATTTTTAAAAAAAAAAAAAAAAAAAAAAAAAAAAAAAAAAAATATATATAGCAGCTATACAAACTAATGATATTTCTTTATAAATATTATATAGTACCATCTTTCTTAATATTAAGTTTAGTCTTTCAATATGGAAAAGTTATTGTTCCAGAATAACCCATTAGAATCTTAGTAAAATGTAAATTAGCTGAAGAGACTCATAATAATGAATTGAGGCATTTTCATTGTAGATTGTTGTCTATAAATAATATATATATATATATTATGATATGAATCTGCTTCGCCAAAATGTGCAAATATTTTACAGCTTTGATGCCACCATATAGAATAAATAATGATTGTGCCAAAAGAATTGCATGAAATGTCTTCCCAAATCAAGACAGTTTCATATCATGTTTAGAAATTAAAGAAGACAGTCTGGTTGATGAACATTTTTTGGAATTTAAATTCTTTTTATTATTTTATTATTAGCACTAGTCATTTTGAAAGTTATGTAATGAAGGAGATTTTTTTTTTATTAAAAAAAACATAATTTATTTAATTGTAGTAATAAGAGAAATCAAACAGAAGAGAAAAGAAAATGGCAACATTGCCTCCCAATATTACTTGAATTAAATACACACACATATAGCAAGTCAAAATGAATATAGTATTAGTAAATTCAGAAAAGGGTTTTAAAACCAGAAACAAGATTTCTTTTTCAGATAGCAAATGAATTTTTAAATAAATTTGAAGTTTTTTTTTTAAGAGTTAAGTCCACAATGAACTGATCAGTGTAATGTGTGATTGCTGTAAATACAATTGAAAAGTAAATTTATTTATATGTAATTTTTCATTAACATAATATAACAGTATGATTATAAGTAAACAATGATATAATGTTAAAAAGATATCACACAATTGTTTACATCCAATTAATCCATCCAAAGTTAACTATTAAATCTTGAGTTATCATCCAGTGTAAAATTTTCTATGGCAATCTCTAATTTTATTCTACATATTTTTCATAGAATAACCTTGGTTCCTAAGGTGGTCTAGACATTTGAAATACCTGAACACTCATACAGAAATGACATTTTAAATTTCAAAATATATATTTCTTGATTATCATCTGTATGTATATTCAGGTGTTTCAAATCTTCTGAATAGTGTTTTTGTTCTGTGAATTGTATGCATTATGAGAGATTGGTCTGGGTAATTTTTTGTTGGATAGTAGATAGCTTATGATAATATAATTATCATTGGCACATTAGTCAGTTTATTAATAATTTCTACATATAAATTTATTTATTTTAAGAAAACTATTTAAATTGATATTTATATGTTATATATAAAGTGTGCCTGTTAGTGAAATGAAATAATTGATAAATTACCTGAAAGACAACATTTGCACGATCTCTAATAATCATTTATCAGACAATAAGATAATCATTTAAAGGATAAATGCTACAGACAGTTATTTAGCATGAAAAGTAAACAAAGATTTAATTTTAAATAATAAATAAATTTATATATCATAAGATATATTATTAAGTTTTATAACTGAAAAATTAAAAACCCTAAAACAATCAATTAGTAGTGGAGAATGCAAATTGGAGGGTGCTGGTATAAAAATTAGACATTCACATTTTACAATATAGTTTGTTCAATTCTTCTCATTGCCATGTATTGCTTTTAATTTACAATTGAAGTGTAATTGACAAGTCACATAATTTTAAAAGAATGGGGTAAAACTATAGCATTGCAGAGTGAAAATTTCCTTATAAACTTTGTTAAAGAATGTTTTGTATAAACATTGGCTACCAAAAAATACAGTATAAGACTTTTAAAACATAATCTAAAATTACTATATATATATTTTTGCCATTCATACATTCATTGCTACGATTTATTTAAAAAAAATATTAGTATTGCTTAGGGCTAAAAACCTAGTGTCAGGACTGTGAAACACGTGACTTTTGGAAAACAATGGGTGGACAATACTATTACTAAATTGCAAACTACAAGGTAAGTAGATTCAAGCAGACTATGATAGCTTCAGTCTTGGAACCTGTGATCAAACATGTAGGAGAAGATGAAAAGTGATAATAGTTTATCTTATTAGCCACTCAAAAAGATATAAAAAACTCTATGGAAGTAAAATGGTTGGCACAACTTAATGTGGTAGCCTAAGGATTGAATTTTTTGGAAGATATTGAAGCATAGAGAACCTATCAAATGATTAAGAATCTTGTCCTAGAATAAGTATTTTTGGGATAAACTATGGCACCGTTAATTATTGGAATGAAGAGTAGAATTTATTTATTTTGAATAATTATATAGGCTTTTATATACTTATTTTTATTACTAATATATATATATACACACACAGTTACTATTTTTATGTGTAAAACAATCTAATTTAGCATCATTTTTCCCCAGCGACATGAAATTGAATTAATTATAATTGAATTTTTTAAATCCTTTAAATTTGCCATAATATTTTCTGTCTATCTCTGATGTTTCATCAAGAACATTTTATTGATTTAATTAAAACTGAACACAGTTTTCTACTTTCTGTTTGGTAACCTATTTTCTCTACCTTGTAATTTGTACTACATTCTGCTCATATCTTCTTTCTTTTCAACTACAAATCGATGATTTTTTTTTTTTTAACATTCTAATTATTTCATCAATTTGTTGATCTCCAACATTCAGCTTCTTAAAGGCAGCAAATGTTTGATCTTTTATTTATATGAAATAATAAAATTTTATCTGTATTCAAAAACCATGAAAATATTAGATCTCTAGCCACTTTGTATAAGAAATAATTTCTATTGAGATAAGTGATTGATAAATTTTATCAGATATTGTAAGTAATGGATCTTATTTAATTTCTGTTTTATGTGTATTAATTTAAAAAGAGGATGCACATATGTTTAATCAATGATCACTTCAAAAATTTTAACATCCAATGGAATAATTTTTTTTAAAATTCATTTTATCATGACTTCTAAAATAGAATGAATAAATATTTTCAAACACAAAGTTAGATACACGTGTACACACATACACACACACGCGCACGAGCGCGCGTTTTGAAATCTTTAAAGAACTGCAGAATAATTACTCAGTTTTTTTTTCTTTCTGTGACATGGCAGTCAACTAATGAATGTTTCATGAGCTGGGTTTGGAGCTTACATCTATGCAAGTTTGTTTACAAATATTTCTTAGTCCAATTATTTATTTATTTGTGTTATGTGTATGTGTGTATATATATATTCATGTTTATATGAAATATATTATTTAAGTTATGTTAAAGAACCAACAGGCAAAGACAAATTATAATTATTGATCAAGTGTTATACAGTGGGGCCATAAACTATCTTGCATTTACCATATATTACAGTAGAATACATATTGTTTATTGAACTGCAAGTGTACAGAACTTTTCAATCCATGCGCACACACACATATATAATAATATGTTAATAAATTAAAATTATAGTATAAACAAAGTTTTAAAAATAATAACATGGTTATTAATAATAAATTGAAGAGAGAACATTTACATATATTTTAACTGAGTGTATTCACTCATGCTTTCACCGAAACAATAAAATTAAGAAAACTAATTACTGTATTTTTATTTTTAAAATAGGGTAAATAGCAAAATGTCTGACTTTTATAGCTATTAAATATGCTCTAGGCAATTTGTCTGAAGATTTGTGATGATGGTATATTAGATGTGATAATATGTTGACTATTTCCATCATCTATCAGTGAATGTAGAATGTATAGAAAATTTTAAACTTTATTTAAACTTTTCAAATACAAACAATTTGTTAGTATTACCATGCAAATAGACAACACAGGTTAGTAATTACTCAACATTTTGAGCAGTATTATTCTTCACTCTTCTTTACATATTACTGGTCTGACCAGTGACAGTATTTGCCTAGGAGTCAAACTCACATCTTTAGATTCTCAAATATCGAATTGCAGAAAACATTAACCAACAGCTATTCTGTCAATGGCAACCCTTATATATAAATATATGAAATTTCTACAATCTGTTGCCTTTGACAGAATAGTTCAGTTGCCTTAACTTCAATATTTGAGAATCTAAAGGTATAAGTTCAACTCATATGTGAATACTGTCACTGGCTAAGTCAGTAACACCTGAAGAAGAGTAGAGAATAATACTACTCATAATGTGTAATTACTAACCTATGTTGTCTATTACTAACAAGTTATTTGTATTTGAAAAGTTTAAATAAAGTTTAAAATTTTCTATGCATTCAACATTTACAGATAGATGATGGAAATAATCCAACATATTATCACTTACTCTAGGCAATATTCATTTTTTTTCTTCAATAATTTTTTTCCCTTAGAGGATCTCTCTAATTATTTTGGTGTTTTAAAATCATGTGAATTTTTAATATGTTCTAAAATTTTATAAAACTTTTAGTATTAAACTCAGAAAATATTTTATTATGCAAAATACATCACATTAAATTGAGAAGGGATAATAAAGGAAGAATAAAATTTATGTGCTTTCAATGTAAACTGGAAAAAATTTATTAGTATTGTAAAAGTACAGAAAGTAGGGAGTTAATTAGGGAATCTGAGGTTACAATGTCCCACAATTGGGTAGCCATATGTAAAAGTTCATTGCATTAGGGCTGAATTATGAGGAGATGGGAAACCATCATCATTCCCAAATAAACAAAATATAAAAATAAATATTAAAGTAATGAGCATAAGAGATTAGTACAGAACTAACTATAAGTTTACCAGCATTATACAAAAATAATAATCATTCATCATCACAAATATCAACAATAAAAATAAACCAACAGTCAATCTTGTGACTGTATTTGAAAGTGACAGACCAGGCTAATTATTTAATTACCAAACATAGGGCAGGAATACAAATAATAATAATCTGGATGCATGTATTTAGGTGTTACCACATTAAAATACAACAATAAGTCAAATGCTGAGATATTAAAAATATCATGATCATCATCGATGCTCTGGCCATTTAGTGTCAGTAATGTACTGGCCAAATATAAACTACATTTCTAAAGAAATAATAAAAAAATGAAATATAGTGCATGGATGTTAAAGGATATCCCATTTGCACCATACAGGATCATCATCATCATCAACTGGATGTCCAAAACTTTAAGTAAATAGTTTTATTGGGATCATTTAAAAAATCCTAGAACATTAAATTAAGACAAAATATTTTTAAAACAGTCATTTAGTAACTAATTGATTAACAATAAATAAAAAAAATAACATTATAGTGTGAAATTTCAAACATTCCATCAAAAAATATATTTTCATAAAAATCATAATCAGTCAATTTCTATTTATAAATTAACTTTTAATTAATTAAGATATTTCTTTAAAGTAACTAAGAGTTGGAAAAACAACATTTTCAAAATCAAAAGTAACAATTTTTGATTTAGCTTAATTAAGTTTTTGTTAATTTTTTAAGAGGGAAAATGAATGAAAATAGAAAAGCATGTTTTTAAAAAAAATTGAATTTTTTAAAAACTATTTCATAATATTGAAGAGAAAATTGGCTGGATTTAAAAAAAAAGTTTCACAATTTAAAAATATTAACTTAATGAGAATATTTAAAATTATCATTTCTTACAACAACTACAAAAAAATTTTTTTTTTATTACACATGAAAATTTAGTACAGACACACAAAAATACCTTTAATGATGGTTTTATTTTCTGTGGAGTCCTTTCCAGTTACAATTTCCAGTTTTTTTCTATTGAGTTTCTCATTAAAAGCTTCTAGACATGTACATAGTTAATTTTTTTCTTAGTTTGCCATAATTCTAAGTTAAAAACAGTAAAGTTTATCCATTTCTTTCCATTAAAATTTCCAGGTGATACTAACAACAGACAGAGTTTTATGCTCTTGATTGAAGACAAGGTTGCAGATTACTTTAGGTTGTAACTTCTCAACATTTTTATTTTGGTGAAGGCAAGCTACATGGAGGAAAATAATGTGTAGCTTTTAGCTGAATTTAGCACATGGTTTTTATTGTAGAAACCATTTTTATAAGTAAAATCAGTACGCTAAAAGCTTGATTAAAACTTCTGCCATTCTATGCAACAGCTTAGTGAGTAACTGGATTAAGACTTGACTGCTCTCTCTCTGTCTCCAACATGGTAGTTTTTATAACAATCAATTAGATAATTTTTTATCAATACAATTGTTCTGCTATTTCCCTCCTTAAACTGATATTGAAAAATAAGTCAAGAACTTAATACCATAAAATTCATGAACACCACTTTCTAATTAAAAAAATTGTCTTGCAAAAAGAATACTAGATAATCAATTAATTGCACTGATTTTATTTTTGCATTGAAGAGAGATAAAGAGAAAGCCAAACAAGTCTGACTAATAATAAATAAAATATACCAAAACATTAAATCTTTTTTTTTTAAAAAAATACTATTAAAAATAAAACTTTATCTCTCCTTTAAGGTTAAAATGAATATGTATTAAATAATTTACAAAAAAGGGAAAATTATTTTTCTCTTAGTATATTTTCATAGTTTAAATTAAAACTGTAAATTACTTATAATCACTGAAGAGAGTTAAAAAAAACTTATTTATATTCTTTTATAGTTTTTTTCTTCTTTTTACAATCGTTTATAATTTATTAAAATATTCCCATACTAAAATCACACTATTATTTAACAAATTTAATATTTGAGAATTATTATACTATCACTTTGGGACTTAAAAATATTTAGTTAATTGAAGATCCATTATTTTTACAAAAAATATACATGGGAAAATTAAATATTATTTTTATCATTAATTAAAAAATTTTATATTAAACTTGAGGACCACACTGCCAATTATCTAATTTGTTTTAATGCAGCTATGTAGTCAAATAGTTGCAATGTATATAATCACATACTGCTCTCACAGAATGAAAAATGGCTGCTAATACTGTAAAATTTGCAAATTTTAATGTTTTTTTTTATTTACACTTTTCTTTGACTAATACAGGGGTATTCACTCTTTTTTGTTTACTGTTCCCTTTGACATATTTTGGAGAGATTACAATATACCTTCCCCACGGAACATAAAATTTGATAATTTTTGTTCAAAAATAACCTTGAGAAGTAAGCATGGAAAAAAAAGATATAGGAAGTAATGAATATAGTTTGTTTTAATTTTATCAAAAATAATTAAAGGTCTCCTTTTTTTCTTTTTTATACATCCAAGCCTTTTCTCTTCTTGGTCAAAAATTTGTTCCCAATACTGAATCCTGCTTCCACCAAATATGAAATTGGAAATGCTATTAGGAGTGAAAATATTTCATTCCATAAATGTGAATACAGCACAGGAATTTTTTTATTTTACCGCAGTTGTAGATATTCTCCATTGAAATTTATTTTATTCTCAGTACCATATTTTAGTTATAACTCTTCTTGCAACTTAATTTCAATCTGTTATATTTTTATTAAATGAGGACTCCATCCATGTACAACCACTTCCAGATTGAGAATATCTTGAAAATAAGTTTCCAAATCAAGTTTGAGTGTATGAAGATGACTACTATATGTTTCTAAGTCATTAACTAGAAGATCTTTGATTTGCAACAATTTAGGAAATTGATTCAATTACTTATTCATATTTTGTTTTGAACAAATTTATCAGTAAACTTTTTTTGCATTCAATATAGATGTAAATTAACTTCATTTAATTTGGTAAATATGTCAACTGAAAAAAAAAAAAAGTGTGATTTTAATTTCTGGCATATCGACTTCTTTGGCAATTTTTAAAAACTCTAAGGTAGTTATAATTCCAAAAAACTTGAAAGACAGTGCCCTCTTAATAATCAGCACACTTCTATATGAAAAACTAATCTGACATGAGATTCATCACAATCCTTACAAAACTTCCAGAATAATTATTTACTTTTTCCATTAGATTTAATCTTGTTAATTGCATTTATGTCAATTGTTAAAGATAAATGTAAACTGGGGCTAGAATACTTTGCAGCAAGATATTGCCCATGAATAATGCAATGGATGCATAATATGTTGGGAACTACTTTCTTCAAATATGCTAAAAACCCTTGTTAATATCCAAACATTGCTTGCGTTGTTATGCAAGCAATTATATTTGTTAATAATATGTTATGTTTTTCAAAGTAGGATTGAATTGTAGTAGAAATGGGTAAATCTTTTGTATCCATAATAAGGTTACTTGGTAAACAGCATTTCTTCTTGCACCAAATTATTTTCATCGAAATAACGAACATAGACCATTAAAATAGAGCATTATTATCAACAATTGTTGATTCATCTACTTGCAGAGGAAATAATTTTGTTTGAAATATACAAACAAATTGCTTTTTGACATCAACAGCTATTTCATCGATTCATTGTATAATTGTGTTATCACTAGTTGACAAATTTTTTAGAATATCGGCTAGTACTTGATGTATCATTGTTGATAAAGTTTTTCTAAACATGTTCAAATATCTAATAACTTGCTATGAAACTATCTTTGGTTTTACATTTTTTAAATTGTTCATAAATATCTTTAAAATATTCTACAGATTTTTCACTTTTATATTTGTGTTTAGTATGAATATATTCTTACAACTGAGATGATTTCATTGCTTTGTTAGAAAACAGTTTTTGACAAAATAAAGACATTGGCATGGTGCGATTTGATTAAACCATATTAAATATTTAGTTGAATATAAATGAGTACACCTTTTTTTAATAGGCATATGGAATACTTGGGTACACTCAGAAAATATCCACAATTTTAACACAAAATTATTCTGCAAGCAAACAGTCAACTGAACTGACAGAATTCTATGCACACATTATTGTGTTTTCAACTACCAGATTTTTGATGTGATGTACTGTGGCATCTCTTTAAACATAGTCAGGAATCTCTCAGCAATTATAATGTTTTGCATTATGTGTGGTGCTATCTATTGGACATTTACATTTTACACTTTTAGAAATTTGTATTCAATGTGTGACATTATGACACATGTTTAGTACGAAATTCTAAATATGGCAATACGTTCAAAATATACAAATTGAATAAAAAAATTTATAAAACAAGATCATAAAATAAAGGTGTAGTTTTTAAACAATTAAATGGAAGTATTATGGCACAAATCTTAAAACAACCATTGGTCATCACTATTGATCACAATGAGGACTCTGGCTAATATATAATTGAAGTCATATAGTTAGATACATACATAGTTTGCAGCTCTATTGTAGAACTTGTTGATAATATCTTATTACTTAGTTGTCTAAACCTGTCTTTGGGCAAAAATAACATTTACACTCACACATCAGAATTGATTATAATTACCTTAATTATTCAAAACTTTTCAAGCAAAACTGAAGATAATAAGTTAAGTTTTATTATCATAGTTGATATAATAATTACAAACTTTTAATATGATAAGATAGGATTTATCAAAAAGTTGTCAAATTTTTAAATTAAATTCTACTTTTTTCAAGAAATTAATTTTGTAATAAAAGAATTTGAACAAATTTAAATGAAGTCTTCATAATATATATCTATAGAAAATATAAATAGCAAAAGTGAATGAGAATAATATATATTAAGATACTCAATTCTACTATTTTATACAGGTACAGGTTATTCTTTTAGTGATATATGTATTATTAGTGATATTGTGAATTGCATGAAATATTAGCTATAAAAGTTAATTTATTGTAACAAATATGTTTTTGTTTAATTAATGTTCCATAATACAGTTTCTTTCACTTAAATACATTTTATATAATATTAAAATATATTACTTGTAAATAATAACTAAATTTGCAATAAAGTATGAAGTAAAGCAGGTATTTTCCAATGTTTGTTAATTTTAATACTGTTATAGTATTGATGAATGCACAATTAACTATGCTTATGATTTTTTTAAATTGCCGTTTACATCTATATATAAATAAAATATGAAAGATAAACCATTTTAAATATATTTTACCTCAATTTTTCAAATCCAAAAGATACTTCCATCATCTTAAGTTTCAGAAATATGGAAATGTATGTGAGACTTGTTTTATCTATATTATAGAAGTCTTTATGCAAATGTCTCAGATTTATATTAATATTAGGTCTGTAAAATAATAAAATTAGAAAATGAAATATTTATTCAAGGCAATGAAAAACAAGCAATAGCTTGGACCACTGAATATTTCAATCATTTGACAGGAAAACTGCCTAGTATTTCAAATGACATATTTCTTAACTGACTGAAAAGATGTTTATCTACTTTGTCATTTATCACAAATAATAAATCATTTCATTGAATATCCATGTTATTTTAAAGTAAACATGATGCTTAGCATTTTGATCTTATTCAAATTTTAGCAAGCCTTAATACTGACTGTTTCATAATTTTTCATGTTCACATAAATAAGTTATTTATTTAAAACATTCCTCATTTATTTATTCCTTCTTTAATATGATTTTCTTTCTCATATGCAAACTATATAAGATACTCATAGAATTATTATTTTTTGTGTATTTAGGAATAATGAATTAATTTTTCCATTTATAAATAATATTTGTTCATTTGTAAAAATATATCTATTAATTCTGAGAGATTAGTGAATTATTATTTATCCATAAACTATAATTAGCTTTATTTGATATATAAAATACATGCTTATTATTTAATTCTGCATATTTAAATAGTATTTTGTTGCCATAAAGATTTTTGTAGAAAATATTTCTTATATTAAATAGTATTTGTCTGACTAGTCTCTCTGAATATACTGCAAAATCAAGAATTGATTATCCCCTTCTCTCATTAACAACTTTAATTAACTTGATTACTAGTTAAATGCCTTTCATTTAATCATGAAAAAACTTTTTTCTAGAAACATATCTAAAAATTGGTCTTAATTTTTTATTAATTTTTTGCCTTTATTCCTAATAATTTCCTATAATGGGTTTATATTTGTTTTTTATTTTTTTAAATGTAACAGGCATTTTTTTAAATATATATATATATTCTTTATTATTTTCCATTGTTATTATTGATCCACTATAGAATAAAGGTCTCTCCAAGATTAATCCTCTCTTCCAATTGATAGCTTTCCATCTCCATATCATACCATTTAACTTCATTATTTTATCCATTCCTTTGACATGTGGCCTATTTCTTCATCTTTTACAATCTCTTGTAATTCAATTTAAAACTTCAATTACTCATATATTATTAACTCTTCTATTTTCAGCCCTATTCCATTTGTCTCATAATTCTTTCAATAATATTAATGATTTCTGTTTGTCCTCTCACCCATATATTTCCTTTTTGGCTCTTATTATTCCTAGTAGATATCTCCCCATATTTCAGTGAGCAGCCTCAAGTCTCTGTATTACTCTTCTGCTAAGTGTCCAACTTCATTTTAAAACACATGGTCATATTTTGTTTTTTTTTTACATTATTTTTTAAAGTTTAATTTTTTTTATTAATTTTATCCATTATGTTTCTGTATTAATAATCTATCAAGGTATTTGTAGTAGGTAAGCATTATTTTCTAATTTATGATTATCAACATTTATTATCTTCTGAGAAAATCCATTGAACATTATTTTAGTCTTTTTAATATTTATCTTTACTTCTACTTTCTTATCTTCTTCTAATAAGCCTTATATTATTTTCTGATGTTCTGATGCCATTATTTGCAAAAATGACCACTTTATCTGAAAACTCTTTATGACTATAATACCCCACTTTTACTTTTTTTAGTTTTCCATTTTAATCCACAAAATATTTGTAAAATGCTATAATTTTTTTTTAAAGATATGGAATCATTTTGTGGTGTGTTACTCTTCTCAATGTTAATCTTTTTAGTATCATCATGTATTCTAATTAATGCTATTGCATTTTGATAAATATTTTACATCTTAGTGATCCAAAGCTTTACTCAGCATGGAAATATTTATAGAATCGTTTGTTTTTTTGTAATCTATAAACGCAAAGCATAATGGGAATTCATATTCATTTGACAAATCATATTTATTTGTTCTTCCTGTAATTTTTTTTAATACTTGAAGTCACTGTAGATCATATGCATTTATCCTGCCTTCAAGAAAACTCAATTCATATTTCAATTAAGAATTAATGAGCATCTTGGGGTTTTTCAATTTTAAACTCACCATACTGGCTGATGCATATTGTTGAATAGCCAATCCATGTTTGTCATATGAATAATCACATAATAACAACAGCTTTAATGGCAATTTATCCAATATATTTGTGTACAAGTAAAATATATTTTAAGCTTATATACAGAAAGCTGTTAAAGTAATGGTGTCCAAATAACATAAGTAATGTATACCTTTGTAATGTTATGTTAAGACTTGTGAACAGAGATTTTTTTTTGTTCTCACTTTTAAAAGTATACTCTATAAGTGTTATAGACTATAGTACTGTTTGAAATATTTATCTTTAATTTAAATTTTTTTTCATACAACCGTATGAAGAAGATAGCACATACAATGAAGAAATAAATGAACACAAAAGTGTGCAAATGGGACAATATTAATGGTTTGAATTTAATATTAGTTATTAAATTATATTATATTAAACATTCAAACATGAACTTACATAATAAACAAAGTTGTTTATGATTTATTGAGCATTTAGTAAAATTACTTTTTTTTTTAGTATTTAAGTTCATCATTTTACAATTAAAATTAATAGAACTTTATTTGAAGTGGATAAATTAAAATAATATTATTAAATTAATTAATTAATTGTCTATTGTTTTTTGACGTGGATTCTGATACTAATTTGAATTTTTATTACATTTAGAGAAATAATAGTATTGTATACATGACTATTTGTCAAAATTATATATATATATTTTTGTAATGGTATCTGCGATATTTTTTTAAATTTATTTTTTAAAATTGTATTATATTTTTAAGGAAAAGTTATTGCTGCCTGTTTTTATGGGAAAAATACTTTTATTTTTATTTAAACATCTTTTCTTTACCTAGAGACTGCAATAGAATGTATTTTTGTGTAAGGGGGGGGGTAATTAATGATTCAAAACAGGTGAAAAAGATTTCAAAATGCCTTTCATTTTATAAACTACGTTTTCCTGGACTTGCTATTAAAAGCATTTTGATAGTCTCATTGTTTTTTTGATAACTTAGTCTCATTCTTTACATTATATACTACACGTAGGTACACACACATGTGCACTTTGTTGTTCAACTCTGATTAATGTGGGCTCCATTGATGTTATATGATCAGCAGCTACTCCAAAAGAAAAAAAAAGATAATAAAATGAAAGAATAAATATTATTGCTGGAAGTATTTTTTATTTTTTCAATTTTCTTTTGGCATTTTATAGAGTGCCTAGGAAATGTGTGAAAATCTAAATGTTTCATACTTGGATGCCCCACTTTTGGCATAGTATAATATGCCTAAGGCTTGTACACAATGCCATTTCTCACACTTTGCTGGTAACATGTATAAAAAATAGGAATATATAGATCTTATAAAAATTTACAAGCATATTTTCAGTATTATAAGTGTGTTCTTGTCAAATATAACATTTATGGTATTGTGATTAAAGTTATATTTGTAGTAATCAAAAAGCATGCTTGTGAATTTTATAAAAGTTATATCTATAGTACAATTAATATCTTATTTTGCATATGCTAATAATATTTATGATATAATAATCTTTAAATTTCTATACTATAATAATCCTCTACTAGTCACGTCTATTAGAGTTAATAAAACCCTCCCATATCAATATAATCTACTAATCAAATGAAAAATGAATCCATCTTCATTTGGTTTCCAAGATCTTACTTGGGTAGTCAATCAGTCATGATGAAACATTACTTTTAGGAGTGATCTTGGTGAAATTTCAATGCAATCTGAACACACAATGCAGTTATCAATTTTATTAATTTTAACAATATCACAATAAACAACATTATTAAATACGTAGCACTGAGAATAAATAATATTTATGAAGTAATAATCTTCAAATGTGTGTGCTATGAGTCCTTTACAAATTAATTATATTAGGGAAATTTGAATATTCTTGGGAATAAACACTCCCCCCCCTGATGTATTCTAATCTCTAAGATCATAAATAACTGAAACATAGGCTTATTTATACCTGTGTCTATATATATATGTAATGTGCTCATACCCTAGTAAGATCATAAATGTAATATAGGGAGTATAACAATAGCTAAAACAAGCTCTTAATTGATAAGTGTGATAAGAGAAAAATATTTAAAATCTCTATCTAGAATATTCCCATCCCCAGACCAATTGTTTTCGAGCTTTTGGCTCACCTTAGTGAGGAGCTAGAATATTCAGGTACTAGATATAAAATACCAAGTCAAAATCCAGCACTTATTTATTATATAACATTTAAGTAGAAACTGAAATTTTTGGACATCAAAATGTCTTTAACTCCAGCTATCTAACTTAAATAACTATAACATGACATTGGTTTTATGAGCTTGTATTTATTAATATGTAATGTAAGGAGGTACCAATAGCTCAAACAAACTCTTAATTGATAAATTCAGCAAGAGAAAAATATTTAAAATCTCTATCTAGAACATTCCCACCCCCAGACATATTTCATCAATCACTGATGTTTTGCAGGATGAATTATCTAAGCTGTAGTAGCCAATATATATTAGAAGGAATTTGAACTCAGATTTTCAATCTCCCTACAGCTATCCACTCCATCTTATACAACTGATGCACATGACCACATACATGTAAAAGGATAAATGATTTCTAATATATGTATTTTGTGCTGAACCAGCACTCATTAGTTAATTCAGATCTCATCTCCCATACACATATATAATTGCTTCTAATTACATTGAGTTCAGTATAGACAATATATGTTTATTCAAAAGCCCATTAATATTAAAATAACTTAATAAACATAACATGGATTTTTTTTTAAAATGATATATATGAATATATTTAACGTGGATATCAGTTAAGAAAGTTTTTCAATCATTGTTGATATAAACTAACTATTGATTAAAAGTAAAATTAATGTATTATTTTCTCTGTCTCTTTTTTGTACTTATAAATAAACGTTTTGAGATGTTGTATTTCTACAAAGTCTATTGTAGGTAGTGACTTCTCAAGAGTTGAATAATTATGAAATAATAGTAAACTATGGATTTTTTTGGATAACTGATTTATATATAACCCAATTTAGCCATATAGTGTTTAAATAATTAGATATTTTTCACAGAATAGTAAATTAAGTTTTAGGCATTTTTGGTTATCAGATGGAAGGTAATGGGCTAACTCTGAAGAGAATAAATATAAGTGAAATATGCCACAGCCTCCACTGCTGGTGAAAAGGACATCTTCATCATAGGTATTAAGCCCATGTTTATCTTTATTTTGTCTTATCTTTTTTTTTTTGTCTTCTCTAATATAAATGAATATATACTATTAACTAGAATTATACAAAAAAAAAAAAGGACTTCCATCATTGATGGATTTAATATTTCATTGTTTATATTTTTATCCAATTACTTAGTGTTTAAGTATATATATTGAATTTAAACACATCCTATAAAATTATGCTCTTGCACTTTGAAGAGAATTTTTTTAAAAATATATTAATCATTTTGAAATTCTTTTTAAATAGATAAGTTGAGTAATTACTTTTTTGGCCTTTTTTAAAAATGCGTTTATTTTGAGTTTTTTTTTTAATAATAATAATAATAATAATAATTGATTTTTAAAAATAATCACAACAAAAGAAAGATGAAAATTTGGCTAGTTAGCATTTCTTTCTGTAAAAAAAAAAAAAAGATGTGTTTTGGCAATTAAATTATGATAAAAATGTAAAAAAAAAGTATAAAAAGCTTTATGTAATTAATGTGTATATGTATGTACTCTCTTATGAACAATTATAATTAAGCAATTGTTATTCATAGATTGCTAATGCCATCTTAAATTATTATTCTGTCACCTTAAGAAAACCTATTTGTTGATTTAAGTATTTGAATACTGTATTAAATTAATAGATAATTATAGGTGCCCTTTTTTTAAAGTTGTTTCCACAGTTTATACTTTGAACAGAAGCTTCTGACAAGAAGACACTTAATCTTAGAATTGACATTATACTGTAAAGGTTAATGTAACAACTGTTATAAACTTGTTTAGAACAATTGTCTTTGTTAGTACTACTGTTGAACTATGTTAATGATTATTTAGAAGTGAAGAATTTGAGAAAATCTATAGAACTATGAATATTATCTATGAAAGAATTTGTTAGTACTTGACCCTCTGTATATGGAATATTTTCTTATTTTATGTTTGTAATATTCAGTTGTTAGACATTCCATACATTATTCACTTTAGCTCAGATTTAGTGTTCTCTACAATGTATTTCATAGAGGCCAAGAAATCATGATTTAGCTATCTTAATATTTAACTATCATTATTTATATACATGCTCACCTAAATATATGAGATGGTACCCAAAAATAGGTGAAATCATTCTCTAGAAAGCAAGCACATTGTAGTACATGTTTCTGCTACTAGATGCTTCTTGAAGGGATCCCCTGCACCAGTCTTCCAACTGTCATCATCAAGATAAATTATGTTACAGTATAGCAAATATTTTTGTTAAATGCTTCGTGCTTATTTGTCTATTTTGTAATGGCTGAAAAGTTGGAGCAATGTAAAATTCTGTTTTCTGTTAGGGAAAATGAAAGGGAAAATGATTGTAATGTTTGAATCAGCTTACAAGTAAGCTGCTCTGGAGAAAGCACAAGTTTACCAGTAGTTTAATGAAATAAGTATCATGTTTATCACATTCCCAAACAAGCATGATAAATGAAGTCCAATATCAAGATAGTGTTGTTGTTTTTTTGACTGCAAACAGCATTGTTCATTCAGAATTTATTTGTAATGACTAAGCATTTAAAATCTACAAAAAAAAAAAAAAATAGTATGATGTCATAAAATGAAATGTCAGCTTTACTATGATAATGCATCATTGCATAAAGCCTTGAATGTGAAATAATTTGTAATTAAATTCAACATGATTCAGCTTATCCATCAGCCATATTCACTTGATCTTGCTCCTTCACGCAATTTTTTTTATTCTCTTGATTGATAAAATGCCTCAATTTTTTTTTTGCAAACTTGGAAGTGATGAAGGAAAAAAATGATGTAGATATTAAAAACCATCACTTTACAAGAGTTTCTAGACTACTTTGAAAATGAAAAAACATATTTAAATTGGTGCATTGCATTAAATAGGCTGTGCTTTGAAAGGGATTCACTTCATAACACCTAAAAATAAATATACAATTTTTTATTATAAAATTCTGTTTTTTTTTAAATCCTCCCTCGTACATACCAAAACAAAACATCGCATGATCTTTGGTTTATATTTTAAATTTATATTGACAGTAGCAATAAATTGTCAAAATAATTGCATATGTTAATGTTTGTTGAAAATATCAAAGTGTTTGCCTACATTTCTTAATAGTATTCAGATACGCATACATTCACTTAGCTTATATGACATATACCTATAAAAGTTTAAGAGTTTAGTTATTGAGGATATTTAAAAGCATAATTGAAATAATTTTGACAGTTTGATGAGTTTAAAAGTATAACATATACATACTCTGATCTAAGATATTAATATAGTCAAGACAGTTGATATTTTTTATGGTAACAGATTGAAATTTTTAACATGGAAAAAGTTTAAATAAACTCATTTTAAATTTTTGGAATTTAAAAATTTCAAGTAATACCTTAGATTAGAGTGGAAGATCCTGGTTTCTATCTTTTATTCATAAAAATTGCCTTGACAACAGATTGAAGATTCCTGGTATTGATACACTAGGGCTATTATCATGTGATTTACATCTGTGAACTATCTAATTTCATGCAAAATTAAGCTTATTATCTGAATAATAATTATAAGTTTAATTGAAGTTGAAAGTATTTAAAATGTTTATTTATTGTCTGCTATATTTGCCTATTTAATGGGATTTATGTAAACTTCTTTGAATTTATAAATCTCAATATGTTACACTCACAGTGTTGAATATTCTTGTGTATAATAATATCTTAAACCAGAGTGGAAGGTGAATTTCCACCTTTTTCCTGGCATTAATAAGCTTGGGCTATTATCATGTGATTTACATCTGTAAACTAACTATATTTATGCAAAAGTTGAAGTTTATTTAAGTAATTATATATTTTAGACAAAATAAATTATTTTTTAGAGTGATGTGTAATAATAAATGATGGAAATTGTATGTCTTTTTTTTTTTAATGCTAAATTCTAAACCATTGTCATAATTATTGTTTTCACTTCAAATTATACTTCAAAGGGAGCCAACTAAATCTTTATAAGACATGTTTTGCTTTGGAAAACCTTCAGATAATCATTTATACTAAAATTATGAACTGTTTTTAAATAATGTTTATTAGAAATTTTAAATTTATTATAAAAATAAACTTTTTTAAAAAACTAGTAAATTATTTTAATGATCCGAGGATAAATTTTTTTTAGACTGTCATAGGGTTTGTAAAATTCCATGTTAAATCTGACTACTTTCATGCATTGAATAGATAACTTGTAGAATTAATTAAAAAAAAAGAGAGAGAAAAACTATAATAGTGCATAAGCCATTTACTCAATTTAAATTAATTAAAATGTACATGAATTTTAATAAAAATTCTGGTACAAATTGATCACTATGATCAGAGTTTATTAAGAGAGACTATAAAAAAATTTTAAAATTCCTGATAATATGCATGAAAAGTTTGAATCAAATAAGATAATGCTGTTCTGAAAAAGTTGTTGGAGAAAAAGATCATTTAAAACTACTTGGCCTTCTAGAATAAAGAGGAAGACAAGTCTGAACAATTTAATGAATGAACACATTTTTAATAATTTAAAAATGAGAAATCTCTAAAAAGCTTTATTGTGATAATACAGGAATATTAGTTATATTTTTTCATTAAGTTGTTTTTATAAAAAGTGTTTTATATGATTGCCAACATGTATTGTGATAGAAAAGATTTCAGTTAGGGTCACGTGGCATAGCAAGAATATAGAGCAATTCAGTTTTTTTTTTAAGACACTTGGTAAGTGTAATGAAGATAGTCTTAAATTGTACTTCTGAATTTTTCCTTCAAATAATTGTAAACAATCAACTTTTACCCATGGAAATAATCAAATTAATATATATGATATAGATACACCTCCAGTTATTGTCTATGTTTTAAACATATTTGATGCATATATTAAAATGTTTTTTATCACTTATTTTTGTTTATTTATTGCTTTGAATTATAATTTATAAAAGAGAAACAATCTGTATCTAAATATGCCATTTTAATATTTTCTCCTGGGATTGGCTTTCATCTGAAAGTAAAGCAAAATAGCAGAGAATATCCAAAATACTTTTTTTTTTTAAAAGCTTAGTAATGTAAAAAGTCTTATAGATTTTGATTTCATTTCTTTTTATTAGAAAGTTTAGTTATCAGTTCTATCAAACACTCCAAATTTTTTTTTATTTAAACCATTTTATATTTTATAATGCAGATGTATCTCATTATATATATAATTTAAAGCAATAAACAAATTTATGAAGTGTATATATAATTGTAAAAAAAAATCTACATGTGCATATAGCATATGTAAAAATACATGTGTTAATTATTAATCATTTTTAATAAATATCACATAAGAAAAAACTTTAATTAATTGTTTTTATGTATAGTGTTATTCTAATAAGAAATGCAAAACCAATTCCAATGTGTTGCTGCATTTAAGGAATTAAAAAATACATGTCCTCTTAATGATATACTGTAATTAAATTAGCTATAAGTAGAGCTGGTGTTTTGCCTAATTTATTGTATGGAAATTATATCTTGTTGCTCTATTAGTATAACATAAAAGCATTAGAAAATATTGATTTAGAATGTTCCATGAGATTGAGCATCATCATAAGACATCAAATAAATGTGCATACAATATGCATGGACATATTTGCATTTAAAGATTGATTTGTGTAGTCATTGTAAATCTATCTCAAACGAAGTTTTTTTTTTTTTTGTATCTTTGTTAATATTTTTCATCTGGTTCAAATGGGTAATGGCTATACTTGCTTGTGAATGAATATTACTAATGATGATTAATCATAATCAAGAATATTTAACCAAATGCAACAACAGTGATTAGATTACATTGGTGATACTAAGTAATTCCATATCACTAAAACTTTTAATAGCAGTTTTATGAGAAGTATTTTACAGACCAAAGTTAGAAGCTGAGGGAATAAAAATAGAGATTATTTAAATCAGTGGTCTTCAACCTTTTAACACCTGCGGACCAGTAAAAATAAATCTAAGGTTCCGCGGACCAGACCGGCAGAAGTCTATAGATAAATTTTCTTAAAGATAAGCATAATTGTTATAACTGATCAAAACAACAATGTTAAATATATAAGATAAAGTTTTATATATATATTGAAGCAGTCGGATCTGAGTTCGATCCTAGCTTCATGACATCTAGCCATAAGCCCACTTCAAACCCTAGTACTAACCTTAAATTTCCGATGCAATGGGGCTTTATACGTTCAATCCACGCTAATTTCCATAAAGAATAACTTATTTCATAAATGTGTATTCAAATAATTAGTTTCAGATTTAAATTGATCAATTCTATTAATAAATTCATGATAGAATTATTCATGAATTTATTTATTATAACTGCATGGATTGTGCGTATATATTTATAAATATTTAAATATATATAATTGTTTAAAAGTTTCATTGCGTCGGGAATGTTTGATTTTATTTTTAAATAATTTGTTAAAGTTTTATTGATTAAAAGCTACATTCTTTCGATAAGCTTTCAGATTTTCCCTTTCCAAAAACAACAGTTAAAATTTTATTAATTAGAAAAAAAGATAAGGATTTCCTAATTAAAATCATTTTCTGATTTTAAGAATTCATTTTCTAATTAGAAAATGAATTCAAGTTAATGAGTTTGAAAGCCTTATCGAAGGAATGTATCTAAAAACAACCAGTAAATCTAAAACATTGATAATAAAAGAAGCGCTAGCCTGAAGGCATCAGAGGACAGGATATATAGCTCTGAAAAGTTTGGAGGAAAAAAAAAAGCCATCTTTGTTGCAGAAAAGTGTCAGTAACTTCTGTGCTTTTTAAAATCATAAATTCAAATAGTGCTCCTATCATGGTGAAGGGCTAAACATCAGGAATCTGGCTATGGTTCCTGAAGTCTCCTGAAGGTCTTCAATGAAGCTGCTGAATCTTTTCCGGACCAATCATGCTGCTAAAATCATGAAAATTCATTAAAATACTGTTCAAGTAATCAACCAAATGCATGCCTACGTTTTCCTCACCCGGACGTATAACCTAAGGGAACCAGCCCCGGAAGAAATGGGTAATATATTTCCATAATGAACCTTAAATTTTCTGGCCAGTTTCCGAACTTTACTTTGCACTCCCCTTAAGAGCTCTTTTCATTCTATAAATGTAATACTCTGTGAAACCCTTTTATTTATGCTATTTTTAAATTTATATAAATTCTCTCAATCTCTAGTCTTTAAACTTTCTCTTTTCTTACTTGGCGGTTCATTTATTATATTATATATATATATATTTGTGTGCTTTATTAATGTCGTTTATTTTTAATTATATGCCAATAATCTTTTGACTCGATGAGCTCCTTTGTTCTATTTGCCTCACGCAAATAATATAATATTAATTCTAATAGTAGTTCTCGCCCATTAGAACTAGATTTATACAGTTCTATCAATCATCGAGTCGAAAGAAATTATTAAATGTGTGTTATTTTTATAAGTGGTTAATAATAAATTATTAGCTCCGTTTCCAATCTATGCCACCGCTATTTTCTCGTTCCATTAATATTTATTTATTCAAATATAATCTTAAAATGTTTTATTGCAAAAGGGCTGATAAAGGAATCAAATATATTCTAATTCAAATTTCTGTTACTCGCTATTAAGATTCAGGAAGGGCACGATGATTGGGGCATAATTAATATGATTTACAAATACTTTAAAATAGTTTTACTTAAAATCTCATTTGACTTTAATTCATTTGATCAAGTCATCATGTAGAGCATTCTATAATTGGGTTTTAGTTCTCAAACGGTGACTAGTAAGTCATCATCTTCAACGTTGCTGATGTAGGGCAATCTTCCACTCCGTTAGGCTGGTCGGTGATAATATTTCTGTTATTTTAAATTATTGAGGAAGAAAGCACTTCCTCTCCCATTCATATTAGTCAAAGGGCATAAGACTTGTCAGATGCAAGCCACCATAGGACTTCGATTATCGACTAGCTATCGTCTTTCAATTTCACTTTATAGCTCATAATTTGTCAGCACCGTTGCCTCTCTGTTTTGGTAAAGCCCGCTCTAATGCTCGTAATTCGTGATGAAGTGATTTAAATTAAAGTCCAACAAATTCTCAGTAAATAAGTTTTCCAATAAAGATTAAAGTTATGCCCTAAAATACGTATCTTACTCTTCATGAATGGATTTGCGAATGTGAAATAAATATCATATTCTTTTGTATAAAATTAGAGTAATAATTTCCTTTACTGATGAATACCTTTATCTGCCTTTATTTTCTTGTTGGGGGCATAGACATAGACTTTCAAATATTGCGTAATATTCATTGGCATATAATAAGGACCGCCACTCATATTATAATTATAAACTTTGTTTAAGGACTAGAATTAATTAATTTAATCTTTATTTAAAATTCAAACAAAACAAATTATTATTATTAAATATTTTCTAAACACACTTGGTTTCTTAGTTCTTAATTCTTTTATAATTATTTTAATGTTAATACTCGCTGTCTGTGTTGGCAACCCGAACATATACATATGATTCGATTTAAAATTATTTTAGTTTATTATCAGATATTAATGTCAGTTCAGGGGTCTCTGATCCTCACCAACCATTGAGCTAGTACTGTGCCGTCAATTTATACTAATCTGAGCTGGTGAGTTGGGTTTGAATTCAGTTTGAACCAGCTGAGTTTGGATCCGACTTGCAGTTTAGGTGGTGGGTTTTTCGACTGGTACAATATGGAGTTTATATAATAAAAAACTTTTAAAATTTTTTTAGAAAAGTAATAAAAAATTTAATTCTACTCCCCCCCCCTCCATAAACATCTGTGATAACTAGAAAAACAAATTAATTTATGAACGATTGATTAGATTTTGTTTTCATTCTGTTTTCTTTTTTTTTTTTAATTGGGTAAAAATGAGATGAAAAAATAAATAAAAATTGGCTATATTAATTAAAAGTTTAAACTCTTCTTATTTATTATTACAAACTTTTTACTGCCCGTCTAGCACGCGGACCAAGGGTTGAAGAACAGTGATTTAAATCATTCACATTTTTCAAATGATGTCATTGATTTTGTAAATAATGCACCAGAGCTTTAAGAAGTGTTACAAGAGTTATCTGATGAAAGCGATAAAGAAGGACTAAATAAACAAATGTTTAGAAAAGGCTAAAGCAATGTTCAATGATTTTTCACAGAAAAAAATGAGCACTGAGTCAAATTATTAATACAAATTAGAAATATAATTGATGAAATTAATCATCTATTTAAATGTACTTATAGCGCTTTTAGTAGAAATAATATTGAAAGGAAATGTGCCTATGTGTTTGAAAAGGAAGGTTTTTAAATGACGTATTGCACCATTGCTTACATGTGGAGCTGAGACTTGAATAGAAAAGCTATGCACAAACTTTAGATTTACAATGAAGGATGGAGTAGATATATGTTGGGATTAAGAAGGAATAGAAAGCAAAATACTGGTTGAGAGAACAAACTGACATCATTGGTATTATTGAAAGAAATAACAGATTGAAATATAACTGAGTTTGTTTTGTTGTTAGAGAAGATGACAATAGATAAATAGTTAAAGTTTTAACTTGAATTCCAAAAAACTGTAAAGATTAATGAAGTGATTATCCCTGAGATGAATTGATGAAATAAAAAAAGATTAATGAAGTGATCATCCATGAGATGAGTGGATGAAATAAAGAAATTTGCTCCAGGCTGTAGTTTGGAAATATTGGAATAAATTTGGAGAAACCTTCATTTGATTCTGTTTAATAAAATCATTTCTTATAATCCTTTAAAAGTTAAGAAGCATTATCATAGAATAAGTTTTTACAGTTGCATGTCTCTTTTTATATATATAAAAGATATTGTGCATGTTGAGTTATTTTACTTTACATATACTCATATTTTTGTAATCATGAAAAATGAAATAGACCAATATTCCCTTCCTTCAAAATTAACATTGTATATAAGAAAAAAGATAAGTGAAAAATAAAATAAATGTGGTGACAGTTAAAGAAATGTTATCATGATCACTAAACTATTACATTTAGCCGAATCTCTACTGGAATTTTAATATATATATATATATATAATATAATACACCATATACACCTTAAATGACACTCTACAATGCAGTTTAACATATGAATTATATTATATATAATTTAGCAATGCAAATAAGAAGTGGAAGGAAATTTTAATTTTAATATTATAATCCTATTTCCATCAGTATCTATTTATATTTCATTTCTGCCATGAATATGGTATTGAATATATATGTGTATGTGTGTAATTTACCTAAAGTCATTGTAAGAAAAATAAATATTATATTATGGGGTAAAGTTTTATTTTGATATGCTTAGTATTCTTTTTAGTACCAAGTACCATATTTACAAGTGAAATCAAATGTAAAACAAGTTGTGATACCAATAGGAATTAAATTACATTAGGGACTTGACTGAATTAATTGATTTAGTGATTGATAATATTTTTTGAATTGATAATTTTTTTTTGTCATCTTTTTCTTATCAATGAAGTGTGTTATCCTATGAATAACTCCAGAGTGATTACACAGCCAATTCATCAATTTTTCTATTCTGTTCTGTTCATTGCCCATTACTTCAACTCCATATATCTTATCATGTATATCATCCAGCAAAGTCAGTCTTCTTCATTTTTTTATCCGGTTACCATCCTGCATTCCATCTAAAACAGCATTTCATTAAGCAATTTTTTCTTTTTAATATATGTTCATTTAGTTTCTCTTTCTATCTTTATTTTTCGACATTGTTCTTTTTTTTTTCAATTGTTATTTTCTAAAAATCCTCATTTGTCATTTTATACATCCAATCTTAAAAGACTTCACTCTGTTCCTAATTCTTTTACTTATTGACCACATTTTGAAAACATACAATAATACAAACTCCACATAATCTTTCTTAATTCTCTCTTCATACTTCCACAAAATATTTTTTTTCTTTTAATAAATGCATCCTTTGCCAATGCTTTTCTTTTTTAACTTCATTTTTGCTTCTTCTATTTATACTCAAGTAAGTAACCAACTATCTAAATCCATTCACCTATTTGAATTATTTTTATCATGAATATTAACCTGTATTTTTTTTTGTATTCTTTTCTATCTGTAAATATTTAGTCTTCTCAATATTAATCTTCATTTCATATTTCATACATTCTGTTAATTTATTCAACATATTCTGGAAATTCTTTTCATTTTTAACTACAAAAGCCTTATCATTTGCAAATTTTATACTTTTTTATTATTCTATCTCCAGTATCAGTTTCTCCATATCTGAATATTTATCATATCTTCTAAAAAACAATAAAAAATGCCAATAACATGCATTATCCTTGTCTAACACCCTCCTTTTTTACTTATTTTCTCAGAGATTGTTAATCTTTGTCCAGTATACATATTACAAATCAATCTTTCTTTTTAGAATTCTCCTTCATCATTCAAGATGATCAAAGCTTATTCTAGATTACCCTATCAAATTCTTTTTCCAAATTCACAAACCTATACTACTTTCTTTTTCTTTTTTAATATATTTCTCTGCAATCATTCTAACAACAACATCAGCATCTTTTGTGTTTTTCCCTTTGAAAACCAAATTATTAAGGCAATTCAATTTTTGCCGAACATGAAAAGGCCACTGGCCATGTTTTCAAACCAACTATAGCAATTGTCATTTGTTCTGAAAGAAATAATACTAATCAGAAGGTAAAAGAAGCATGTGATATAGCAAGCGATTCAACATCAATCAATAGACGAGATGTTTTTTTTTCCTCTTGCAAAAATGGTCTCTTTAATCACTTTACATTAATTTGCATATTACATTTGTATAGTTCTCCACACTTCAGTAGCTATGATTATGGGAGCATAAAATCTCAAAAAAGTGCTCAGCTCATTAAATTGCAGAGTATTATTTGCTTTTACTAACTTCATTATCTGTGCACCAAGAACATATATATTTTATAGATTACATGCTAATGAAGTAAATATTTAATTTTTACCAATATAATATTCTACATTTCCATATATTCGTTGAGTTAAGATTCTCAATCATATGTGCTAAGATGTTGGACTATTTCCATCATCTATGAGTAAATGTTGAATTTATAGAAAATTTTAAACTTTATTTAAACTTTTCAAATACAAACAACTTGTTAGTAATAACACAAATAGACAACACAGGTTAGTAATTAGACAATGTTTCGAGTAGTATTATTCTCCACATTTCTTCAGGTATTGTTGGCCTGATCAGTGATAATATTCACATAGGACACAGACTAGCACTTTTACATTCTTGAATATTGAATTTAATGCAAACATTCTAACCAATTGAGCTATCCTGTCAAAGGCAACAGATAATATAAATTTCATATATTTATATATGAGGGTTCAAATCCTCCCGAGTCCTTCACATTTTAAAAAAAAATATTTTCTAAGAGCAAGATTAATTAGAGATTTCCATATATTGTCTATTACCACACTGGGTTGACTATAGGATTATTTGCCATAATCATATGAATAGCTTCCTTGAATTTTTTTTTTTGCATCTTTTCCTCTATATCCAATATTTTTGTATTTTCCCAATTAAACATATTGTCATTAGAACATACATGTGGACACATCTGTTTTTTTAATTATTAGTTTGTGTTCTTTCAATCATTGTTCAACAGGGTGATAGGTCTCACCAATATATTTCCTTCCACATTCACATGATATTTCATAGATATAGTTTTTGTTCTTCAGCATTTCCAGTTTAGGCTTAGTAGAAGTAAAAATTCCTCAAAATGTGATATGATTTTGGAAAGCTGTTCTAATGTTATATTGACTGCAGATTTTTTTAAATTTTGTCCACTATTCCTGGTAAGTATGAATACATTGTAGTACCAATAATTGTACAAAAAAAAAACGATATGAAGGACTCAGAAGGATTTGAACCAACCCTCATATATAAATATATGAAATTTTTATTATCTGTTGCCTTTGATAATATAGCTCAGTTGGTTAGAATGTTTACCTTAAATTTGATATTCGAGAATTAAAGGTATGAGTTCAACTCCACCTGAAGAAGAGTGGAGAATAATACTATTCAAAACATTGTGTAATTACTAACTTGTGTTGTCTATTTGGGTGTTATTACTAACAAGTTGTTTGTATTTGAAAAGTTTAAATAAAGTTTAAAATTTTGTATATTTTCAACATTTACTCATAGATGATGAAAACAGTCCAACATATTATTACATCTAATATACCACCATCACATACCTCCAGGCAAATATCTCAATAATATTTTTGAAACGAGCTATCAAACATATTGTTCTGTACTTTCATGTTTGTTTTTTCATCAGTTGGAATTATTATAGCCCTCAAGTAATATTTATGCCGAGTTCCATTATTATATATTAAATTGGATAGTCCAGCAATGTCCTTAAGAGAAATCTTTCCCATCTCTTTAAAAAAAATGTATAGCTATTGTTTCAAACCCAACAGCCTTGCCATTTTTCATTTCTTTAATTGATTTAATTACTTCTATCAATATGTCCATATCTTGTTCTTTAATTTAATGTCTTTTCATGTTCAAGTTTATAATTAATTAATCTTTTTTTTTTTTATTTTTATTAATGATTTCTTTCATTAATCATTTCTTTTTTTGTCATTTGACATTTCTATTTCTACCAAATATCAGATCATATCTTTTAGGATGTTGAAGCATTTCTATTTCTCTACATTTCTGTTACCAATCATTTTTTAAATATTTTGCTAAATCCATTTCTTTCTTTGGTTTATTATCAATTTGTCTATATTGACCTTTTTTACTATTCACATTCTTATATCCATCTTTTCTAACTCTCAGTTATTCAAGACTGATGGTTATTTTTTCTTAATTGAGTAGTTCTGATTGTATTTTTTATTGTTTTTAATATTCTTTAAACAAATCACAATCATTTCTTATATACTATATTAATTTTTGGGGTTTGAATGTGTAACCTGTTTCTTTTTTCATTATTGTATGCAGAATTAGTCATCGATCTTTTATATTGTTATAATTTGAGGAACAACTCAACAAACACACATACGTATTTGTGCATGTGTATGCATGTTTTCACTACTATGAACATTGAAGTGGAATATATTAAAGTAATTGATATTCTAGTTAGATTTATGTATAGAATTTGTGTGTGAATATGTATATAGATATATATTGTCATTTCATCATGTGTGATCTTGGGTAAATTAATTTTCATTTCATTTTTGGATATTAGATTTTTAGATGGATGATCATTGTTGCTAATTTATTATTAAATCATATTTCAGAAGTATCCATAAAGAGAGAGAACTGACTATCATTCCAACAAAGATAGGCCTGCAGTAAGATGTTTCCATTTTATTGGAAGATAGTTTTTTCATTTGCCAAAAGAGCAAAATAATTAACTTAAGAACCTTATCTAGATAACTTTAGGCAGTATGTCTGCTAGAAATGGAAACTTATAGTTATCTTAACTAATTATCTAGTCCAAAACTACCAAAGTTTTTGCCATATGATGTTCATCAGTGTAATTTACATGATCTAATTTTTTTTTAGATTATCATCATTCTGTTTTGTTATAGCTATATCAACTAAATCTTGATCTATCAACGAATATTTTGTTGATCACATGTGCTCGTGCAGTGAATTCTGAAGCTGTTGGTTTAAAAGTCTTTGATTAATGGTTTTACTTAATACAAATGTTTCTAAATCTTCAAAACTAAAGTTTTAATTTTTCTTTGCGGATAGATATTATTATTTGCCTTAGATATTATTTTTTATTTCTTCTCGTATTTTTTTTCAAATTTAATCACAATCATCTATATATTTTTAAGTTTTTTATCCAAGGCAGACTGAGATTAATTATTAGGCATCAGGGTATAATGGCTAAGTGATAATGTGATTGTCATTAATGATGGTTTGTCGTTACTTATTAATCCCCTTAATAAAATCTCATGTAATTTCACAGTAAGAACAAATCTTTATATTTTGCAGTATCTAGAAGTACTGAATAAAGTATCTATATTTTATTTCAAACATTAAATTGTATTGAAATTTAGTGCGTCTTATAAACCAATTTGAGATTTATTTGCATATATTTTTTTACTTCTATAAATGGATAAATTGGAAAAAAAATTGTAATTAATAAATTAAAAAAAATATTTGATTAACGTTTTAAAATATGCGTTTTGCCATTTAAATGTTCTAATATTAATTATTTCATGTTATGAAAGTTAGATTCATGATAAAAACATTTATTAAAATATTGGATAAATATTTTTTGTTGATGTCAAGTAGAAGTCAACTACTACTGATGATGAACAGCTGTTATTGCTCGGATGTGGCACCCTATGGCATCGTTATTCTAACTTGCCTTTAGCATACATTTTTTATCTTTTATTTTCAATTTAAGATATCAGATATATTACTACTCACAAAGTTCTATAATCAAGATTATTATAAAGAAATGTTTTTGGGCAAATTAAAAAATAAAACTAATATTGTTCTAGAATTTAAATTGTTTAGGTTATGTCGGAGTCTGTGTTTGAAAATGTCGTTTTTGTGTTAATTAGATTAACATTATTTTTAGGTACTGTCATATTTTTTTAGTGAAATATCTATTTCATTTCTATATATATAAAGCACACACCTTCAAATAAACTGTCTTTATTCATCTAGTTTATGATATTTGGAATCGATAGCATTTTTCATTTTTATTATCAGTATTTTTTTGAAAGGTAACATCTAATTTATACTAAGTGACTCTTTTTAAAGAGAAAGTGTGTAGATATAAAGTAAATGAGTCACTCATTGTTACAGCGCTTGAATGTGATTTGTGTGTTAAATTATGTTTTGTACAAAGCTAAAAACAAACTCTCAAGTATATAGATATGCATAAATATAAAATAAGGAAAGCAAATGTTAGTCTTTGTTATTTGTTGTTGTTGTTGTTTTAATAATCATCAATATTTAATCATTCTATTTTTAAAGATAGTGTTTGCATTTAACTGTTTTATAAATAGTTAATAGATTTATGTTTTCTGACAGATCACTGTGCTGAAAAACGAGTGATTCTTTCTCCTCCTTTGCTGTCATTTTACTTGGCTTTCCCACCAGTCTCTGAGTCATGATTCTCGACTAGCATCATTCTCCTAGCTTAGAAAGTGTTATCATTTTTACTCTAGTGTGACATTTACCAATGCTTCAAAAACAAGCTCACAGCAATTGTGGTTTCTCTTTTGTGGTTTTACTAAGGCAATGCTTTAGTTTTATTGATTTGCGGTTACTTTTGAATCACATTACCAGATTCTGTGTCTTTTATTGAAATTGTAGAGATTGATTGCTGCTTACAATGCAGATGTGTTTGACCATAATTATTTGTGCATACTTTTTTTTTTTTACGATGCGTAATGTGTGTGCATATAAATGTATATATCAGATACATACATTTCTTTATACACATATATATTCATATATGTTAGCATGTCATGATTGTTCATACTTTTTCAGGTCATTTTATAAAAATTGCTTTTCCAATTAGCAGTCTTTTTTTTAATTAAAATTTTAATTTTATCAATATTTTTTTATATTTCGTAGCAATTTTGTATTTTATGAATATTTATAATACTACTACTAATAAAAAAATTTTTTTTGCCCAGTGTGTAAAATTATTTATGAATCTATCTATCTGTCTGACTAGTAGTAATTTGCCTATCTACCTATATATATATATTATGATAATGATAGTAATTGTCTTGAGTAAGCAATATTATACACTCAAAGTTAAAGATAAACTATATGTTTATCATTCATAGATATGTGCTTCTTTTACAGAGATGTTTGTTTTATGACAAATCCATTATTACTTTGTTTAGTGATCTAGAGTATTTTGACATCTTTATGCTTCCAACAAAAATTTCTGGAGAAATTCTTATTTATAATGAAAAAATGATGAGGCTTTAATTTCAGATTTTAGTTTGAAGAGAGGTAATGCAGTAACTACTCTATTGTGAAGTCCTTTTACATAAAACCAAGTACAAATTCAAATTTAATGTATGAATACTAGATCATATGCTTTCTTCTCATTTTATATCTCTACTTGTCATATTTTTTAAGAAAAAGTTAAAAAGGGCTATATTTTGTAAAGGTTTAGCTATTTTTGTAACTTAACTACCAATGTTATGCTGAAATATATATTTTTTTTTTTTGGATGGGTCTTATAGTTTGCTCATGCATAATGTTTATTTCATAATACTTCAGTCATTAACTGTATCAATCACCTTATGTACATCAAGTTTATTCTGTAACAGAACTGAGTTCTGAATTAATTTTTGCCTTTTTTTTCCATATGCCTATGTATGTGTTATACACATATTAAAATAAACTTATTGATAATTTATTACTTAATTTGCAGATTTACAATTGTTGATGAAAGATGTGTAGAAAAAAAATTACTCTAACATTTAAAAAAAAAATTTGAATGTAGAAATGACAATGTAGAGAATATTTAAGTTGTTTCATCTCTTAATTCTTTAGAGACTTCTGTTTTGGTTTCAAGAGAACTTCTATATGTAGATGTATTAAATTGGTCTAGTTTTATGAAAGAAATAGGTGACAAAGAACACTCAGTATGTTTCAGATTCGTGATATCAAACTGAATGCTACAAATATTCTTCTGTTGTCCATCTATATTATACCAAAAAAAAAAAAAAAAAGAGGCTATCTTTGTGTTATTAAGAATGATTTAAGATTCAGGAGAGAAGTGAATAACATAAGAACACTTTAACGAAATTTTATCATTTGTCGATGTCATGGATGATAAAATGTTAAATATTGAAATAGTAATAGATGTTTTGTAGTTGACATAAAAGTAATAATGTTATGGCTAAAATCTTGTCAAATTTTTTTCAGTTCTAACAAAAAATTAACAAATTGTTGTAGATAGTGTATAGGCATTACTCTCAGCAATAGTTGTCAGATTTGTGCTACTTATCTCATACAGAAATTACTGCACAAAGTATTTATGATGCAGACATTAATCACAGCAATAATTGTTAGTATTGACACTACTTATCTATCACAAAATCTATTGCAGGAAAAACTGATATTATATGCATTAATCATGTCAATAGATATCAGTGTTGAAGCTATTTATCTGTTATAGAAACTACTGCAGAATATATATACAAAAACAATATTTCATTCTGTTTTCAATGCAAACATTTTATTGAGTTTTGTTACTCTTATTTCTTGATGAGATGTAAAAAATTATATTGTTTTTTCTTTCATCTATTATGTTTTTAAAGTAAATCTTATTAAAAAATGTTTATCATTATACTGTTCATATGGCATCTATTAAATACCATATTCATATTACTTAATACCAAAAAAAATCATTTTGTAATTGATGAATAACTTCATTTTTCAAATTATTTTCTATTATTCCTATCAATTACATCAATATCATTTACAAAAGAAACATTATTTATATTTTTTTAGTAATAATAATACTCATATTATCATTTAATTTTAGACAAATTAAAAGCCTTATGATGCATTGTCTTATTTCTACTGCTTTCTTTTGATATCTGCAATAGAAACACTAATTATTCTAATTATTCTATTTAGAACCCACTAGTATAAAAACTAACTGATAACCAGTGATTCCTCAAGGTTATAAAAGACAGCTCTGAAATAAATGAATTACTTCTCTTATTGCTAGTTTGAAAGTAAGTAATGAATATCATGTTAAGTTTTGCTTGGTGTATATCATTCTTGTCAAAGGATGGAAATGTCTCAAAGTAGCATAAAATTGAGATTATTAAATGACCACTATAACTGTTGGCATACTATCAAAAACCATATAAACAACAAAAAAGTTGTCTTCATTTCAAAATTGAGGTGTTTAAATCTCAGATAATTAGCTTGGATAATATAAAATAATATAATTGTTTGTTTCAATTTTATTTGGATTGATTATTCTATTAAGTATATATCAATAACAACATTGTGGACAAATAATTATTTTTATATTGAATATTTCACCATTGTATATATTATAATATAAAAGAGGTAAGACTGACCGCTAGATGAGTGAGTGCAATCCTGTTCTCTAAAAATAGCCCATAAACAAAAATTAGTATGATAGTATGAGTTCTGCAACAATGATTATTCAAATTACAACAGACAGCTTAAAAGTAAATGAATTTTAATTACTATTCATACAGTAGCAAAATAAAAACTATTAAGAAATTATAACTTCAAACTCTTAACATTTTCAACGACTTTACATTACTGATATATACCCGAGATCTCATTTTATATGGATTTATTTAATGCGATTTTGAAGTTATACGATTCATGTTTCTTTTTAATATATTTGTATGTGATAAAAATTATTAGATCAGAAGTCACGCTTCGATAATGCGCTATTACTTTAAATATTATAAATTTTGCGCACTAATGTCATATTTAAAGTAATAGCACATTATCGGAGTTTGACTTCCATCTAATAATTTCAATATTTTCAGCACTTTATAATAGTACTGTAATAGATTTTATGCAATAAAGAAGTTCATAATTTACTTACAAAATCAGGATTTCCCCATTTTATATACACACATTAAATTTTACAAGACTATAATGCAAATCCATTTAAATGTTATAGATGAAAAATACTATGTATGTCGTTGTTTTTGCATTTTAAATCACATTCTATTTTTGCTTTTTATAAAAAGAGTATGTAATCAATTAATCATTTAGTGTCCGCAAGTTTATTTTTAAAAGGTGAGTAACAGCGGTGGGTACAATTAAATTTGACAATTAAAATCTGATTTTTAATTGTAATTAACAATTTAAAAATTACATAATGAGGTGATATGAAACGATGAAATTTGATTTTTAAACGGAATTGAAAATTAAAAAATTAAAGACAAAAATAAGAATTTAATTTTTAATTGTTAGTTTTAATTAAATTTTGCTCAACAGTGGTGAGTCGGTATCTTTTTATTATCGTAAGTCTAAGTTCTTATTTTTATTTTAAACTTTTAGTTTACTCTAATGGAGAGAAAAAAACACCCAAGAAAATGAATTTCTTTGTAAACAAAAATTTCAATTTTATATCACTTAGCGAAATGGGAAGCATCAATAGCAATTGGAAAATGTTTTAGTTGTATTTCCTCTTGACTTCATTTAAAGAGAAGCTACAGTACCTCATATCATATCACATCATTTCAAATCTGATGTCTGAAATAGCGATAATGATTAAAATACCATACATGTATAAAAAAATATAAATTACACATAAAAATATATTGTTTTGAATAAAATTAAATACTGTAGTTAATAAAAAAAAAGTAAGAAAAGTTTGTCTTGTATTATTTTTTTTCAAATTTGAAATTTTTTATTAGTCATATTTTATTTTCTTATTTTTTTTTTATGTGAATTTTAAAGTAATTTTACATTGTTGCTTTGCTTTTATGCGATTTTTGGAAAATTACAGTATGTATCCCCCATTTTTCAAGGTAAGTTAAATCTATTTTTGTGTGATTTCTTTTGTGCGTGTTTTCTGAAGAATAAAATGAGACCCAATTGTATACTTTTTTTTCACAATATTTAGTTAATTTTCTTCCATAATCAGAAATTGGTTCTTAAAATCCTCTCAATAGCATTAACATAAAATTTTTGCAAAAATCCATTTCAAATTAACATCAATGTATTTATAGTTTATAATCTTTTCCCACTATTTCCAAAAAATAATAACAAAATTGTTTTTTTTTACTTTCACTAGTAATCATTTTAATTATAAGTTAATATCCAAGACTGAAAATTAGGTCTTTGATGATGAAATTCTGGTTTGTTTATTCCATAATTTTATTTATACCACTCTTAAGATATTTTATAATTATCCAGTTTGTAACTTTTTAGAAAACTAATATAAACAGATATCAGTTCTCACTTTTTTAATCAATCTCCTTTTTAATCATTTTCCTAGTCAATCTCATTTGCTATCACCTTTTTATACTATAGATAGTATGATGTCATATCACTAATTAAATTAATTTTATTGGTCTTTAACTAAAACTTAATTAACAGTTTTCTGCATAAATTATCTTTTGTCTACAATTTTAAAATTAAATAATACCATTAAATATTTTAAAAACTAACTTATTATGTTTAATTGCTTTTAAGTTTAAATTTAAATACATTTATAATTTTAATTTTTTATAATAACTATTTATTTTAATTATAATATTTAATTAATAATTATATCTAAAATATAATATTATGATTATTTAAAAAGTGGAATGTTATAAAATTTTAATATTTTCAATTATATTAAAATATTATTTTAAAATAAATAAATAAAATATTTTTATTTTTGTTTTATAGAACTTTGCAAATATATTCATTCATACACCTTTTATATGTAATAAGTCACTTAATATTTTATTTATAGCTATTGTAAATTTTAATAAATATAATTAAAATACTTATAATGTAAACATGCTTATAACTATTAAAGACTTATAATTGAACTAAGTATAATTATTTAATATATATATATATGACTATAAATAAAAGATGTTTATTGACTATGTCAACAGAATCCTATACTTTTCACCCTATAGATTATACTATTTATACATAATATGAATTGAACTCAACAGTAATATAACTATATGTTTTCTAAATTCAAAATTTTGATTATTATATATGTTTTACATCCTTCTTGGACACAGTTAACAAATGAAAAGGTTATATATATAGTAACCTGACTGGACAACCTACCCACCAACTAGTATGATGTGTGGTAAATATAAATAACAAACTTCTAGCACCATCTAATCAAATTTCTTCCTTATATATACAATTTTAATAATACAAATATAGTCATTTCATGTTTAATATATTATATCAATATTAATAAATTGTTTAATAATCAAATAGCAATAATCATGAGACTTGTTATCTAATCATCCAGTAACGTACCTCCTAAGTATATACCAAAAAATATACCCTCAATGGCATAGAAATATTACCAAAATACTACACTATAATATCAATAATACTCCCATGACTCACATCAAATAATCAAATTATATTTAATATTAAAACTTCTTATGTTAATTTTAATTATAATACAATATAATATTCATCTACTTATTAAAATGATTGTATTTCACTTCTTTATTAATATTCATTAATTCAGTCAACATCTTAAGTAACTATTGTTTTTTAAAATGAATAAATTAATTTACATAACCAAATACAGAAAGGGATTTCACTTACATTCAACTACATTTAAAAATAATTAAGAAACAAATATACTAATCAGTTATTCATTTTCAAAATAATTAACTAAATTTCTTATAAATTGAGTAAAACTAAATTAAAATTATTAACTAACACTTATCACTATTAATTATCATAAACGAATTTTAAAGTAATTTCTTATCACCATATATTATAATCCAATCATTTATATTTTTGTGTGGCATACTAGTTATCAGTTTTCATCATGATCATTGAGAATGATACATTTTTTTTACATTAATTAATATTTAAATATAGTATTAAATGTGTCTAATAATCAATATTTTTTCTTATTTAATATCTTATGAATATTATGTGCAATATTATCAAAAATGTTTAATATGTGGTAAGGAACAATGACTTGGAAATAAGAAAAAAAGTCTATTAATACTTTATTAATTTAAAAACAAATATTAACATTTATTATATTAGTAATAGAACATTTAAGAAAGTAATGATGGAATTGTGAAAAAAATATATGAATTGGCTAAAGAAATAAAAAGACAAGAACAAAGTTGATATTGACAACACGATCAGAGAACTATCTAAGAGACTGGATATTGGTTTGGTCAAACTTATCAATAAGATTGATAATGTCAACAAAGAAGTAAAAAAAGAAAAAAATGAAAGTAATAAGTTCAAGCAGGTGGAGAAGCAGCTTCAAAATTCTATGAAGATGATGCACCATGAGAACAATGAAGCATTAATGAAAGTGCAAAAAGAAGTTGACAACCTTACATAATAATAGGAAATATTTCAAGTAAAAGCCATAAGTAATAAATAAGTAAAAAGTGGCATAAATGATAGGCAATGTAATAATTAAAATATGAGGGTAAAAATATATCCAAATGGACATGATTACTTTCCTAGTATTGTGAACCAGTTCTTAAAAATAAGAATTTTTTCTAATCACACTTGGGAAGTTCTTATAGAGGACCCTAGTAGTTTAGAAAGGTACTTCAGTATCAATTCCATGAGAGAGGAGGCTAAGCTTGCTATAGCAGTCAGTCACCTACAAGGAGCATCTCATGTTTGGTAATAATCACTGGAAAAGTCTTATAGTTTTCATAAATATAAGCAAGTAATATTGAGAAGAAGGCATCAGGTACCAGGTATTTCAGAAGAGATGTTGATCTGGTGAACCATACACTCTATTCTTCAGGATGCAGCTAGCCAAACTTAGAGCTTTGAAAGCTTGTCCATTGTCTGAAAATCAGATAGTTTGGTTAGTGAGGCATAGCTTCCTGAGTCATGTGAAACAATAATTATTTGGCACTGATCTTAAGATCATTGAGCAAGTGACTAATCTGCTCAGTTTTTGACAGCAGTAAGCCTGTTAATGAAAAAATAGACTTCAAATCCCATAACAAGTTTCCTTACAGGAAAAATGATAAAATAAATGCCATATTGGTGGGCAAAAGAAGACAATAATCTCTACCATAGTACAATGTAAGGGTTACTTACAATCCTATTAACATAACCTCTCCAAATGTAATATCAAAACATAAATTAAAAAAAAAATACAAATGTTAGTTTATAATTAATAAGGTTATTATTTTTGATATATATATTTAAATTAATTCAAGCTTTAAAATCTTAAATTAGAAGAACAGATATTTAAATAGTTATTAATGAAATCAATAACTTTAAAATGATTATTTTATTATTCATACACATATATAAATAATTGTTTATACTAATTGAATTTTATTAACAAAGACATAGACATGGAAATAAACTCAGATCATTGTCATATCTTAGCAACTAAAACAAAAGAAATAGAATTTGGAACCCAATTATAAATTATAATTATTTTAACAATAGAAAAGTATTAAATCACATAAAACAAATATTATATATGCTATCGGAAGTCGGTTCCAATATAAAAACCAAACCAAATATTTAATAATTTAATCCAATCTTTTGCTAAAGAACTAACCACTACACTATTTATTTTGATGTTTTTGAAATACAAACATATCAAAAAAAGATGGATTAGTAACTTTAAAGAATTTTCTTCAAAGTAGAAATTTCATTTTAAAAGAACTCTAAATTCATTCAATAAAAAGAGTGCATAAATTATTCGTGAATTTCATGGTTTATATTTTAAAACGTAATTATCCACATATTTTCATTTATAAATTGTAGAAATTTAGAAGATTGTTCTAAAGAGAAATTCTAATGAAGAGAAGTTTTTTCAAAATATTTATTTAAATTGAAATTAAATATTTTAAGAAGATATAAAATTATTGAAAATGTATTATGTCTAAACACTATTTGTCATGGGACAGAATGCTGATGTTTTAACCAAAGAATGTAATTATATTTTTTACATAATGCCTAAAATATATCTGTATTTCATCAATATAATTTTCAATAAGAAATTATTTGGTAGCAAAGTAATCTGGAGAAGAAGATGCCAACTACACACAATATAAGGAAATCTAATTAACAGAATATCTTGATATCCTCTGCGATGATCAATGAACAAAGAATGTGGAAATTTATTATTAAAGAACATTCTTCATCTCAACCCAGAAAGGAATAGGACAATATTTTCCGAAACAACATTTCAGATTTTATTTGTGTGTTATATACTTTTGACATCTAAATTTTATTTCTTTTGTTTTCAAAAATCATTCAAGCTGGGAGTATTTCATTCCAGAAAATTATCTAGTTGAAGAGAAATAGAAGATCTTTATGTTTATTTAATAAAATTTAGGTCTTCCATTAAAAAAAACAAAAACAAATGACATTGCCCGAGGTAAATTTAAGATATTGAATCTACACATGATAGAACAGAATTTTGTTTATTACTAATTTTAATCAACATAATAATATTTGTTATAATTTTTGTGTGAAAGATTAACCTCTTTGCATGAAATTTTTTATTTTATAATATGACTATACCTGGAGGGATTTACTTATAATACTAATATTACTTTACAAGGATCTTATAATGTGAATCATTTTTGATACACATAATTTTGAACTAATATTAAATTAATTAGTTATATTATAATTTTGTAATTTAAAATTTTTAGTTATTGTTTTATAAATTATTGAAATGTGTTCATGCTATGATGTATATTACTATTATGGGAATATAGGAAGATAATAATCAATTTAATGCTATAAATAATAAAGATATACACAAAGACATTTAATTATTTTACCAAACAAGTTAACGGTGAATGCACATACTCACACATATATATTATATCAATTTAATATGTTATTATTATAAATAAATTATTTATAGAACAATTTATTGAATTAATTATTACTATGGGATATTGATAGTAATGCCTGAAGAGAGTTAAATGCAATTTCTGCTTTGAGTTTGAATTCTGAGTGTCACGGAACTAGCAACAGAGGTGTAGATTGGATGAATTAATCTAGGTTGCATTGATATTAAATAATTTAATTTTAAAATTATGTTGTTTAATGTGGATTCAATTTTAGAGTACAATTACATTATTTCATCCATTACATCTAACTATAGTTAGATGTAACCACATCGATTACTGAAAAAGGACTGTACTGTTATATATGGTTCCCAAGATTTAGGGGCATGAAACATTAGTTTACCTCTTATTACATCCATAGTATTAAAAAATTGATATGAGTATGTTATGAAGTTGTAAAATAATAATGAAATAAATAGAAACCTTGAAATAAACTAAACTAATAATAAACAAATAAGTCAATCGCTTAAAAATACAATCATAATTTAGGCATTAAAAATAATAACATCTCTTTTAAAAGTAGGAAAAGTAAAATTATATTTAAAAGCATAAACACAGCATGAAATTCTATGATATACATCTAATTATATTTTTGAAAAAAGGATTAAATTTATATTAGATTAGTAGAAAGAGGTTTATTAAAGAAGTGCAGTAGTTAGTAGGAGAAACCTGAGGTTACTATAAAACTGCAATATGAAGAAGCAAATTATTAACATGGAAAATGCTAGAATGTTTGGATAGAAAGAATAGCTCGTTCTTTTTCCCACACCATGAAGAAATCATGAAAATGAAAAAAAACATACCTAAGTAACCACCAAAGAATATATATACCATTCAGCTCTAAGACAAATCCTTTTTTAATGTGAAGATTTAACAGTGGTGAATTGCTAACAGATAAATTTAAAGGTAAGAAAACTCTAGATAACATTTGAAATATTCAAAGGTATTTACAAAAATTCTGTAAGGAAAACATTTCGGAAAGATAAAATGAAACTTAATTATTTAAGGTGATTAATTCAACAAAATGATAAAATGTTATGTTCCAAAATAATTTCTTTTAGAATAATATAATTGCCATTATTGTTATTAAAATTAAAAAGAAAAAAAAAGGTAAATTGAAATACATTGACAGAAATGATGAAACACAATAATGAATTCACTGATTTTTTTTAAAGTGATAAAACTTATAACATTGATTCAAAGTTAAGCTTTATAACAGTGTTTTCCAAAGTGGGCAGTACCACTCTCTAGTGGGCAATGAAGACTTTTAGGGGGGCAATAGTGGGTTCAGAAGCATTTAGGAAGTATTCAAGTGGTTTAGCCTTTTCTCCGGACGCACCCGATCCTCGGCTTTAACTTGCTCAAGCTGCTAATTTTTACGTTATTTTGCCGATTTTATGGTTATTTTATAAATTGTTTATATCCAAGAATATATAAAAAAGGGGGATAGTCAGAGTAATTGTAAATGTTTTGCACATTTTTAATGGTCCCCCCCCCCCCTGTATTAACAAGTTAAAGGGAATGTAGGTAATTATTGTATGGCTAATTTTAAATTTTATTAATAGATAGAAGTGGTAATCCTGTACATTATATTTTTTGTTTAAAAAATAAAGTAATTCAAGGCCAATATCAGCTGAGAGAATCTAAAAAATTTTTATATCTCAGATTTGTTTTTTTTTTGTTTTGTTTTGAATCTTTTGTAAAGATGGAAAAAGCTATTTCCTTTGTATTAAAATTAGAAACTATATATAAAATGGAACTTCTTGAGGAATTAAAAGAGTTGAGTGGAAAATGAAAGAAGTGAAAGATAAAAAGGTGTAAAAAGCTATATCAATTGTGTTATGATTAATTATCCAAGAAATTGGAGATAACAGCTCTAATAGTGAAAGAGGGATACTGAATTTGTATTGCTATAGGTGTACTATAAAAGGTTTTCAGCAGGTGATGGGGGCATCTCTTCTGTGATTATTGTTTTCCTTGCTATGTTTTGTTGGCTGGGTGATTAAGGGTTTGCGGAAATAAGAGAAATATTCTATTTGTAAAGCAGTGGAGAACTTTAGGAAAGAAGGCAGAGCTGAGCATAGCTTCAAATTATAGTCTGTTCAGAATTGTGTGATTAACTCTTGGTTGGCTGCTGTTATTATTATAAAGATTTTTAGAGAAAGCTGAGAATAAAATGTCTAAATTTTATCATTAAAATGTTAATGAAGTAAACTCCCGATGATAGTGCACCAGCCAGATTCATATGCTTCTGTCATGTAGCCATGGATGCTAGCTGATGATCATGAATACCTTAATGCCTACATTTTGCTGTGAAGAAGGGAAGCTCTCACCGCCTTGTTGTCATGGTTATAGTGTATTTAAAAATTACTAAGTTCAGAGATGGTTAATGGAAAGAAACCAGAAGGAAGCTGGGATGGTATAATTTTTTTTATTTATTATCATTATGTCTTGTTGCTATAAATTTTATTGTATTTTTTTTTTTTTATTAATATATTTTTTTTGTTTCTCTATAAATTATTTGATTTTTCTACTTTAAAGCAGTTCTATCATATTAATTTCTGGAATGCTTGTGTGCATGCCGAGGCTGTTTGTTGTTGTTTGCTTATAACACTGTTCTATTTGAGTAAAGAGAAACTTACTTTGCATGAAATTATTATTATTTTTGTAATCTCTGTATGAGATTATTGAAAATTTATTGATATACTGATTTGTTTTTGTTTTGTTTTGTTGGCAGTGGTATTTCCTTTTTGAAAGTGTTTTTTTCTTCTTGAATTTTTCTTCTCAAAAGTGTTACATAAATATGAGGTTTAGGTTCAGCCTTTCAAAGATATGCCACCTAAAACTTTGTGGTACCAATTAGCAGGATATTAGAGTTTTGGATAGGGAGAAATCAGGAAATATAATCGATTTTGGTTAGATTTCACTCATTTAAACCTAAATTTAATAACTTTAAATTTTGTTTTTTCTTCTTCTTGTTATTGATATTGAGTTTATGTTAATGCCTTATTCCATTGCATAAATTACAGGATAGGTATTATCCGGTACAGTATCATTAGTTGCTATTTACATCAAAAATATCAACCAGATTGAACGCAGAAAACTGTTATACACGGGGGGGGGGGGATTACAAAATTTATGTCTTACAAATGTGCGGTGGCCTGAAAAAGTTTGGGAACGTATGCTAAAAACTATAAGAAATATATGTTAAATTGTTAAAGTTCAACTTGCTAAATGAAATGTAGAAATTATAATTTAAGAATTTAATTTAAAATAGACATACCCCGAATTGTGTAAATGCATTATGTTCAATCAAGAAAAGCTACTATTCTATATACACCTGGGTCTCGTTTTATGCGATAGATAGGTTCCTCAGAAAACATGCGCAAACGAAATTGCACAAAAATAGACGTAACTTACATTGAAAAAGGGGTGATGCGGTCTGTGATTTTTCAAAATTCGCGTAAAAGCAAAGCACCAATGTAAAATTGCTTTAAAATTCGCGCAAAAAAAAAAAAAAAAGTAAATAAAATATGACTAATAAAAAATTTCAAATTTGAAAAAAATTGATACAAGACAAACTTTTTTTAACTATAATATTTAATTTTATTCAAAGTAATATATTTTTATGCATAATTTACAGTATAGTAATTTACATTTTTTTATACACGTTTTAATTATTATAGCTATTTGCCAAAAAACAAGTTCGTTTGCAAACAACTAGCGCCAACTTCACACTCATGTTGTGTCAGTGGTTTTCTGGTGACAATGTAATTAGTAATTAATCTTTGAGACGATGATTTTATTTATTGTTTATGAAACTAACAACTAAAAATTAAATTCTTATTTTTGTCTTTAATTTTCAATTCTGTTTAAAAATCAAATTTCTTTTTACATCACATTAATTTCAAGTCGTTGTAAGTAATTTTTAAATTGTTAATTACAATTAAAAATCAGATTTTAATTTTTAATTGTCAAATTTAATTGTGCCCACTGCTATTACTGACCTTTTAAAAATAAACTTGTGGACACTAAATGATTAATAATTGATTACGTTCTTTTTTAAAAAGCAAAAACAGAATGTGATTTAAAATGCAAAATTAACACGCACAATGTTTGAACAAATTTACATTATAATCTTGTAAAATTTAATGTGGGTATACATAAAATGTTGATATCATGATTTTAATTTCATTATTGCATAAAATCTTACTATTATAAAGCACTGAAAATATTGAAATTACTAAGATGAAAGTCGAATTCCAATAATGTGCTATTACTTTCAATATAACATAAGTGCACGAAATTTTTTATTTAAAGTAATAGCACTTTATCGGAGTTCGACTTCTGGTGAAACAGGAATCGTGTAACTTCAAAATCGTGTTAAATAAGTCCGCGTAAAAAGAGACCCACATGAATTAAATACGCATTTACATATAGAAATTAATGTGTTTATATACATGAATTGAATATGTGTCCACATATAGGAATTAAATATGTGTCTATATACATGAATTGAACATACAACAGTTAAATATTTATGCATTTATATACTTGAATTAAATATGTGTCTATATACATGAATTGAATATGCATATACATACAGGAATTAAATATGCGTCTATATACATGAATTAAATACGCATCTATATATATGAATTGAATATGTGAATATATTCAAATGTAATTATTGGCTACTGAATGATTAGATAAAAAGGATTAATCCAAATATAAATCAAACTTACTTAAGAGTATATTGCAGTAGGGAATTAATAGACATATCTATGAATATTCGCATACGAGAATATAAACTCATAGGAGAATTTAAACTTGAGAAATGAAAAGGTAGGTATCCATGATGTACACATGGGTATCTAAATAAATTCCTACTATGTGAATGCTGGCAGAACAGGATTATGGACTATAAATGATGGACACTGGATAATCATCAACAATGGACCAAGCGTCAGATAAGTTACCAATGAAATGGCCTAACTGATCTATGGAACCTGAATTGCAATGAACTATTAGAAGAAGTGTTATCCAAATACTGTTATTTAAATAAATTGTGATTATATAAAATAATATATTTTATCAGTTTAATTTTATGTCATCCATTTTCTAGGGTACTTATTCACAGGAATCTCATGTTTCCTGAGCTATGTTCAGCATAACCTGATCTGGGTGAGTAAGGTTGTAGTAAGCTGGAACTCTAGTGGTGGTGCCATTTGGGAAACCAAACAAATTTCTAGATATTTTCACTCTTTAATGCTACACCCTCTGATGAGTAGGTAATATTGTTTTAGGGGGGGGGGGTTAGTCAGCATTGGGTAACACCAATCATTCTTTCCTTCCTACAATATGCTTATCAGGAAATAAATCAACCATCAGATGGGATGGAAACCCCAGTCCAGTTACAATATATATATATGTTTTCAATTCATAGCTTTACTATTATTATTTTCATATAAAATCTTAAAATTTGTGCTGATTTATATTTTAGTTATATTAAATAAATATATCTAATATAATACAATTTTAATATCATAGATTAGGAGTGTTTAACTCACTGATCATGATACATGGAGGGATCACTTAAGAAATTTTGGATGTTTTCAAGAAATTCATGACTAATTATAAAAATTGTATTTTTTAAAAATAAAATATAAATATTATAATTATTTATATGTATATTAATTGAGCATTAATTGTATTGGCAAGTATCTATATAATAATATTTTATATGCTTTTGTTTATTCATTTTTTATAATACAGTAAATCTTATTTGTTACTTAATAATATTTCCTTACAGTTTCAACTGATCAGTCTTCATCAGAGCTATACTATTTAAAAATATTTTTACACATAATTATCATAACTATATATAATTAAATATATATTATATAATAATCTATATGCCTATAAAATAGATTATACATCATATAATTATATTTCAATAAATGCAATAAATATATTTTTATAAATGTTTTAATTTCCTTGTTGTAAATCCTAACTTGATTGTTTTTCTTTTTTTAAAAATTTAAATCTTTATATATATACTTTACATTTATATAACTTTTTACTATTTTATTAATAAAATAATTTATTTCTATCATTTTAACTATACTCTTATAATTTTATTCATGCATTACTTAAATATAATATAATTTTATTTATAATTTTACTTTGTATTTAATTTTATTTTTAACATTTCCTTCTGACAATTTTTTAAAAAATATTTCAACTCATATTTTGTTTAGACAGGAATATATAAAGTATAAATTAAACAAAAAAAATGACAAAATATTTTAGCGTGAAAAGAAGGTAAGGTTAAAAATAAAATAAAAACATAAGTAAATATAAAACTACATATGAAATTATATTATAATTAGGTAATGCATGAATAAAATTGTAATATAATAGCTGAAATGATAAAAATAAATTAAATTAATAATAAAATGATTGAAAGTTTTATAAATGCAAATTATAAAAAGTGGATAAAGTATTTTATATAAAGATTTAGATTAGGGATGGATAAGGTTTTCAATAATAACAGCCACATATAATTATTATCATTTTTGATTTGAGAGCCACAGTCAAATGTCAAAACACTTTTACCAAACAAGTATGATAATAAAATCCACATTAGCATCCGTTTTAACTGATATTATTAAAAGCGAAAAATATAAAATTTCAAAATATGTGCTTTTATCTTATCTTTAAAGCATTTATGGAATAAAATATTCTAATATCAAGTTTAGAAAAAAATGAGTATGAAAATCAATATTTATATTGCCTCCGAAGCTGCACAGAGTAGTTTTTAAATATTTAAATAGTTGGCTGAATGAGGATGGAGGAAATGATGAAGTTAAAAGAAGAACAGCATTGGATAATGGAGGAATTTACTTAGAGAAAGAAAATATTTTATGAAGCTTTGAAGAGAAATAAGAAAAAGAGTAATTAAATGCTATGTATGGAGTATACTATTGTATGGGAATGAAATGTGGTCAAGAAGGATGGGAAAAAATAAATTGGATGAATAAAATGAGAAATGAAGTTTTGAAAAGAATAAATAAAGAAAGAAAGTTGATTGAGGAAATTAGAGATAGAAAGAGCAATTAAGAAGAAATAATTGCTTAATGAAAGATGTTTCGGAGGGAATAGAGAATAGGGAGTGGAATCAAGAAGAAAGGATAGTAGTAAAGATTGATCTTGCTAGATAATATAAGAGATGGGGAATCAAAGAGCTGGGCAATGAAGAGAATGGAGTGGAAAAATGATTGAATGTGTGATGTGATTGTTCTCTGGATATGTTTACAAGACAGAATACTATTGATTAAGTAATTGAAGAATTCATCACACTGAGAAATCATATTATTTAAATCATTGTACTCATGTTCCCCTAAAACACTATTCAATGATTTTCTAAGATTTTCATATAGTTTGCAACAACGATGCATTTACATACAATAGTGATTAAGCAAAGAGAAATGTATTATACTATTATTGAAATCTTGATAGCTGTATACTAGTTTTCACATAGAAAGTGAATTGATAGTTGCTTGGTAATCATTAAATACGAATCCATGAAATGATTGCTAAAAGCATAAAAATATGATTACATTCTTAATTGTAAGTATTTGATTCCACCTCTTATATTTATTTCTTCACTGGTTTTAACAGCAATTGTTCTTTGAAAAACTATTTGTGATAATGAATTGTCTTCATAGATTCTTAGATTCTAGATTGTTCAGATTTCTGTTTATCTTTGTAAGAATTTGTTCTGCTTGGTTTGGTCATAATCCTTTTCAAATATCATTTCATTAAGCATTGATTCCAATCACTGACACCATAAGTATTTTTTATTTCAATTTTTGTTTTGATATATTAGAATGTGGTATGCTGGTATAAATATAAGACATATCACAACATCTAATATTCAAATTTTCATACTATTTAGAATACAATGTTCTAAACCAAATAAATGATAAATGGAAACCAATTTTTATCTGTCGTTAAGATTTTACTTAGAACAGGAGCAAAAGTAAAGGAGTCATAATGTTACAACAGCTCTTATTAATCAAGTTTCTGTTTTATTTTTCCACAGTTTAATTAATCTTACATTGATAATGTAAAATAAGAAGTGTATGGTAAGTGGACAAGATTGTAGGGTTTAGTCTGATGATGGAGATTTCTTTCCATCAAAATGCATTACATATTTCTAATAATGTCTTTCTTATATATTAGTAATAAGTGTAGCAGTGAGATTATATATATATATATATATATAAAGCAATAAATACTCTTAATAGTTAATAGTCTGATCATTGTTCTATCATGTCTTTAGAATTTTTTTTCTTTCTGGACTTGAATTGGGTCTCAAAAAAAAAACAATTTTTAAAAATAGATTGTAAATTCTAGGGAAGTTTATAAAAAGTCTATTCGAATGTTTAACTTGGAACAAGAAAGAAAGAAAAAATGGAAGTGAAAAACTATTCATGTAGAAATTTTATAAAGTGGCTTTTCAAAATAAAATTTCATACTAAAGGAAAAAAAAATCTAGAAAAGTTTATTTGAAGTGAATCTTTATAAAAAAATTTCTTAGTACAAACACATATATTTCATAGCCCAAAATGTTCTTTGGGATACATTATTTATTTCATGTTAATTTATATAGAAGAATTGAAATTATTTTTATATTCATAGGTATTAAAATGTTTGTGTGTCTAAAGTTATGCATTTGACTGACAATGCTTATCTATCTATATATTTAATTTTCTTATATGAATAATGAAATGTCATCTATCATTTTTCAAAGACATGGAGATTGAAAATAACATACATAAGAAATAATTAGAAGTCATAAATAAAAACAATTTAATGATTATTATTCATTGAAAGTCATATAAAATACAATTCAGATTTTATAATTCAAAACATTTTCATATGTTATTTGTATATATCGAATTTTATTATCACAGTAATTACACACACTTAAAAAAGCAAATTACTATATAAAACAATTGTGATTCGATATTTGCATAATTTTTATATTTTTATTTGTAATAAGTTTGGATTTTAATTTTATAAATAATAAACCATAAATGAAAAGATATTTAAAATCATAATTTAAGTTATTATTTATTTTATGAAAATTAGAAAATCCTACTCATTGAAAAAAATCTTTGACTGATATTTATTTTGAGAAATTTTATATCCGAATTCAAATCACAACCATTGACATCGTGCACATGTCATTACAAGATGGGAAGCACTGTAATATAGTTTTTTTTTTTCATACTGTTTAATTTTCATGATTGCTGCTTAAATGTTGGCAAAATTTATTTCAGCTTCAAGATCATTCTTTTTTTAATTTTATTTAATAAAATAAATATGATGCTGTAACAGGAACAAAAGAATAATATAAATAAGATTGAATTTCTTGATAAAGAATTATTCTTGCTAACTATATGAGTCTTTCCATAATTAAAAAAGAAGAGGAGGAGAGCAAAGATTATTATTGTATATCATTTTAAACTTTTTTTTTTTTTTAAAATTATCAATATGAGAAAACGTGACTAAAGGAGTATGTTTTATCAATTATGGATACGTAGAATTACTATAGAAAAATAATCCAGAGGAAAAAATATTAATTATTTGTTGCTAATTCAGAGGTAAAAAATAAGGATTAAATATGTGTGAACAATAGGTTGAGTTATCACTATACTGTATATTTCAAATTAAATTATACTACTATTTCAGTAAAACTGCCGAAAAGTTCTAATGAGTCCATATTTTTATACATCAAATCTTTATTATTTGTTTTAATCTAAAATTATTATTTTTCATATTTCTACTTCCATAGTAATCAAACCTTTCTATATTAGATACAAGTGATTTTAATTCAACTCTAGCCAATATTATAAGCTTAGAGTAATGTTTAGTTTATCTTTATATAAAAGTAGTAAACATGCTTGTTTAGTAGCAAATTAAGATTGTTGCTTATTTATATTTCATACTCATTGTTTGAATTAGTTTGTGTTTCAATATTTAAGATCTAATAGTATAAGTTTCAATGTGGTATTATTGGCTAGTAATTTTGAAATATGGATTCTAATATATTTATTTCACAGAGAGTGATACTGAATTTTGTAACTGTATGGGGCAATTTAATATTTGATATTATTTATATATGAATCTAAAATAAGGCTGGAGGAAAGCTGTTACAATAAAAGGTTAATCTATTATTTTTTCATTAGCTAGTTGAACACTAACCAGATTATTCCAAAACCTACATGATGTCTAGAAAATCATTACAATAAGCATAACAATATTAACAAAAGCCTAATTTGCTCTACTATTCTTTCTATTTTCTAGATCCTTTTTTACTCGTGTTCTTTTGTTTTCTAGCATGACCATTATACTCAGCAAGTTATTTGTAGCATAAGCCGAAATGTCAAAATTCTTTTTAACTTACATATTAAATGATGCTGTTTCTAAATAATACAAAGGAGAATATTAAATTAATAAATACAATAATATTTATTATATATAAGCTATAATATATTTGGAAGAAACCAATCTTTGTGCATGCACTATTTTAATATAAATTGACATATAACCATAAGCAAAGATTTTAAAGAACAAGTGATTATGCCTGATTTTTTAAAACAATGTTCAAATTGTACAAGCGTGATTCAAATATTACAGGAAATAGAATTTATTTCATTTTTAACCACCTATAATTAATGCATTATAATTTATAATCTAAATACATCTTGTACTAAACAAAAAAAAGTATTTTGTTTTATTGCAATATAGAATATTGATAATAATAATACCTTTTATTATGTGTCTTATCTAACATCTTGGAGAAATGATTTCATTTTATTAGGTAGATTTGATCTAAAATATACAATCAAGTGATTACTACAAAGTGATTGCTTACAAATAATAAAATATTTCTGCAATCATGCAACAAAAGAGTAAACTTATTAATAAATATGTGGTGTAATTTATCCAATAGAATTATTCATGTCTCATTCTCTTCTGATTACAGAGTTGAAATTATTGTACAGGGACTATATTCGGTGAAACTGACATGTCAATCAACATTCCTCTAGAAGCTAAGCAAGATATAAACTTTGAAGAGGTGCATTGCCTGACTCAATTTCACTTGATAAAAAGCAGCCTCTTTGAATATTTTTGCTGTGTGGTCAATTATCACTCTACATAACCAAAAAACTTTAGTATTTTTTTTTAGACAGACAACATAATTCATTCTTTTTGAATGTTGTAAAATAACTGAGATTTGAGTTTGAGTACTCAGGCACTAGCTAATGTCAGAAGTATTTTCACCAGTGTAAAGCTCCATATGACAAATCATATCCATTCTAGTTATCTGCATAGACCCATTATTTGAACCCACACTTTACAAGTTTTGTGCTTTTCTGCTCAATAAATTTCTTAATAGTTTAATCAATTGTCACCTCTTTATGTATCTCATATGCAGTTCTAAATTTACATAATGGTGGTCATATATTTATATGATTTAATTTTATACAATTTATTGCAATATTTTTATTAATATTTGCCTTTTTAAAATTAAAATATTGATAAGATAATATATGAAAAAAATCATATTTATGAAAAATAAACATGTCAGAAGGTAGATTTAACAGAATGCTTATTAAATCATGCATTAATTTACTCAGCCCAGAACATTTATTTTTGGTAGCATACTTTTTAGTATCTAAAATGATTTTTTAAAATATATTTTGCTATTAAAAAAATAATTGAAATAAATAGTACTTACGTATTAGTCCTGCAATACGTATTAGACCTGCTATGCCTTTTCACATTCATATCAATTAGTTGATAACTTTCTAATCTTGTGTTCTGACCAAATAATGTGTACAATTGGATCTTGTAAAAATGTACGATAATAAATTCGTCAAAGTGGACCACATGTACATATTTTCACAAGATTTCCAAAGTTATTGGTTGTCTGAATATGTATGTGAAAAGGCGTAGCAGTTCTAATATGTGATAGAAATTGCATCAGATTAAATCTAACAATACTAAAAATATTCATTTCTAACAATACTAAAAATATGAATTTCACACAAAAAATATAAAATATGACACAGAATATTAATTTGTAACAATACTAAAAATATGAATTTCACCCAAAAATCAATCTTAAAAAGTACATTTTTAACACTACTAAAAATACGAGTTTCACACAAAAAATATAAAATGACATGAAACATTAATTTCTAACAATACTAAAAATATGAATTTCAATAAAAAATCAATCTTAAAAAGTACATTTTTAACAATAATAAAAATATTGATTTGACATAAAAATGTAAAATATGACCCACCATTATGCAATTCACAAATGTTACTTTAAATATAGACTAATATGACATGCCATTATGCAGTTCCCAAATGTAATTTTAAATACTAATAAAACAATCACTAAATTACAAAATACCTTAAAATATTACAAAAAACTATAAAATATACACATACGGTACTTACCATGTAATATATAACAGGAATTGTCATGATGAAACAATCAATTTGTCAGTTCTACTTTATTTTTAAGTGGATAAATTTTTTTCCAAAAATGGAGACTAAAAATAAAATTTTTATTTTTCCCAAAATGCACACTTATTTAACATGTGATTGTATTTATGGTTACACATGAAAATGATCGTAAATGGCACTTCGTAATTCAACACTTTTATAGGCCTTACAACAGCTGGAATAAATCATCAATCCCTCTTCCACATTTTGTTTGTCAGCTTCCATAAGAGTTCCTGCTGTTCTATCATTAATTATTATGATAAAGCACTAATCGGTCTCCTTGCACAATACACTAAACATTCACTGTTTGGGAAGAATTCATCCAGCTTGGTTTTGAAAAGACTCTCGTCAATTTTGATGATTTTGTTAGAGCCTCCAATTTTATGTTTTCATGAAAATATATATATTTTTTCCAAAATGGAGACTAAAAATAAAATTTTTATTTCTCCCAAAATGCACACTAATTAACATGCTATTGTATTTGTGGTTCACACAAAAATGATCATAACCAGCACTTTGTTAATCAGTGCTTTTATAGGGCTTCCAAAAGTTGGAATAAATTGTAAATCCTCTTCCACATTTTGTTTGATGACTTCCATAAGATTTGTTGCTATTCTATCATTAATTGTCACAATAAAATACTCGTTGGTTTTCCTGCACAAGCCACCAAACATCCAATGTTCGGGAAGAATTTGTCCAGCTTGGTTTTGAAAAGACTCTTGTCAATTTTGTTAGGGCCTCCAATTTTATGTTTTCTTGAGAATATAAAACAGCATTCATTTCAGTAGTGGGTAAAAGTCATTGAATCAAAACTGTGAATACAAATGAAAATAAAAATCATTGAATCAAAACTACAAATATAAATGAAGTGAAAAATAGTTTTAAAATGCAATTAACAGCATTAAAGGTCTTGCCAGAATGAAATCTGGACAATAACTGAGAGTTTAAAATTATCACACAAAAAAGCGTTGGTAGCCGAGAGGTTAGTGCAGCCGCCTTGCAAGCAAGCAGTTGCTTGCAGACAGTTGTCACGGGTTCACTTCCTGGCCGATGCTTTGACATATAGAAAAAAAACATGTTATAAGATGAGATTAGATCAGATTGCAGGGTTTATTTTGATATGATTGAAGGTTACACATTTATCATGGATATGAAAAGGTATACCATCTTCTCTACATTGCAGGACTAATACATAAGTACCAAATAAATAAATATTTAAAAGTTTTTGAAATCTTAAGCTTTGTGTTCTTGATAATTATTAATTGATACCTATTACTTAGTAATATTCAGCAATAAAACTCATTCAAATATCAGGAATAAAGTTCTTATAGTAAAGATAATTGCTGCACTTGTGGACAAACATAGCTTATTAATTTTTTTTCTTTTTAGGAAACTATAACTACTTCTTTTGAGAAATCACTAGAGAAAATTATAAAAAAGCATAACCTATAAAACTCATATGGGGTCTGTAAATTTTTTGGTAAACATTCAACTGTAAAAACAATGAACATGAGGAAAGATAAAGAAATTTGAAATACGTTAATTGGAAAAATTATTATAAAATCATCAACTTTTATCATAGAAAAATGAAATCTATCTTTTTTTAAAAAAAAAGAATAAGAGATAAATTGAATGATGGAATTTGCTCATGCCTAATGGAAAGTTTTTTTTATTATTACTAATTTCACTTAAAAAATGTGGGAACTGCAATAAATGCATATATTTTGTTAATCAGTTACTATTTCAATTATCATTTTATCACTTAACATTGGCTTTGAATCACATTTAAAGTCAGCCTTCATTTTTTCCATATAAATTTTTTTACTAGCAGACTCCATAGGAAAAAACACTTTATATAACTATCTTGCAAAAGAAGTCACTAATTTATCATACATTCTGACCCATTAACTAAACAAAATAATTTCTCTCTTTATATAGTTATTTACAGTAATTACTGATCCAGAATTATATGGGTTCTAATTAATAGTCACAACACATAACAATAGGATGTATATTTTTTTACCTTGTACAAAAATTAATTAAGATATTTTATGAAAAATTAAAACAATTTTTTTTATTTTCATTTCTGGATTCCTAATCACTTAATTAATCTTGTTTTAATTAAAAGGAACTTGATAGAAAAATGTCTAAACACTTTTTTTTTGGGTTTAAGTTTTTGAATTGGAATTAAAACTATAAAAACAACCTTATTTAACTAAAAAGAAAATTATTTAGACAAATGATTTAAAAATTAAACTTATGACTTGCCTTTAAAAAAAAAAAAAAAAGGGAAATATTTGTAATTCTTAAGTTGATACTTGATGAATTTAAATCTTTATACTCACACATTCTGTATATGTATATGATGTTTTAGCTGCCAAAAGTATAATAAGTGTTATTAAGTTTCAATTATAACTAAATAACTTCTTTTCTTGATCTCTTTTTTTTATTATTATCAATATGCTACTATGCTCTATTGTCTATTCTATTTCTGTTTTAGTCTTGCAGATCGTCAGGAATAGTTATGAAGTATCCACTTCAATATACACCTGGGTCTCTTTTTACGCGGACTTATTTAACACGATTTTGAAGTTACGCGATTCGTGTTTCACCGAAAGTGTGTTAAATAAGTCCGCGTAAAAAGAGACCCAGGTGTATGAACTCCGATAATGCGCTATTACTTTAAATAATAAATTTCGCACAGTTACGTTATATTGAAAGTAATAGCACATTATTGGAATTCTACTTTCATCTTAGTAATTTCAATATTTTCAGTGCTTTATAATAGTAAGATTTTATGCAATAATGAAATTAAAATCATCATTTCCACATTTTATGTATACACACATTAAATTTTACAAGATTATAATGTAAATTTGTTCAAACATTGTACGTGTTAATTTTGCATTTTAAATCACATTCTGTTTTTGCTTTTTAAAAAAAGAATGTAATCAATTATTAATCATTTAGTGTCCACAAGTTTATTTTTAAAAGGTCAGTAATAGCAGTGGGCATAATTAAATTTGACAATTAAAAATTAAAATCTGATTTTTACTTGTAATTAACAATTTAAAAATTACTTACGGCGATGTGATGTAAAATGAAATTTGATTTTTAAATGGAATTGAAAATTAAAAAATTAAAGACAAAAATAAGAATTTAATTTTTAGTTTCATAAACAATTAATAAAATCATCGTCTCAAAGATTAATTACTAATTACGTTGTCACCAGAAAACCATTGACACAACATGAGTGTGAAGTTGGTGCTAGTTGTTTGCAAATGAATGTGTTTGTAAATTATGCATAAAAATATATTATTTTGAATAAAATTAAATATTATAGTTAAAAAAAGTTTGTCTTGTATCAATTTTTTTCAAATTTGAAATTTTTTATTAGTCATATTTTATTTACTTATTTTTTTTTTTGCGTGAATTTTAAAGTAATTTTACGTTGGTGCTTTGCTTTTACGCGAATTTTGAAAAATCACAGACCGCATCCCCCCTTTTTCAATGTAAGTTACATCTATTTTTGCACGATTTCGTTTGCGCGTGTTTTCTGAGGAACCTATCTATCGCGTAAAACGAGACCCAGGTGTATACATATAACAACAATGAAAATAAATTTAATGGCAAGGAATTAACAGAAAGTACTTCTGATTGAAAGACTGCATATAATAGTTAATTACCATTACATTTATTATTTTTATTGTTATTATAATAGTTTTTAATTAACAGACATTTTGTTTATACAGTATATATATTAAACCACACCTTATCATTTTTATAGTATCATACTGATATAGACAATATCTGTGACCACATTCTTGAAATGCAAGAATTAGTTGTAGTTTATAAATAATGGAAAAATGGAATATTAAATAAGCAAAATAAGATCTTGCATTATATAATTAATAAATTTTAATAATATTAAAGTTTATATTATTATAATTTCTGATTTGGTAAAGGATGATTTTTGTATTTTTTAAAACACTTTAATTACTGGTAAATGTGTGGAGAGAAATTTGACACATAATGCCAATTGGATATATTTTATATATTATCAATTTATCATACATGTGTCATTTATTTTATATATCTATGAGTTTAGTCCTTGAAATTCTGATAGGAGAGAATGGAAACAACTGGAATTTTGGGATTTTAATAAGCAAGCAGGTAGAATAAAGTGAGGGGATGCCAAAATAACTTCTTGATCTTTTGTTTTGGATTCAAATGTCTTATAATAATAAAAAGAAAGTTAATCAATTATTTTAAATAGTTATTTAATTGAGCATCACTAGATTTACAATATACATAGAATAGAATAGGTCAATTAATTAACTATCCCACTTTTTAGTCATATATATTATTTATAATAATCATATAATTAAATACCATAATGATTAAAAATTTAAATTTCACAAACCATTTCTATAACACAAACTCTATTTTTCAATGTGGAATAATATCTTATTGATATAAAAATGAATATTTTGTTGGTCTCTGCCAATCTTGAGATAGTGATTTTATGTTGGCTGTGTTTTAGTTCTCAAGTCTTTCTTAAATTTATTTATGAAAATAATGCTAAGGTAAATTTAATATTCATAGCAAGTAATTTTCTTTATAATATTAAATTAATTCAGTTAATTCTAACAAATATTTCAATTGCTTTTTCCTTTTTTTAAAATAATTATCTTTCATTATATATATTTGATCATTTAGCTTATATTATTCTAATATAACTTGTGAATTTTTAATTGATTTAAGAATTTATCCTACTATTGTTCAAAAATATAATTTTTAAACTTTGATAAATAAATATAAAAACGATCTAGGAATTTTATTTTCTTTATTCTTTTTTTAAAATTGATTATTTATGTACTTGCCGCAAATAATCTAGCATTATATTTGAACTTTATATAACTAATTTATTTTAATATTGATGTTTATTATAATACAAACTAGTAACTTTATGTATAAAAAATAAAATGATAGAAACAGTTTAATGAAGCTACATTTTAGAATAAAAAGTTTAATATAATCTTGAACTATTCAGTTCGCTGAAGATATACAGTATATCCAGCCAACCCTATAAACTTCAGTTATAATAAAGAAAATTTATATTATTCTTTATCCATATCTTTATGTTTCTTGTTGAACAACTATTTAGAATATATTTATTGGTAATGTATGCTTCTGTGACTTATATATAAATATTCATCAACTTTTACTTGTATTTATATGTTAGAGTATTTCCATAATCTAATATGAGTATTGAATATTTTTAGAAAAAAATAATTTTATTTAAATATTCCAAATACATCCAACCGTTAGTAATAGCACACATGTTAGTATATGTACAATGTTTTGAGAGGTATTATTCTCCCTTCTTCAGTTGTTGCTGGCCTAACCAGTGACAGTATTAATGTGGGAATTGAACCTGAACCCCCAGATTCTTGCATATTGATTTTAATGTAACACTCTAACCAACTGTATTACCTTAAAATCGAATACTTGAGAATCTAAGGGTCAGGTTCAATTCCCATCCTAGTACTGTCACTGGTTTGGCTGGCAACACCAGAAGAATAGGGTTAGAGTGTTATCTTAAAAATCCAATACTCAAGAATTTAAGGATCCAGGTTCAATTCCCATGCTAATACTGTCATTGGTGTCAGGTTAGCAACACCTGAAGAAGGGGGTTAGAGTGTTGCTCTAAAATCCAATACTCAAGAATCTAGGAGTCCAGGTTCAATTCTCATGTGAGTACTATCTATCATTGGTCAGGCCAGCAACACCTGAAAAAGAGGGAAGAATAATACCTCTTGAAACATTGTGCATACACTAACCTGTGTGCTATTACTAACAGTTGAATGTATTTGGAATATTTCAATAAAGTTATATTTTTTTAAAGATATTCAATACTTATATTAGATGATGAAAATAGTCCAACATATAAATACAACTAAAACACCATCATCACAAACCTTCAGCAAAATAGCAACTTTTACTGTATAAGATATTTTAAAAAACTCTTCATGAACTTATAGTTTAATATTTAGTACTTGAAATTCACTACTTCAAGTACACTACACTGCATCAAAAATATTTCATTTAGCAATGAATTTAAATATATATATATGTCAACAGATGGCGTTCTACCAAAAACACCATCAAGCGTATGTTTACATAAACGTCAGAGCATGCATTCACTATCTCTCACTTTAATTCCACTTTCAGATCACGATTTCAAGCTATTTGCTATCATCAGTGAAAGACAGGAATTTTAGAAACTAGATCTAAACACAAACTCAGAGTTTGTGTTTAGATCTAGTTTCTAAAATTCCTGTCTTTCACTGATGATAGCAAATAGCTTGAAATCGTGATCTGAAAGTGGAATTAAAGTTAGAGATAGTGAATGCATGCTCTGACGTTTATGTAATCATACGCTTGACGGTGTTTTTGGTATAACGCCATCTGTTGACATAAATACAAGCGTTAGCAAGTTTTTAACTTGTTTTTTGTTTTTCATATATATAAAGAGAATTGTTTAAATCATCAGTAGATCATTTTTGATTATTATCATTTCATGACAACTATTCTTTTTTAAAATAGCATCTGCTTCAATAAATGATCATTCTTTACAATCTGTACTTATTTTTTGTCGATATAATTAAATACTTAAGTATATTAATTCCCTCTAGATTTAATAAACTTTATAGTTAATTATTAAACAATTTGCATTATATGAGTATGTTTGTAAGTAAATAAGAATATAATTATTTTCAAATTCTCAAAATAATTCATGCCTGTCTTAAATCATTATAAAAAAGATCAATATTATTGATTTATTCATGCCATTTGATATATCTTTTTATTAATATTCTTTAAATTTTGGATTATAGAAATAATTTATAATATGTAATTCCATATCATACATTAAATAAATTAAATTCAAAATGAAAATATTATTGCATTTAAACCTATTTTATAAATGGATTAGAAAATACATATATGAATAAATGCATGAACACCAATGGCAACAAAACTTTAAAATCATATATTCAAATTCAAAAAGTTTAAAGAATGTTATGAATGTTCTTATTTGTCTGTTGATGGAAAATAAAACTTTTAAGTATAGGAACAATAATTATTTAGCATAGTTTGAACACAGGAATATAGGAACACAATTTATTTTTTTTGTAATAGCAACAATATTAAAAATATTTTAGCATAAATTTAAATTCATTCCTTTGTAGGATTAAATCATAAATAATGTGAACTATGATGTTTATATTATATACTTTTTTCCTAATCTTTCTTCATATATATGTATATTATACTGCTAGTGAATAACGCTACATGTTTCATAATTTTTTAAGAAAAATTATGGTTAGTTTAAGATTTTAAAATCTTAATTTTAAAAAATAAAAATACTGTGGAATCATTTATTAGTAAATGATCGGATTAAATTTCACAAAAGAAATAATATACCTGTACAAACAATATAATATATAGTGTATTTTGAGCTCAGTTCACATGACCCTCAACTCTCCATACTACCTCATACCACTGATATTGGTGATTATTTATCTTTTAGACATATATGTGGTCAGAATGTATCAGTGGTATGGGATAGTTTGAAGAGTTGAGAGTCGTGTGAAAGTCTGGGCTCAAAAGAAATAAGTAAAGTTTTAAGAAAGAGAAATATAATTTCGAAAGTGTTTAAAGAGTTTTTTTTTTTAAGAAATGCAAATTGCCAAAAGACAAAGTGTTGCATCATTTGTTATAATAAAAATTTTTAGTAGTTAAAGAGCAAGTAGAGAAGGGGCGATAAAATAACTAAGTAAATTAAGGTTAATACTATAGTTCTCTTTTTTCATAAACTTAACTAGTTCAGTTTTCAGGCGCCATATTTAATTTTTTTAAAAACTAACCTGAGACACAATTTTCACAATAATTTCAGTTTTAATAATGTTAGAACAAAAAAAGTTACATTAATAGAAACTAGAAAAATAAGGAAAAACAGAAATTTTAACATCCAACATAATTATTACTTTATTGTTTGTTCATAATTTCTAATTTATCATTAACTATGTTTAAATTACATCTTCAGTGATAATTGTTTTGTATTCCTCACAAAATTAACTTTCAAACCATATATAATACTTCTTACCTGAGATAATCCATAGCTTCAAAATCTCCAAAACAAGTCAATATGAATTCTTCATTTTTATCTTGTACCCTAAAAGTTACCAAATTTCAAAGGCGTCTATAAGAAAAAGATTTATCCCAATAAAAGATACAAAACAAATCATTTCCAGAAGATAGATATGCATTTGTCATCATAGCAATTGGCTTCTTGTCTATCTAAAGCTAGAAATAGGCTATTGTCTGCATCACTGATAAAATGAGTTTGATCTCTTCATTTATATTTTTTGTGTACAACAGTGATGTTTATATTCTTTATGCATACCAGTGATGCTATCTTGTTATACTTATTGTCCCATAAAGATATAATTTATTTTCATATAGCTCATTTGCTAGCTATGGATTTGAAAATAATGTGATGCAAGATGTGGCAAAACTATTGACTCCACAGCATGAGTATCAAGGCATAGGCAATGAATCACAATGATTCTTTGCCAGCATACAATTCCATGTGTTATATGCATAACCATTGTGGCTACTACTGCACAAACATCATTTGAAATCTCTCTTTTATTCATTTTAAGTGTTTATATTTTCACATGGTACTATGCCCATTAAATTTTGTGAATGCTTTATCAACTGCAACCTTTCTGTACATTTGATTATGTTTTTAAAATTTACATTGCGTTGCTCTATATATGTAAATCATTACTTGTTATACAGTATGCAAGAGTAAATACAAACCCACCATATAAACATAATAAATTATTAATATCAAAGACACAAAATTACTGTACATATGAATAATAATTTATATATTGTATAATAAAGAGCATAAATGATTTTAATATTATATTATTTATAATTTATATATTACACACACACCAATATAAATGTAAATTAATAAATTATATAAATAAATTATATTAATAAATTAAAAATATTATTAAAAAAAATTTAAAAAATCTACTTACAATATATATTCTGCAATTACATTCACATGCCATTATAGACATTGAATATGAATGATCTGCTATTTTTAATCCATTTTCACTATATGATCAGGTTGTTTACAATTTTCTGCCTTTATGGCTTCATGTAAACTAGAAAATTGATCAAAATAGAAAAAAATAAATCCACCTGCTTAAAAAAAAATTAATAAAAAATTCAACTTTCTTCTGATCTTAATTGAAAAGATGGCATTTAAAAGATATTTTTACGATGGATCGAATGCCCATATTTCTGTTGATTTCTATAGTTTTTATGTAATTTAAAAAAGAAAACAAAATTTCAACCAGTTGGCTATGACACATGACTGACACGCTGTTCTGTACCAAATTGTTAAAGAAAAAAATGCATGTGTGTAAAAATGAAAATACAATTAAAATATGAAAGGAAAGTGTATAAACTTAAAAATCCACTTAAAGATTGCTTGGTCTCAATAAAAAGAAGAAAGGGAATAATAACTCTAAATTGCATTAAATGAAAACAATGGAAAATAATTCAAGACAGTATCTTATCCAAAGACTAGATTAATTTTAAAACACAATGGGAATGTAATTAATAAAATTTCTAAATTAATTAAACCATATCAGAGTGATTGAGAGGCAATAAAGAGGAATCATATAAAGGGACTAAAAAATCTATTAATGACAGTTCAGTCCAGTTTTTTTTTTATGTTTGCAGTTCCAGCATGATTCAGTTTCAGTCATAATAATCATTAAGATTAACATTATACTTGTACTACTACCATGGAGGACTTTCCAGAGAAGAAATCCCCAGAATGCGATTAGATGTCTTCACATTTACAAAGAACCATCTAACATTATACAGTGCTCAACAGTCATCGGACTAGGTGGCCCATCTTCAGTCCCAGATTTCCAGAACATCAGAAGCCCTCCATCCAGAATTCATGCCTACTTAATAATCTGAACAGTCAAGGAATATTTATCTCAGTGAATGTAGGAGGTCAGCCAAGAGTCAAAACCATTGGTGGAGTCCAAAAATCCAACCGGTTGGTGACCAATATGACAGAAGGAAATGAGGAGTCGTATTTTTGGAAATACAAAGGGCAAAATTTTAGGTACTATGAACTTCTTTACTCCCATTATAAACTGATCATGTTCAAAGAAAAGACTTTGTTGAACATTGATAGCCATAGCAATCTTTAAGTGTCTTCTATAAATCATTATATAGAGTGAACCCTACTATATGCATGTGTATTTAATTTTCCTATAATGTATTTTAATATTTGCCAAACTTTCCATTGAGTAGTGAATTTATATTACAATATGTGCGTGATATTTAGATTTAAATGTTTTAAGTATAGTAATATTTATTCTCATATATCTTAACCAGGAGTGTATTTAAACAAATTTATAATGTTCTTTTATTATAATATTTTTATTACTTTTTTTTTATTAGAAATGTTTTAAATAAATCGTTTAATTGTTAAGTAATGTTTGGTTGGTTCTCTTTGATAATTATGTCACTAATAGATAGTCTATAATTAAATATAAGCATTAAGCAATATAATATTGAATTTTAAAAATCTTACACTTTTCACTTTTTAGCAAAAAAACTTTTATTATTCATTACAGTTTCGACAGTACCATGCAATATGTATAATTTGTCTCCATTATACTTAAGTAAAAAAGCTAGTTAAGGATTAATCAAGTGCTAAATTGTATACCTGTCATGTAAGCATCCTAATTATAACTTATGATTTGCTGGCGCCTGATGTTTTACCTCAAAACAAATAAAATCCTTTGTATGGCAGAGGTTTGAATTTAGCATCTGAGAAGTTCTATAGCCTGAAATGTTGCCACAGGTTATACTCTGTATAACCTCAGGCTGGTTATAGGTGCTATTGCTCATCCATCTTCTGTATTAGACTTTGCCTGTTTGCTGCAATAGTGAAAGTGCAACCAGAGTAGATCGAGATTTTTTAAAATTTATATAGTCAGAGTGATCTTTTCCCACCCGGTTCAATATTTATATATATATTATTCTTTTCCAAGGAATAAAATTCTTTATAGTTAGATTAGTGCAATAAAATTATATACTGAAACAGGTTTTTAAAATGAAAATTTTAATATCTTTTTTTTTTATTTATTTTATTTTAAAGAGGAATAAGATTTAATATATCAGAACAAATATAAGAATTCTTTTATAGAACAGAATTTTATAGAATTAAGTTTTATATGAAAATAAAGTTCTTTTTATAGGAATAAATATTTCTGCTAATATCTATTTGAAGGCAAGAGAGTTCTAGAAATAAAATTTTCTATCATTATATACTTTTACTTTTCTTAAGTACAGGCAACAATATACTTTTTGGTGAGTTTTATTATTATGACATTTATTATCTTATGTTAGTAATAGTTTTAACAAGGCTGTAAACCTTAGCAATGAGCGTCTGAAAAAATCGTCACTAGGGACCTCTGTAGGTCTTTAAAACACATGCTTACGCTATGAAGAAAATTGAGTATAAATTTTTTGTTATTCATATCTTTATCAAATTTACATTTTAAACATATAGTTTATGAATTTTCAACTTTTTAATATCATTACTGAAACATGATAATGGCATTTTTTTTTTTGAAATTGAAATAAATACAAAACTTTTTATATAATTTGATTTCAAGAGACTAGTAAAATAATTTTAGGAAAAAAAGAGAAATGTTCATAAATCTAGCAATCTATTTGTATCTAGAACTGTCTTGCTATAGTGCTACTAGAGTATGTGATCTAATCACTAGATGAAACCACATAATACATGCAGATGTCTATACAAAACTAATAAGAAATAAAATTTACATATTTATTATTGAATTTATGATGAGAAATTATTAAATAAAGCATGAAAATAATTTGCATTAAATTAAAGGCAATCTCTTTTTAGTTCTCATAATTCAATATACAATAACTGTTTCTTTTATTTTTTAACTTTGCTCTTAGCCTATTACAATTTTTTTACAAGTTTAAAAAGAGATTTTATTTTTGTTTATAATTTCTATTAAAAGGCATTGTAATAGTGTAAAAGGAAGTTTTTTAATTTATTTTTAAATTTTTATTAAAAGTCTTAATATTTCAGAGATAAGTGAAGCAGTAAAATTTATTGTAAGCAAATAAACATTGATTTCATTTTTTGTCTGTTTATGATAAATTAATGATTAAATAAGATTATATATTTAACTCCGTAGTTTTTACATGTATCATATTGAATGATTTTATAATAAGTTTACTTTATATGATGTTAGGAATAAAATATTGTATGTACTATAAAGTTAATAGACTATTAAGAAAAACAGCAAAACAATAAAATATAATCATTAATATAAACTAAAAGCAAACAGTTCAAACAGTTTTGAAGTTTTTAATCTTAAATTTATTTTTAAAATGTGAATTTTAATTTTAATTTTAATTAATTTAATTTACATAGAAGTGTGTTTAAAATGATATATAGAAATAATGTATTCATCATATTTTATGTGATTATTTGTAAAAGTGAATATAATTTGTGATTTTATTTTTAATCCAAGTCTCAGTTATGAAAACATATATTTAGGAAGTAGGATTTTTTTTTTTAAGAAAATATATATTAAGTTATGTAATGATTTGTTATCAAATATTTTTAATAATAACATTGATATATTATAATTTGCCCATGCAAGAATACATTGCTAACTTCATTTGGGCAGTTTATACATATGTACATTTATATTACATGGACAAACATTCATATATATATAGCCAATTTTTTTTAACAAATATGCTGATAAATTTTAATTTTTATATATATACTTGTGTAATAAATAATTTTATTTTCAGCAGAAGAAATTTTTAATAATTGATCACAATAATTCAATATAAAAATTATTATTAAAATATGTGGTTACTAATACTTTTATTTATTCTGAAAGTATCTATCAGTTGCTCTCTTTTTCTTTTTTGTTTTTATAAAAATAGATTTACAAAAAAATTCATAAAGAAAAAACCACTGTAAAACTTGCCTTGTAGTTCCACCATTTTTTCTGAATTGATTTTTTTTTTTAATAATGTGATATGCATGCGTAATACAAACTAGTTTTTCATTACATAAAAGGAAAGATGAAGCATGATATATTCACTTTTCTGTATATTTAATGCAGTGATGTCATTTAAGAGATTTAAAAAATTATTATTAACTACTCATAATTAATAATAGCTTCATTTTTTAATACAATTGTTTGATACATTTATTGCCCTATGTTTAATAATAACACATATATTTTATTTTTTATCAGTTTTTTTCTTTGAATATTGAAATGTACTATGTGGCTCTATTTTATGTTTTCGTTACTTGCTCTAACAATGTTTTTTTATTCATTTAAAATATATTTTAAGAAAGCAAATCTTGTTAGACTTCTGACTTTTTAAATCTTTTAATAGATAGACAGATGATCAAAAATTTGGGAGTTTCTTTTAATTAAATATTGATTGATTATGGTCAGAATTTAATTAATTTTCTAAAATTAATTTTTTTTGACATAATTCAAACCACCATAATTTATAATGTCTACTTTAGATTCAAATGTTGACTAAAATTTTATTTTTAGCTTATATTTAATTATTTCTATTTTAATGAAATAAAATTATTGTATTAAATAAAAATTAATTTATTTGATTTGAAATATGAAATGCATTCAGACACATTTCAATTGCAGACATACATTTTATGTAAGAAATGTATAATTAATTTTTAATCCTTAATTTGTATAATAAATATATACTTGTTATGCAAATAATATTTTATGTTTTTGTAAGTAAATAAAAATATTATTTATATGAAATTATTTATGAAATAAGAAAGAATCCAGAAATATGGAAGTTGTCTAATCTATAAAAAAGATATTAACGCATGGGAGAAAGAGAAACATAAATAGCCATGTGTATGTGCTGAAAATCAGATATATTAATCTTTAACTTGGATTAAAATTTATATCTATGCTAGAGAAAATCTCTAGTTTAATAAATGATTAGTAATAATCATTACATGTTTATCAAAAAGTTGATAACGTAAAAGTTGGGAGTAAATTGACGCTTGAAAATAAAAATGAGATAATTTGCTCTACATAAATACAATAAAGATATATATGAGAGATAATGACCTGACCCAACTGATGAGTGCTGGTTCAGTATGAAATGCATGTTGGGGGTTATTTGTTTTTTATTGTATCTTTATTTATATGAAATTATTTATGAAATAAGAAAGAATGGAGAAATATGGAAGTTGTCTAATCTATATAAAAAAAAATTATACATAGACACTTATTATATTTAAATCCTGCATAAACTATTTACATTTTCTAATAATTTATTTATCTGTTTGTATTCGCCAATTTTTTTTACTTTACAAGTTTATTTTTCTCAGACTGCCATATTTAATGAAGATTTTTTTTTTCCAATTATAAGGGTACATAAATTCTCAATCAAAACCTCTCACATTGTCTTGACTATCTTAATCTTTATATATTCTATCAATTTTAAGAAGCCCATAAAAAAAAAAGGCTTATCAAATATATAATACTCATAATATAAATCTATTCACTGAACACTAATAATTCACACATCAGATTCCCAAAAAATAATTTAAAAGTACTTGCAAATAATGCTCATTTTTTAACCTAGCAAATAGATTGACATTGATATAAGAAAGGAATGTTAGTTGCAAGTTCATTGGGAATCTGGCTTGTGAATTATTATAACATTTTCAGACTTAATTGTTCCATGAATAGATTCATATATGTACTTTACAACTATCTGAAATTATTGAAATTTTAGGAACATTAATTAACAAACCATTATTCAATTCATCTTTGACATCTAAAATTCATCTGGATGGTCTTAATATACTTTTTAGACATGATTGTCATATCTGCTGAACTCATAAGTTAGAATAAAAAGAAGGCATTTCTTTCCATTTTATTAAAATTAAGTAGAAAACTTTGAAAATCTTTTATGACATATTTCATTATACATTTGAAGTTATTCTTACTTTAAGAAACACTTTTTGAAATAATCCTTCATTTCCTATGTGGAATTCAGTTGATTTAGTGAAATTAAATTCTATTAGGAACCTTATCACACACTAGATTTGACTTGCATGCAAGATGATTTTATCAATTATCATGCATTTAAATTAGAATTTGATAATTTGATCTTTATTGATATTTCCTAGATTCTCTTTTCTAAGCCTTTTTATTTATTATTGTCTTTTCTATATATTACAATTAGCTTTCATTTTATTTTATTTTTATTCTTCCTACAATTTTTTTCTGCATACCTTAATACTTCTATAACTCTAAATATATACCTTTATTCTGTCTTTACTTTCATCTCAACTATTTAATCTTTCTACATCATGGAAAGTTTCTCATCATTTATATCTGTAAAAAAAAAAAGCTTCTAATTTTTCCTTTTTCGTGTACCTTAGAATAACTTTTTTATATTGATTAAATAGATAATCCTCATTTGAATTTTTTACTTTAAAGCACCAGTTTTCTTTTAATATCTATTTCTATGATGTAAGTTTTAATTGCATTCTTATTTGTTGTGGGTTTTGTAACAATACCCACTTCTTTAAAAATTTTCTATTATTTTTAAATAAACTTTTTTTAATACTTTTTTTTTAACCAAAGAAACATCGATTGAGCTAATTTTTTCCTTCTAGATTCTCCTTCTGTGATTTATTAATATTTCTGACATTTCATGGAGCTATTATTTCACATCAGGATTCGGCAGAGTTTATAATATGAAAGCTATTTTGTTTAAATACACCCCCCACCACCACCACCCATAAAAGCACCGCAAGGAAAGAGGTGAAAAATATTTTTATGAAAAATGTGAATTTCTGAATGGCCGTGGATATATTTGTCCGTTTATTTTAATAATAAACAATAATAGAATCGGTATCCATCCTAAGGAAAATAAAAATTTTCTAAAAAATAAACAAACAAAAACAAAAAATTACTTTGACAGTTTGATTTATTATTTAAGTATTTATCTTGTACAATGATTACTATTCTATAATAAAGCTGAATTCAAGAAACAATGTAGTAAAGCAAATTTCCCCTCTCCTAGAGTTATCGAAAAATTTATTTACAAACTACTAAAGGACTTTAAAAATGTATTTATGTTTATTATGATGAAAAGAGCCGCATGCTCGCCCCCCCCCCTCCGAACTACAGTTTGCTGATTCTTGTTTTACTGTATTTATTTGACAAGAGCGTTTAGATTTTAAAGTTTTCTCTAGTTTTGATATATTCATATTTAATTCTTGAAGAAAGAAATTATTAAAATAGATTTGCTTTCTTCAAGTTTTCCAAATTACCAACAGATTATTTATAAAAACAGGAAAAATGACTTCTGGATTTTAATGATAAATTGGACTGCACCTGTATGTTTTTTTCCCCTCTGTTTAAAGGCAATATACGAAGTAATTTTAATATAGGAAATAACTTTATTAAAATGGAAGTGGAGGTGTCTCACCAACCCCAGTAGAAATGGGGGGGGGGTGCCTTCTTCATGTATTCATAGATAAGCATCCTATTAATTTAATAATAAATTTTTTACCCTCCCTCCCCTCAATGAAATAAATATCTTTGTTGAACAAAATAATTTAATTAGTTTGCCATTTAAGACTAATATAGAGTATTTTTTTTAAAGAAACGTCATTTTTTTTTATTATAATATTATATTTGACAGTTTAGTTTTTCAGAGATCAAGATCATTATGCTTCATCTATTTTATAATCTTTTTAGAAAGTTTTAGGTCTTTGTTTTATCAAATAAATATAATAATTATATATATATACTGTACACCTAAGTATATAAACATCAAATAATAAAGAAAAACAACAAACTTTTATTAATTTTTTTTAAATTAAGTTTTTATTTTTTTAAGAATAAGTTTAAAACTTTTTACCAGAAATTCTCTAAAAACAATAATTTTTGTAATCAGATAATTAAAAAGAACAATATATATATAAATAAAAAGAACAATATAAATAAAATTATATATACTTAGCTTTCCTTCTTGTACAAACCATTTTATATATCAGTGAATGACAAGTACTGAATCATGTTCAACTTTATATAGTCTTGATACTATGACCGTATTATACTAAACTGCTTCTTACTTTTTATTAGTATAAACATCAACAACATCCGTAGATGGGAAATTGAGATTCAATTATTTTATTTATTTTTTAAAAAAGTATAAAATATCTTAGGAGTTTTGTAATCTACCAGAATGCCAGATTCTCAATTAAAGGTTTCTTGATTGATCATTCATAGAGTAAATTTTAAAAAATCAGCTTGGTCATTTAAATGGAATTATTATGGTCATGTTAGTACTTGGTGCTTAAATATCATGTGACTTCACAAGAAACTAACTGTATACTTATATCAGTATATAAAATATTTTTTGCACACGAACATGTAATACATTGTAAACTCACTTCACGTTATAACACACTAATAATGGTATTAATATAGATATACATTATGTAAAGCATTATAGTACAAGAAACATACTTAAGTATACATGCATATGCCTCTATATCATTCATGGCATTTTATTAAAGAACAAAAATTTAATTTATTTGATTAAATTTTGAATCAACAATATACAAATTGCTGGCAAATAGACTAATCAACATGATTAAGATATTCTCTTATATGACAGTTTCTTTTTTCTTTTTTATTAAGGAAAATACACATACAATTGCAATATAAATCTTTGTTGGTATACACTTGTTTAGATTTGTTACACTTATTATAACAATCATTATTAGTAAATAATTTTCCAAATCAGAAAATATACCAGTTTGATACATTAGTTATTATTATGAGAAATTAATTTCATGATCCGAGCGAGAGTCTATAATTATTATGTAACTAGTTTTATATCAGAAAACTGGCTTTTCATTTAGTGACTTAGCCAGTGATCATTATACAGTCCATATTTTGATTGGCAGTGATCCTTTGTCATTCTCCATCTAACTGGACCATTTATTTTTTAATCTTGAATTAATATTTAATTAGCATGCCTGAGGATAGGCTCTTCATCCAGTGGCCTAAGTTGCTCCAAGTATCCCCAAAGAGCTTTTCCAGCATTAATAAGCGATCCCTGAACATAGTTCTTCGAATAAATTTTTTGCATACCTTCCATGGTTCCTTACTTAAAAACAAAATAATTCCTAGTTAACCACATGGCATAAAGCAGGAACATTTCCATTCTAATCGTAGCAAAAACACCACTCATTATAGCATCCTTGATTCTTAGAATTTTCATGTTAGCTGGCAGGGCTCTGGTTATGATATTTTGTCTAGCAGGACTCAAAAATGAGCAAGCAATAAAAATATGTCCAATAGTTTCATTTGCTATTTTACATTAGTTACATAATGGTTCTATTATAGAGAAATTTCTATGATTTACCAAAAAATAATTCGTTGGCAAGGCTTTCAAATTAAATTTTATGATAAAGTCAATGTTTGGCTTCCAAGTAGCAAAATTTTAATTTCCTGATTAGTAATCTGGTAGATAAATCAAGCTCATTAGTTAATTCAGTAATGTTTGCATGCATGTATTTGTAAACTTGCCAGTAAGTGTTAGTATTGTCAATAATTGATGCCATAACTTTGAAGAATTTGTTGGCATATGCTAGCAACTCCACGGCCCACTTACTTTGTAAGGGGGGGGGCGGCATGTCAGTAGGTTCAATCTTATCCTGTAATAAGTCCATTGGCAATCTTGCATTCATTGCCTTAAGTATTGATAAGGATTTCTGAATGAAAAAGGTGTTAAGATCATGCAACCCAAGCCCATTCAGGTTTTCGCTCACTACATCTTGGCTAAACTGATGGTTACTGTTTTTCTCTTTCACAAGTTGCCAGTGCAGACTGAGTTTATTGCATTCTGAAAGGACCTGGTTGGTTTAAGAAGTGGCATGAAGTAATTAATTCGTGGAAGCACCAACATGTTAATCAGTGCTGCCTTACCCTTACATTTTTTAGATATATAGAATTATCTAAAATTGTTGATGGTAAAACTTAGTTATTATTTTAAAATGTAATTATATTTGGAAAAGTTAATAATCATCCTTATAATTTTCTTATCTTTTTATCCATGCTTCTTATTTATTGACATTTTATAATTGGATGATTATTTTTAAGTGTAATTATAATGTCATATTTTATAAAATACTTTAGTAACTGTCGAGAGTATTAGACAGTTGATACTCACTGGATTTTATTATTAGTTTAAGGCACTGATTCTCTCTGGAATGAATTGTATTAGTTTCACTGCTGCAAGTCTTCCTCCTTTGCACTTCTTTTTTCCCAGCTGACCATGGATACTAGCTTACCATGCAATGTCAATAGTGATTTTGTTGTGACTATACAAATTTATGGAATTTACATATTAGTCTTGTGACATGGAGCATGTATTGGACATGATGTGCCTTTTCACATTAGTATGAATCTATTGATAACTTTCTTATCTTGTGATATGACCAAAATAATCTGTACACAGATCTTTACATGATATTTTTCTCAAGATTTGCAAAAAAGTAATGTGTGCACAGATCTTTTATCGTAAGATTTACAAAGTTAATGACAGCTTGAATATGTATATGAAAAGGGGCAACATGTCTAATACATGCTTCATGTTTCTTAGGATTAAAAATACTACTTTTACACAAAAAATATAAACAATTTGGAGCCTAATCTACAAAAAAAAAAAAAAAGAACTTTAAAATTGCCTTTTTAGCAGTAGTTAATGGTGAGACGCCATTATACAAAAAGTCGAAAATGTTATTTTGCCATACAGGAATATATACGACTTTCACAGGAAAAATATAAAATACAGTGCAGAATATTAATTATTAACAGTACTAAACAAATAAAATTTGACCAAAAAATAGGTATTAGACAGTAAATTTTTAAGCAATCAATATGAGACACCTTTATACAAAAAGTCAAAAACATTATTTTGTCATATAGAAATATATACGACTTTCACAGGAAGAATATAAAATACAGTGTGGAATGTAAATTAATAACAATACTAAACACATATAAAATTTGACCAAAATATAGATATTAAACAGTAAATTTTTAAGCAATCAATATGAGACAAAAATTGTCTAAAATATCAAAAGAAGCATAAAATATATATAGCATTTATACGAAAAAGTATAAAATTTATAACAATACTAAAGATGTGAATTTGACAATAAAATTACTAAATTACAAAAATTGGCTAAAATATTATTAAAAAAAAAGCATAAAATATATACAACACTTACATGAAATATATACAACATTCACATGAAAAAGTATAAAATTTATAAAAAATACTAAAGATATGTATGACATGCCATTATGGACAAAACAATGATTGAATTATAAAAATTGTCTAAAATATTATTTTTAAAAAACCTAAAATTTACACATATACTTATCATGCATATATAACAGTCAATAAATGGAAGTGGTCTATTGTAACTTTATTATAAGTGGATTAAATATTCCAGAGAAAATGGAGATTTCAAGTGAAAATGTTTCACTTTTTCTTTCACGTGTTTGTGGAGTATATCGCTTGAAATGGGATTTGTTTGAAAAACAGTAATAAATAAATCGATTATTTAAAAAAATAAAACAGAAAAAGAAATTTTTTTCACAAAATAAGAAAATATAAAACTTTTATTAATAATTCATGTTGGCAGCCAACTATTTTTTATTTTGTTCATTTTGCAAATGAATACATCGTCATCTTTATGACATCTACGCAACGTAAATTCTGCCAAATATGAATCCAAGTGTTGCCATGATGTTCATTGCTATTGCTTATTATGATATTTCACTGAATCCCAAAGTCTTTCGATGTTTTGGGAAAGTATAATTATTTACTCACTTAAAATCAAATGAATTAAGCAACAGTGAAATTGAAAATGGTCAATAACTACAAAGAAAAGTTCAATGCAATTGAAATCAAGCTGTTATCAGAATAAAATCTTGACCAAAAACTGGGCAAAAACAATTGGTTTTGGAAAAAAAATTATTTTGTTACAAGATTGTAAATCAGACAAAAACACATTTTGATATGAGATCAGATTTACTTGGATTTATCTGATCTTTATCATGGTTGCAAAAAAGTGCAACAGGTCTAATATATGCCACGTCACAGGACTAATACATAAGTACCAAATTTATTTATGTTTTATAGAGGATTGTGCCAAAATTGTGTTAGGCAAAAACAATTTTCTGAAATTAATTTTGTAATTTTAGATTATTTTTTCTGTAACTTTTAAATAACAGGAGAAAGATTTTTTTGATCTGAAGATGAGTTCAAAATGAAGGCTTATTTCATACATCTTCTTTTTTGGCTTGATTAAGGATGATTTAAATAATGAACAAACAGTTACTGGTAATTCAGGAAGCTTCATTAGCTGAAATGAAAGTAGTGATGATAATGGGATTCAGTTTAGTGATATGCTCATGTGTTTAAAGAATCTTTAAAATTAGAAGTGATAGAGTTGGAGTCTGCTAGATCTTGAATTCCAGAATACACTAAATTATGAGGCGCATTGATATCTTAATTGCCACATGACTATTATCTGATATGTGTATAAAATAGATATTCATTATGAACAACTTATGTAATTCTTAAAATATATTGTTCATAATAATCAGAAAGTATGACCTTATATGCTTCTTTAAGGGTTTCCTCTATCACTTTTTTTTAAAAAAATATATTATTGATCTTTTTTCTTTTCCTATACATTTTTTATTCTAGTTGATCCTTTTATTCTTCAACTTGAAGTAGGATAAATTAAAAGTATATGGGTATATTTATATTATGAACTAGATTATTTCCTTCTTTCATATCCTTACAATTTTTTTAGTTTCAACTTAAATAAATTTAAAGTTTTGACTTAAAGGAAAAGCAATGGAAAGGTAAATTGCCTATAAGAAGGAATAAATCTGACTTAACCAAACATATTTAAAGAAAAATTAAAGAACAGGAAAAAATGAATATGATTTGCTTTAATATTTGAGATTTTTTGATGTTTCTGACTTTTTAATCACGTGTTTTTTTAAAAAAACATTTTATTACAGATGACTTGAAACTTATTTTATAAAACATTAAATTAATTTAAAGTTATGTTAGTGCATAGTAAGAATCTTTTGGTATTTATATTGTGATTGATATTTGATTAGAACTATGTTTTATATAAATATTTAAAATAATTATTTATGAAGAATTATTTCTTTTTACTACTTTCATCAGTTTGATCAAATTATTGTACAAGTTTAGTTATGATATAAGTTGCTATTATGAAGGTATACTATTGTTAAATCTGAAGCAAGCCTTGGTGATTGAGAGGTCAGCGACAGCTGCTTTACAAGCAGTTGTCCCGGGTTAGCAGGTTTGCTTCCCGGCTGATGCTATGACACATGAGAAAAAAAAAATCTGAAGCATTTGAAAGGAAAAACTGGTGTTCTTTAATTAAGAATGCAAATTAGACCAAATTTTATTTCCCATTTGCATTTCAGTAATCTTTGGAGGAGTTTATAAGTAGCCTTATTATGCAGATATGAAAATGCAATATAGAATTGATGATAGAGTTTTAATTTAAACCAATTAAAAATAATCATCTTTTTTATTTTTAGATGAAAAGTATGTGAATGATTTTCTATTTTAGTCACTTCAAAAGGCTAACAACAGAATGTTCTTAATGTTTTGAACATAACCTATAAAGGGTTTGATTTAAGAATATATTTTTAAAGTACTTATTTTATTAACCATGGAAGGAAGAAAGACCTTCAACTTTTGACTTGGATATTATCTTGGTAGCATTTATATAGAAAGTCAAACTTCAATTTATTAAAAAGCTATTTTATAGTCAACTTGGGTATAGTTTTTATAAGAATGGAAAAGACTAATTACTTTATAAAAATTATCACAAGTTAATGTAAAGAGATACATTTTAAATTACTTTCATTGAAAGAATATTGTTAAAGATAGAATATAATGGAGAGTTACAATTAGGCAAATTATTAAAGTTTTTTGTATAGATTAATTTTTTTACAAAATAAGTTAAAAGATATCATTGCATAATATCAAATGCACTAAATGGCCCGTGTTTGGTGTTACCATTATCATGATTTACTAATTAGATTTTATAATTGTCGCACAACTCATCTTTAACTTTTTGTTTTTTTTGTTTTTTATTTCATTTATTTATTTGTTATAAAATTAGGATGTTTATCTTACTACTGGTTTCTACAATTTTGATGTATTCCTGCTCAAATGCATTGAAGTGTGATTTCAGAATTTCACATCGAACTGCTTATTCTAGCTATAGTTTTTACTGATGTTATAGTAAATTATGATAAATATTTTTAAAGGTTTTTTTTGCATAATTATATTCTGTATATTTGATCCAATAAATGAAAGCTTGTTATGAAAATTAGCATATTTTAATGAAATAGTTATTTAATTATAAACAGTGAGGATTGCCAATTCCTCAACAAGTTTTGTGATAAATGCTTAGCCAGAGCCAGCACTTAAAATATCTCTTGCAGGAATCCCTCTCCCCCCAACCCCTGACTATGGTTTTTTGGGGGGTTCCTGACAGAGATATTTTAAGTGCTGGCTCTGGCTAAGCATTTATCACAAAGCTTGTTGAGGAATTGGCAATCCTCACTGTTTATAACTTACAAGCTTAAGAGATAGGGTCATGTGATCTATGACTCTTATTTTGAGTTATTTAATTTTTTATTTGTTTGTATTATTGGAATTTGATTATTTGACTCAGGTAAGGAGATTCAAGTATAAGAAATCCATAGCTCACTTGACAAATAAAGGTTGTTCATGAAATGCATGCATAGTGAGAGAATGGTTTGAGTTTTTGTAATGTTGAATGGTTGTAATATGATAAAGTTAGCACTGATAAAATGAAAATGATAAAAGGATATTGTGAAAAGAAATAGTTGTATATGTTGCCTAATAAATGGGGGGAATCTATTTTAAAGTAGTTTCAAAACTCTACTTCTGATTTGTCCATTTACTATTCTTATATTTTTTTATTATATTGTGCCAAATTTGTTTTTCATATGCTGTACAAAAGCGAATTTGTGCAAAATATTATTGAAGAAAATCATTGAATGAAGATAATGAATTTGTGATTGGAAACTAAATTCTAATTTTAATATTATACAAAACCAAAAAAAAAACAACTTTTAAAGAATAGCTGGATGACGTTAAATATTATTATAACAGCCAAAACTTTCCATACAGTAGTGCCACTCAGTACCAGACAGAGTAATCACTGGATGCCAGAAGGCTTGTGCATAAAATCCCCATCTAGTGCACTACTGTATGGAGAGTTTTGCCTGTTTTAATAACAGTTAAGTGCAAGCATGAGAAGTGGTGATCATGTGAAGATTATTGTAATGATTGTGTGTATTCAATCAACCTTGTGAGTGATAAACATTTGGTTTACCGTATTCTTGGATATTCCAAAGTGCTGAATACTATGTATTTTAAGCACATATATTGTTTTAAATATATTCATGGAAATATATAATATCTATGATAAAATTTATTAAAAAAATTATATTTACATCAACAACAAAAATAGACTGTATACTATACATTTTTGACATACACATGTATTTAATGCATATATTTTAAACATACATTAAGTACTTATGATACAAATATTTGAAAATTGGCTAGGTAAATAAGATATCAACAAAAATAAAGTTATCATTTTTTGTGTATGTTGAAATTTGATGAATGATGAAATACAAATGATACAACTTCTCACTGATTTTCACTTGATAAATTTTAAATAAATGATATGAAATCAGCATCCATAGGATTCAAATAACTTCTTCAGGTCTATTGAAGGTTGCTTCAGCATGCAGTCTTTATCCTCTAACTAGGAATAGCTAAATATCCATTTACTGATTAATGATTGGATAGATAGATGTTACTTAGAAACTGATTTATATTTCTAAAGTTTAATTTAGTTTCACATCTCAGGCTATGGATATAATTGATATCACATGGAGATGCTAATAGCTTAGACACATTTTTATGCTTCTGTTTGATTTAGAAATATCTATAAAGTTTTTGTTTATTTGCTTTACAATTTAGTTTTTAATAATAAATAAGTGTAACTTCTGAATATCTATAATTGTAAAGTGGATGTAACAACTCCCACAAAACAGAATCACATCATTCTATCTTTGGGCTCTGTTGTTAAATAAGCTGTTTTTGACTTGATTTTTAAATTATATGGTGAATTGGTTTTTGATGCTATACAAATGTTGATGCTACATAACTCCATGGGAGGTAGTTACTTCTGCTTTGCAATTAGATAGAAGTTATGCTTATTTATTTATTATTACAATTATTAAAACTAATATTTCACTTAATGTTCAAAGATTGTTAAAAGTAAGACTTATCCTTAATCCTTTGAATATATTAATGGTGACTGTAGAATATTTATTCTATACATTAGGTAAAATTCATTATATAATTTAAAAACAAAGTCAAAAACTAAGCTTATATAACAACAGAGCCACATCCACTTTGCAATATAGTTTTTAATTATCTGTAATCATGGTAGCAGTTCATCAATGGATGAATTATTGGTTAATAACATTCAACTGTCATTATTTTTCTTTTTTTTTTAATGTAAAGTTAGTTTCAGTAGAAACTGTATAAGAATATTTTATTACAATTTTTTTTTTTTCATATGTCATAGCATCGTCCGGGAGGCCAACCCACAACCGTCTGCAACCAACTACTTGCTTGCAAGATGGCTACAATGATCTCTCGGCTTTAATCAGCTCTACTGGTCTATCACATGTTACCATAGAAATAAGTATAATAAAAATAATATATTTATATGCACTCAAATTTGGATTGAATGTCACATCTAGTGCAAATAACATTATCTAATTAAATTTTGATCTGACTTCTTCATCATGAAGTTTCTCAGCATTGGTTTAGAGAATAGCATAGCTTTCTTGTGAATTAAAATCTTTTCCATTTCAAATTGATAATAACTGTGCTTGAATATCTCTTAACAAACAACTAACCATAAGATTAAATAAATTCATCTGCATTTGAGTCTACCAATAAGAATATTAAATAAAAAAGTTACTATTAATATTTGTATTAGGACTATTATTTATAACATCATTTTCAGAGAAATTGCAACCATATTTAAATGCTTAGTATTTGATTAAGAAGTATTATTAATTTCTGTTTCAAGGTTAATATAAGCAGTAAATGATATTCTAACTCAATCCAGAAATCTATTACTATATTGAGAAACTGAGAAAAGAATATTGAGATTTTACAACATAAAGAGCTTGTTCGGTTATTTGTCACAAGTTTACCTTCTCATATTTTTTGTTAATATATATATAATTTATAAGCTTTCTATAGGATTGTATGATTTGTCATAAAGTGATAAAATTGGAAGCTAAAAATTAATAAATCAATTTTCAGATGCTAAAGGGAGGGGAATCTGTTTGTTTACTTGAATGGAACTGTTGTGCTCAGACTTTTATCTCTTTAGTGCTTGGACATCACCTAATATTCTGAACAAGTGATTATATATATTTTTATTTTGAATGACTTAGTGAAGCTAAAGATTTCTGTATTGGTTATTATTTAAGAAATATTAAGAAAAAAAAAATCTGATTGATGAGTAAAATGGAACTGCTGCCTCATCCTTTTCGTTTGGTACTTGAATGTCACATGACTTTCCAAAGAACTAATCATATTGTTACTATTGATGCTGTTCTCTCTGACCTTTTTCTTTATAATAACTTTTGGTTAGTTCCTACTGACTGTTATTTTTCAAATATTTTATCTAATATTTTTAATTCTTAAATGTTGAATAATCAAGTTAAAAATATTTTAAGACTACATAAAATTTTAAATCTTTTAGCAAAGAGCACTGATATCAGATTTTAAATATTGGGCTAATGTCTGCCATATTTTGTCATTGGTTTTTATTATAAGATTTTGATCTGATCCAGTTTAAAATAAAGATCACAATTGATTAAGCTATTTTTTTCTGTAGATGTGGGTGTTGGATTTTGAAAAAGGATAGTAAAAGTATAATGGTATTAATAAAAATTAAAAATTCCATGACAGCTATGAAAATGAATAATTGAAAATGTGATTAGATAACATTTTGCTTAAAGCACAAAGGACCAAGTTGATCATTATAATTTTGCATCTTATACCGATGCAAAACTCTCGATACATTAATTTTGCATAGCATGAGATCATCTTGTCATGAAAGAGTAGGAACAAAAAAAAAAGAATTGTTAGTAATGATTTGGATAGGATTCATCATCATAAAGAAATCATTTGAGTAGCATATTAAACCAAATAAACTAGAGATTATTCTGAAGAAATACTTTTCATATCTCTAATTGTTCTTAGATATCTGATGGCAGCTAGTTTATACATTTTACTTTGATAGCTTTTATTTGTAAAAAAAGAAAAAAACAAACAAAAAGTGCCATATTATTTTCTTTACAAGTGTGTAATTATTATTTTTTAATTTTTGTTGGTGCCATTTTATATTCTTGTAATTTTTTTTTCATTATGGAAGGTAAAATATGCAAATTACATGTTTTTTTATATAACCCTTTTTTTTTTTTTTACTATGAGTGATAGCAAAATGCAGAGGTAAAATTTATGAATTTATAAATTAGTTGTCTTTTTCTGTAATCTTCTTGTTGCTCCTTTTCTCTTCATAGATCATATTTTGAAATCATTTGAAAAACTTATGTTCATCTGTTTCAAACAAACCTATTAATATAAGTTTATATAATGATCATTCAAATGCTATGATTTTCATTTCCAAAAATTTTAAATGATTTCAAAAGTTGTTTTATATTCCTGAAACTTTTAAAACAGAATAGCAGTGCATCAATTTCTCCCCAATTATTGACTGCAGCAAAGAAAGATATGCAAAGAAACATGCATTCTTTCATAGATTATTTTGTTTTCAATTTAACCATAATATAAAATTGTCTGTGCATTTGTATATGCTTATAGTATATACATTTATAAATCCTTAAGTATTATTATTATTCTTTTATAAAAATATAGAAATTTTTATTCTGTAATTTGGTTACAACTCATATGATAAGGTTAAATTAGGATACATTAAATGGTATTCAAAGAAGAAAAAAGTTCAACGATGACTTATCCTGCATTACATAACCTAAGAGGACTACAGTGATCCATAGAAGCAATGATAAGGTTAAAATTAGGATACATTAAATGGTATTCAAAAATGAAAAAAGTTTAATGATGATCTATCCTGCATTACATAACCTAGGAGGACTACAGTGATCTATAGAAGCAACGGGAAGGGCCCGGGGTTTGGTATCTTTTTTTTTTTTTATTAATGAAGAAACTTAATTCTGCAAAAATTGATTATTGTATATGTTGATCAACTATATTTATATTATGTCAGTCCGGAATTAATCGTTGTAGAATTCTATTCAGATAAATTCAAACTGGAGTATCTAGTATTCCGGAGAACAAATAAATTTCCTTAGAGTAATGCTTCTGAAAAGGAATTGCTAGCCTTTATTCTTTAAAATTCCCATTTATTGCAAAAAGTTATTCATTGAATAAAGCTTTGCATCTAAATATAAATATTTTTATAATTCATATATTTTATTGTTTTACATATATATATTTATTCACGTACTCTGTATGCATGCATTACATGTATATATGTGTGTAAGCGTTTTACTGGTTAAGAAATTTTTTAATGAAATATTTTCAAACTATAACACCAAGACCCTTCCTTCTATCAAGAATAGTATTCATTGCTTGACATGAAACAAGTAATTGAAGAAAATTAAGTGTAATGCTTTTACTGAATTTTCTTTCTAACGGTCTGATTTGTACCTGGTAAAAGCTATATTATAAATTGTGAAAATTTATCTTCTTCAACGTAGTAGCAAAGATAAAAATATTTATACAGCTATTTTCCATAATCTCACATAAAGAATGCATAGGAAACTTAATGAATGAACGCAGGCTAAAAACGTGTCAACTTGATACTAATTATAGTGAATAAATATTTGTGGTTTTTGATTCAGATGTCCTGGACTTTCGAATTTATTATTATTAAAAAGCTTTATTTGATTTTAATCAGAAATGATCACAATTTTTTTTTTATCTTTTTAAAATCATTTAGATGACTTACACTGTAGGAGTTTTTTTCATCCGAGCTGGTGATTAAAAAGAGAGATTTGGAACTCCGAGTGCAGCTTTTTAATACGTCTCCAAGGCCACACTCCGCAGATAATTGGTGCAACTTCTAAGTCTCCATTTTTTTTCTCTCTGTGGTTGACACACTTCAAAATAAAGTTCAGAGACATTCTGAAGAATATATATTTAATAAGCTAACTGCTATTGGGATGCATGAATTTAATTAAGCTTCGACTTAATCTAGCTTAAAATTCAGATTAAAGGGAGGTAGAAGAATAATTTTTAAATATATTTAATAAGAATTTTAAAAAAAAATCACTTCTTTAATAATATTTTTTTAAATATTTTTTTTATACAAATAGAAATATATAGTGAAGATTTTAAATTTGAAGATGCCATAATTAATAATTTTATTATTATTATTATTATATTTAGATCTTGGAACATAGATCTCTTTCATTTTTTTTTTTTTTTTAAATGTTAAAAAAAAACAACCCCCCGTTCATTTGAAATACGATACATAAAATCATATGTTAGTCAATATGAAATAGTATTTTTATTTATTTATTTAAAGTATATTCTTTATTAATAACACAAATTTTATATACACGTTTTATAAATAAACCACATAGTTTAACTATCAGATATACATAATAATTATTTCACTCTACTTTAAAAACACTATTCTATGCAAATGCAAAGAACATCACTAAAAATATATACATATTTCACTTAGAGTGACGTCTAGTAAATTCTAGACAATTTCACCGACGACGTCATTCATTACAACATCGTAGATAGTAATTTAAAGTGAGAATTCTACTCTCACGCTTTACTAAACAGTACTTCAGATTTGCTCATATAAAAGAATTTGAGTTGTAGGAGTAAGAGGATTCCTTTTATTCCTGCATAAATACTATATCTTGTATTGTGGAGTGAAGTATTCATTTATTATTTAACACTTGCAGAAGACGCATGCACAATTAGCTTGAAAGGCTGATCTTTGAATGTATACAATTGTATGCATAGCGTTATATAAAAATAAATGCTTATTTACTTATAATTAAGTTTCACTTAGAGTGACATCTAGTAAATTCTAGACAATTTCACTGACATCCTTCATTACAACATCATAGATAGTAATTTAAAGTGAGAATTCTACTCTCACGCTTTACTAAACATTACTTCAGATTTGCTCATATAAAATAATTTGAGTTATAGGAGTAAGAGGATTCCTTTTATTCCTGCATAAATACTATATCTTGTATTGTGGAGTGAAATATTCATTTATTATTTAACACTCGCAGAAGACGCATGCACAATTAGTTAGAAAGGCTGATCTTTGAATGTTTATTTGTTTGGAAAGTCACGTGATCTCTAGCCCCTAAGTGACATGTTGTTGCACAACAGTTTTTTTTAATTAATTACACTTGAGTTTTATTTTTTTATAGTTTATTCAGTTGAGAATTGATCCAGAAACTTTTAACTCTCCCATCACGTTTAAATCACACAGGATAATTCCAACTATTATGTAAAAATAGCATATATTACACATAATTTTATAAGTAAATGTATAGAACCTTAAATATGGAATATCTCAAAGTGTAGTTGTTAGTGAATTGATCTGTTATGTCAGTGTCTGCCAAACTGTGTGTTGCGGCACAGCAATGCTCCACAAAAGATTTTAAAATATAGGTAAATAACACAGGAGTATGCCATGGATAATTCAACTGTGAGTTACTCTATGATAGTTTTGGGAAATAAAGATGCAAGAATATTTGCAAAGTTCAAGGATGTTCTGGAACAATACCATGTCGAGTATATATAATGGCAGCAGACAGATTAGGGCAGTATGTACTGTGAATAAAATAAATTGAACGATTTGTTATATAAATATTAGTGATTGTGATTAGTTAGGAATTGGTTAGCTTAAAACAGTTGTAATTGTAATATAGTGTAAAATACCATAAATATAAATTAATTACATTACAGGATGACGAACCGTAGTTTTGCTACAATATATTACATTTCTGCATTAATAAAGTTAAGTTGGGATTGTATGTAAGTAAATTGTTTAGTAGTCATAGTAGTTTTTAGTTTATGATTTATTTATAATTTACATAAAATATTTTATGTTAATTTTAATTGATTTTTAGTGAAGAGAAAATATTTTAAACATGGCCAAATTTTTATTGAGACCTCAGAAAAATGAGAAAGAAAGTTATAGCAAACAAGATGAACACCAGAATAAAAAGTCCATCTCATCAAAATGAAAATATAATGACAATTACATCCAGAATGGTTTTATATTATTGGAAAAAGACAACTTTATTCCTTTTTGTATGATTTGTTTAACAACACTCTCAAATGAAATGATGGTTTGCAGAAAACTTCAATGTCATTTAATAACAAATCAAACGCAACATAAGGGGACAACCAAAATAATACTTTGAGTTGCTAAAAAATAATTTAAAAATTCAAGAAAAAAAGGCTGAAGAAATTTTATTTAATTGCCAAGAAAGCTCAAATCACTAGCTGCAAGATAGGCCAGCTTTGGCAAAGAAGAAAAAACACATTCTGATGACGAAAACATTTTTTTACCAGTATTGGTTGGCAAACTGATGAAGCTGTCAAACAAATTATGACCATTCCTTCGTCAGCCCACACAATTTTTCGTAAAATTCAAGACATTTTGCAAGACGTTGACAATCAGATCTGTGGACATTTCACTGAAGCAAAAAATTGAACCCTCAAGCTCTTCTTAGTCATCCACTCCATCTTATATAACCAATGCACATGACTATATAGATGCAAAAAAGATAAACAATCTCAAATATACATATTTCATGCTGAACCCGCACTCATCAGTTGGCCCGGATTATCATCTCCCACAATTATATATATATAGTCAGTGCTCAGTTTATATTAAAATAGCAAATCTTTTGACGTTAATGAACAGGTTTCAATCTTCTCCACTCTCCAACTTTTCAGCCTTCCATATCATTGAAATCTGATAATGGCATGTTCAAAGCCCTTATTTGTCATCATCAGATTTTCAATGGTATGGAAGGCTGGAGAGTGAAGAAGATTGAAACCTGTTCATTATAGTTTGAAGATTTGCTATTTTAATACAAACCAAGCGCTGGTTATATATATGGGAGATGATGATCTGGTCCCACTGATGAGTGCTGGTTCAGCACGAAATATGTATATTTGAGATCATTTATTTTTTTTGCATGTGTGGTCATATATATCGGTTGTATACAATGGAGTGGATGACTAAGGGAAGCTTGAGAGTGTGATTCAAATCCCCTCTAATCACACCCAGTTTAAAAGTACATATAATATACTTGTAATCAAATATTATAATTAGATTTTATATTTAAAAACAAGTTTTCTACGGATAAAAGCAATTTTTTTTTAAAAAAAATAATTACTGCTAATCTCGCAACAGCTCACTAGAAAAATAAATATTAAATAAATAAATATTATTTTATTTAAAAATTCAACTTTTCAATAGTTTACATTTTAATTTAAAAGAAAGAAAATTGACAGTTTTTATCTTCGTAATAAAAATGAGTAGCAATAAAGGTGTGTGCATTATTGAGTATTTTAGGTCAGAATTTAAATTCATCGATGAAATAGAATATTTAAAATTATTCATCAGAAGAAAATAATTCATATTTGAAAGTAGACATTTTTGTAGTCTCAAAACAAAAAATTAAATTCAAAATGATGCAATGTGAGTTTTTTTTTTTTTTTGATTTATGGATATGTTAATGAATCTAAATTATGTTTATATTTTTAAGGCAGACATTTTAATTTTTGAATTGCATGATTAGTTAGGGATATCATTTGATGTTTGAACACCAAAGTTGAGCAATGCAGTTTTAGAATCCACAACTCTACCTTTGCTCTAAACTGCATAAGATAATGATAACATTTTTAATGTTATTGTGAAACGTTTAGGATATCTATTAAGTGGTAAGTGTTGAAAAAAAATTCAGAATGGGTTCAAGTTGATGAAATCATATTCTCAAATTAATAAAGTTGTAGATTCAAGACAATCTTGTCTCAATATGAATCAGGCTCCAGTTACTGTGTTTTGACTTGGTCTTAAGTCTAATTAATGACTCAGTCGCAACATTGTGATTTTAAGCATATCAACTTAATTCATAGGATTGTTATTAAATTTATTAAAACTTTATTTCAAATTTTTAATCATGCATGATATTAAATAAATCATTTGAGGGTTAGTTTTTTAATGATATTTCAGGAACATGATTTTTAAAATATTGATGGGCAAACTTGAGATTTGAGTTGGAAGATTTGAGATTTTTCATGATTGTACATATAAGATGTAACTTCTCTGCCGGAAAATAGATTGATTAACTGGGCAAGGCAGTTCTACAACCAAGCTATAATTTTTGTTCATGGTCACAGACAGTTTGTCAACGCAATTAACTCTAGCATTTTAATTTTAGAGTTACCTCATAAATTTCACTGAGTCCCTGACAGCATTAAGACTTGTAATGCAATGAATGAGGTGAAAATATTTTTAGTAACAAGAATTAATAAAAAAGTTAATTATAACTTTTCTTTTTGAAATCTTGAGATATTAAGTGGTAGAAATTATTTTTTGTGTGTTTTATTTATATATTACACAAAACTTTAATTACATTTTAAGTGGTAATTTCCAGTGGAATTTTATTAAAACATGTTCTTTAATTTATCTTTCAAAAAATATGATGAGTTTTACTATGTCAATCATGTTTTATTTTTAAAATATATTCAAAGTGATTTTTAAGATTTTTAAAATTCTTTTACTTTTTTCATACTAATTTATATATATATATAATTATTTGAACATAAGTAATAACTCATCATTGAAAATATAATTGAATCAATAATTTAAGTATTAAAGAATCATTATTAAAGATAACAGTGCAATATCTAATTTTCTGTAAATTTTTATCTAAAATCATTTTTTTTAAAGAAAATATTAATGATTAATATTACTAAAAAAATAAATTACATAGGTAAGTTATATTTTACACAAAATAATTATTTATTAGAATATTAAGATATTGTAGTACATAATAATTACTATAATATATGTAAAAGTTAGTATATACTATTTGTAAAGTTATATCTTTTTCTTGTGTGTTGTAATTTTTAAAAAAAAATTATATATATGTAATATGATAAAGAAATACATATTAAAAAGATAAATATTTATCAAATATCTACAATGGTAGTGATAATGAAAGCAAACTATATATCACAGTATAAATATTAGGAGTTATATGAACTTGATCATTATTTTTTTGTTATAAAACAGATTATAGTTTTGGTGATGTTATGTTAAAGCAGAATGATATCTCAGAAACCAAAGAGTGAATGTTATGAAATTTTGAATCATCATATTACATAAAAGACCTCTATATTGTAATGGTTGGAGTTAGCATAGTTCATTTATTTACATTTTTTCTCTTTATTTACAGTAAATTACATGTGCACCATCTGGCTTTAACTATTAGATAGTAAACAAACACATTTATATTTAAACAATTTTTTATTCAATTTAATAATCTAATCATTTCACACCACCATTTGTAATTCTGGTATAAATTGTGGAGAACATAAACCCCCAATGAATGATGATAGACCACACAATCTTACATAAACAAAGTAACAAATCATGAAATAATAATTTATTTATAAGTGTACTTATTAGTTGATGTACAATTTATTTCTTTAATAAAATTAACAAATCATGTAACAGTAATTTATTTACAAAATACAATCATTAATTCATATGCAATTTATTTCTTTAACAAAATCTTTTAATTTATATAGATAATATACACATTTGCTGTACTTTTAACTCGGATTTCAATCAACTTAAATATAATTATGCACATGTATGAATTCATAAATATAACATTTCTTTGTCTCACATGTCTCCTAATATTTACATATACGTAAGTTTTATATGGAATAGAGATCAACGCTATCTTTATTACAGCAGTTATAAGGAATGATCTTTTTAGATCCTAATTTTAAAAATAACCACTTATATAATAATAACTACAAAGGGATGAACTTTTGCTTCTAGCCCTAACTGAATAAATCTTCTATACAATAATTATAAGGAATGATTCGTTCTGAGCTCAATCTCTAACTCATTAAACTGATAGGAATGTATTCTTCCATATGAATATGAACATATGTGAATTATTAAACATTGAGAAAGCAACTGCATATATATATATATATATATATATATATATATACACATAAAATCCAATTTCTAGTAATTAAATATAAGTTTAACTACTAACAAATGAGACTAATGGAAATAATTACATTAAGCACTCAAGGCACATGTACTAAGGTATAACCTTATTTAAGTATTACATGATGACATTGCGCTTAATAAGAATTAATATTTACAACTTTAAATTGATTCAAAATATTTCTAAATTTAAAATCTGATTATTAACTCATTGTAAATCAAACAATTTCATGATCGTTAATGTTTAAAGAAATAGTGGACTTAATCAGTTAATAATTTATTGGCTTCACATTTCCAAATCAAAATGCTTTATATTTTCCTATATATTTGGGAAAATAGGTTGAAGATAAGAGTGATCGCTCGTATCTTTATAAAGTCAAATCTTGTGTTTAGATTTGTAGAGGTCTCTCTTGTAATAAATTAAGCACTCAAGGCACAGGTATTAAGGTTATAGCCTTATTTAAGTATCTGTAATTATGGTTATTTGTAACTTAGACAATTTTATATGTGAACATTCCATTTACATGATTATCGTTATTTCTTTAAATTTTCCTCTTATTAATAACATACAAATTCAAAAGCTTAGCCTACTTATTGTACCGTTTATTTATATATGGTACAAATATATTGGCATTTGGTAAAAAACTAAAAAAAAAGTAAATTTAGATTTTTTTTTTATTAGTATAATTTATTTTCTTAAAAATGTACAGTGAAAGTTAAAATTGTCTTTTATGTTTTTTTACGTAATTAAAAATAAAAGTAAAAATTGGAGAGAACAAAAGACACACAAATCACTAATCTAGATAAACTAAAATAAAAATATTTTAGCTAATTAAAGATGACCGAAAGATTTGCTAAAAAAAGAGAACTTTGTAATTGAAAAATGAGTAAAGACTGTACAAGATTATAAACCTAAACGTCATGATAGTAACATGCACAGAAGTCAGAAAATTGGGCCTTGAGTATAAAAAGAGAGAGGCCAGTTTGATGAGGGTCTTATTTTGTCTCTTTCTCTAGTTGGTCCTGGATAACAAAAGAATATATCCAGGATTGCTCTACGCTGAAATAATTCTGCATGTCAGAATGAACCGGAGCTTCTGCGGACATCGTGCCTGAAGATGGACACCAGAAAAGCCTTTGTGACCGACTAGGTGAATAGACCACAAGATCAACTTATAACCAATGGCCGATCTCATTCTAACCTAAAAAACTATGCATAGTAATCTACAACCTTCTCGCTAAACTTACCTGTAAGCTATGACTCATTATTCCCGATTGTGACAAAATTAAGCATTTGCAAACAACTCGTAAAAATATACGTATAATAGAACCCCGATAGAGACTTTAATTTTAGTGATCAAGAGACTTATTTAATCAAGAACTTTTTAATTGTTTAACTGTTACTTTTTTTATTCATGGATTCATATCTAGATTAGCATGTGTTCTCTTCAGTTTATTTAATTAACAATTTAACTTAAACATATTTTTAGTTTGTTAGAATAAAAGAGATTTTACTTTTATCAACCTTTTTCATTGTATGTTATTAATGATAGTTATTAATTATTATTAAATTTATTAATATTTGTTTAGTGATGTTTAAAAACATAATTTACCTTTGCCAATATGTTTAATAAGTTCCAGAATAATTATATTTAGGAAATAATTTTAATTCACGGTAAAATATAATTACCGATTATTTAAAAAAAAACATTTTTCTTTTTAATTTACGAGTTACGATATGTTTGATGCAGAATCAGTGAGTCTACTCTGGTGCCCTCATTTATAAATTAAAAACTGATTCAGCTCACAATTGTACAGTCGAAACTGTTAAAATTATTTGCTTAAAGTGTTAAAGGAGTGTTGATGAGTTTATAATGAATTGTAATCATAACAATTCTAGGTCGAGTTGATCAGGAAATATAGTTAAGTTTTTTAGAAATAGAAATACAATTTTGTTTTTTTTGGCATAACTTGATCAACTCGCGTATTTTATATGTGTAACAGAGACCTAATCAGATGGAAAAACATTACTATATTGTAACGGAAACCCGGCGATCGAAAGCTTAACTTCCCTTTTATTTATATATAATGGGGAATTCTTATAATTAAAGATCATCCACTTTCCGCTACTGCAAGCAGAGAGAACATACAGACATAAACGAGTCTATATCCGTACTTGACCGAACCTGTAACTATATGGGTATAGCTCCAGGTTATTTTTTCCGGTTCAACCGTCTCTCGACTGCTGTAAGATTTAACAGAGTTACAGCGCTTGGATATTTATAAATTTTAATGGGATCAAAATACTGCACCACTAGCTTCACATGTTAATTCAGTACTCAAAATGAATAATAATTATTTTCCCAACCCTAAGACTATATTACTTTTTGGAGTGGCGAAGAACGAGACGAAACAGATTTAAATCAATAATAAATGTTTAATACAATAGATTATGCAATAAAAGAAATAGTTTAAATCATTTACACACAATAAAAACAGATTATATACTATAATGCTACAAGTATAACAAAATAATAGATTCTATAAACGATTGTACATTTATAATTGTCCTTCCATGTATATATAAAAGGTTAAAGAATGTCTGTATCATTCAAAGTAAATAATTTGGCCATTGTCTAAATTTAAAGGTATGTGCACATGGAAATATAAAATGTAGTATACATATTTATCTAGGTTTTTAAGTCTCTGAATTAATTTGAAGTCTTGCTGACCGCCATGTGGAATTTCTCCACTTCTTTAGCAGGGACAGTCGCTCCTAAGTTAGATTTTGGTTGTGGGAACTCCACATTTAGGGCATCAAGGACCAGGCAAAACGAACTCTCCGGCAGGCGCTACATTGGCAGTTGTTACATCTAGACGGGAATCATTAGAGCACAGTGAGTCTGGATCAGCAAGCGATCACGATGGCCCTTAGCCAGCCATTCTCGATGAGGCACCGACATTAGAAATCATATTTTGTTAACTATCTGCTTATTATCGGAGCAATATTTCCACCACCCTCTCGATAAGAAGTCTCCAACTCTCTCATCATTATATCTGAAAACTTTTTAATTAAAACATTCCACAGTTCTTTATCCTTTCGATCCTTTGTTTTACACCTTTCTTTTCTTACTATGCCTTCGGCCATTTATAGATTTGTTTTTACCCAATCTCGTAGCACAATGTACATTTATTTATTTCAATTTTCTTAATTTTACTTAAACAGATTTTTAATAAATGTTTTTATTTTATTTTATTCATTTTGACAAGCATTAATTATTGCTGTCTTCATCCCACTTCATACACATTCCATGCACGCATTTCATTTTATCGTCAAATGTGTACTTTTATAACCCAGATTTTTATCTTTTGGTCATGTTTTTAAATTTCTATTTTTGCTCTGTTTAAGGCTTTCAAACTTTACTTTTCTTTCTAAATCATATTTTAGTTTGCATTTTATTTATATTTCTTTATCACTTAATTTTCTAATGTACAATTTCAATATTTCTAACTTTACTTATTTTCATTTCACAAAACCCCGACTTTGGAGGGCAAAAGATAAGAATCTTTTCAATTCTAATTCCCTCTCTTTTCTTAATTAACCATTTCTTTGTTTATAATTTTTTAAACTCACTTTTTAGTAATCCAAGCACAATATTTAATATTCTTTGAATGTTAAACATCTATATGTGTGATCACAATATGTGCGATCATCACAATATATTAAATTTAACAAGCAAGGTGAAGTTATTACAAATTCATTTTCTTTTTAAAAAAAAAAAATTGGCAGTTTTTTTAAAAATAATACCTGTATAATAAGCCTTATTTACAAATCCAAATTATTGAAAATAAAGTACAAATCACTGTTTAAATATAAGACCCAAAACAAAATAATTGTTTACTTTTTTCTGAAGAATATTTAAAGTCTGTATAGTATGATAATATAATCTTGTAATTTCTATATGTCTTTTAAATAAGCCTATTTCATTTTTTCACCTGGAGTTTTTCAAAGTATCATTCAAAGTATTCTAGACCATATCTAGCCAACTGTTAGTAGTATTCTTTTTTATTTACAAAACATACTTGGATGTTTCTGTGTGATTTCAGATATCCCAGTCTTCTTAAAAGAAAAGAAAACTGAATTTATATTAAAACTAACCTCATTTTAGTTCACTTTATTTTAAAAGCAAATTTGCATATCATTTTGCTTAGAAGAAAAAAATTCTTATATATATATATATTATTGAAATAAATAATGGTTGTTCATTTTAAATTCTCGAATTTAACAACAACAACAAAATGATTGTACTTGTTAAAAGTTTTTTTTGGATGTTCATTGGGCATTTTATAAGATGGTTATTCAGTCTTTGTTTGATAAAGTAAGATTGTTCAGATGTAGTTTGGTTATAAAGTCTATCTGGGGCTTTTTCTTTCATGGCAACTACAGAGAAGAAGGAATTGGTGTGGGAGAAAATTGTGTTTTCTTTCCAGTTGTAAGTAAAGTTGATTGTCCATAAAATTCTTGTTGTGGATAGCTGTAGAAATACAATGCATCGATATAATATACAGATTTAATATTTACTTGATGCTGTTGGATTTTTTTATCCAGTAGATTAATCAGCATGAGAGGCAAGTTTTCATTTAATTTTTGTGGTAACAGTGATTCCATTTTATTTAGGGGATAAGGTGATCTTTGCTCTATTGTTATTAATATTTGTTTATCCCACTGCAAGATTATGGGTGGCACATGATATAGTACTTTATACTCTTTTGATCCATCTAACTTTTATTGTGAGCATTTGGACATATTTACACCCATTTGTTTATTTATTTAAAGGGATTCATGTTTATTTTGCATATTTTTTTCAAGTAATTTTGGTTCTGATTCAACTAAAAGTTCATTTATTTTTGGTTCATTTTCTGGTTTTAAAACCAATTGAGCCTGTTCATTGTCCATGATTTGATCCATTGTTTCTTAAGAATTTGTAATTGCTCATTTTTTGGTTCTCATCTATTTGCTTTAAATCATCTACTTTTTGCTTTGATTTAAATGGTTTGCAAAAATTATTCATTTGTTTTTGTTTCTTCAATTCCATTTGTTTTTGATTATCGTCAAACCTCAATTCCATCTGTTTTACCATTTGTCTCTGATTCATTCTTTTTTGATGATCTTGTATCCATTTTTTTTTTTTTTCATATGTCATAGCATCGGCCGGGACGCGAATCCACAACTGTCTGCAACCAACTACTTGCTTGCAAGGCAGCTGCGATGACCTCTCGGCTAACGACGCTTGACTTGTATCCATTTTTGATTATCTTCCAACCTTCATTACATCTGTTTTTGACTATGGTCCATATATTTTTGTTTATCTTTCATAGTTTAGTTCACTTTTGATTATGCTCCATTTGCTTTTCATTAGCTTTTTGATAATTTTGCATAGTTTTTATTTGCTCCATTTGTTTTTGATTTTTATGATCATTTTTTTTATAGTTTGGTTTATTTGTTCCATTTGCTTTTCATTATTTTTATGATTATTGTCTATCTTCAATTCTATCTATTTAAATAATGTTTTAATCGTATGCATCATATCTAATTGTGATAATGTTGCAGTATTCTCATGTTTTTTTTATTTCTTTATTAATGTTTTTATGCTTTATTTGGTTGATGCATCATTATTTTGATGGACATTGTCCATATTTGAAGTTTCTAAGCAATTTTCTTCACAATTAGTTTTAGCAGTATTTACTTCCATTATTTCCTGCTGTTCTTCATCTTTTTTATTTTTATTCTCCATTTTAATAGTCATCAAAAATTTTTAAATGCAATTATTTTCAATACAATTGTCTGGATACACTACTAACAATGCTAGATCGTCCCCTGGAACCTTGGAACACCAAATACCCGTATATGTCTTTTTTATGTGTATAATTACAACATAAAGGGAAAAATATTGTCTGGTCAATCATTTCATTAATCTAACTCAGGCAAATGGGAGTTTATAGAAGATATCTTCATGCCCACATCCTAAGTGAACAAAAATTTACAATAGGTAGTATTACTATGTAATGGTCAGATATAGCATAGTTCATTTATTTACATTTTCACTATTGATTTACATAAATTATATGGCACCATCTGACTTTAACATCAGGAAATAAACTAACTCTTATATATTTAAAACAATATTTTATTCTATATAATAGTGTAATCATTATGCAGCCCCATTTGTAATGCCAGACTAAATTATGCAAACATAAATTACTCCTGATGAATGATGGTAAATCACACAATCTTACATAAACAAAGTAACAAATCATTGTAATAATAATTTATTTACAAGTGTACTTATTGTTTGATGTACAATTTATTTCTTCAATAAAATTAACAAATCATGTAACAGCCATTTATTTACAAAGTATAATCATTAATTGATATGCAAATTATTTCTTTAACAAAAATCCTTTCATTTTTATACATCATAGCATCACTATATATATAGATAATATAAAATATTTACTGTACCTTTAACCCTTATTTCAGTAAACTTAAATATAATTCTATGCATATATGAATTCATAAATATAACATTTCTTTGATTTGCATGTCTTCTAATACTTACACATACACATGTTCTATATAGGGTAGACATCAATGCTATCTATATTATAATAATCATAAGGAATCGTCTTTTTAGATTCTAATCCTGAACATAATCACTTGTATAATAATAACTATAAAAGGATGACTTTTTACTTCTAACTCTATCTGAATAAACTTTCTATACAATAATTATAAGGAATGGCCTTTGGTCCTAAACCTAATTTAATACAACTACAATTTATACTTGTTGGAAAAGTCAATTATTAAGGTGGATTGAATTCTATTTCAGCAGGTTCACATGCAACGTTTACAATTTATTTTTGTTTTATTTTGATGTTTCTTAGTAGTCTATTTGGGATCTTTTTAAGAGGAATATTTTTTCATTTACTTGAGTCTAACGCTTTGGCTCATATTTTGCTTATGATTTTGGATTATATAAACTTATCAGGATATCTATTCACTTTTGTAGGCTGGTATAATGAACTTTGAACCATTGTGTCAAGACATGAGGGGAAAGCAAGGTCGATTTACAGTCTCAAAAATGTACATTTTTGTTTCTTTGTTTTGCTTATATGTATTAGATAGAAATGGCATTTTGAAAGTGAATGAGTACAAATGATTGGACCTTTTTGGATGCCAAACTGTTTTTTTTTTTTTGTCATTCAATCTTTGTGGTTTAATTTATCTAAAGTAATTGGTTGTATTTTGTAATATGAATATATATATTTTTAAAGAGAAATATGAACATATCTGTATAGTATTGGTTTCACTAATTCTAAATTATAATTGTGTTTCTGATATTTTTTCTCAAGGTCAAGCATTGGATTTAATTCACAGATAATGGATAATGTTTAATGCTGGGTTTGGAACAATATCTAAAACTTTTTCTTGTATTTTTTTTTATAGAAACTTTATAAAGTTAAGACGATTGTATTTCTTGTTAAGAAAAAAATGGGCATTAAATTATCATTAAGGTATAATAATTTAGACATTTGGTATTAGTAAATTTAGAATTAATTGCCTAAAACATATATGATTGAATTGAAATGAGCTATATACTAATAGAACCAAAAAACTTGAAAATATATGAACTCAGTAAAGTATTTAATCATCACAATATTAAAATCAAAAATAATAATCATAATAATAAAAACATGTAGAAAATTTTACATCTCCTTGTTGATGAGATTCAACTTTGTTATTATTATTTAAATAGGAAGCTTCTAAGGCTTCCAACTTTTTCAAAAATTACTAATCAATATGTTTTTACACCAACAATTTAAACAAAGAAATGGATCCACCATTGTTTATTTTTGGAATCTATACTTTTTAATGTAATTGTTTAAAAAATCATATATTTTTTAGAACTTTATGTTATTAAAACAGGCAAAACTTTCCATACAGTAGTGTCACTCAGTGCCAGCCAGAGTAATCAGTGGTTGCCAGAAGGCTTGTGCATGTGCAAGCATAAGAAATGGCGATCATGTGATGTTTAGTGGTTATATTTATATTATTATTAACATATATTGGTTATTATTAGTTATTAATCATTACTGGTTATTATTAAATGTTTCTGCGTTTTTCAAAGACAGGTTTGACAATAAAAGAATAGAGGATTACAGCCATATGATAAACTTTGATTATTAGTGAGAGCTGGCTATTGTATACTATATTTTTAATTTATATGTAAAAATTAGATTACATTTTTGTCTTTGCCTAATTAGTATTTTTTATTAATGTTGAATGTTATTAGCTTTTAATTATTATTGATTTTTTTTTTTTTAAGATTTATATATGCTATAAATTAAAATAGAAGTAAAATTATCTTCTGTATTTTTTTTTTTTTGTCTTATAGATCTTTCATATGTAACATCTATAGTGTTAACACTCGTGTTTCTTTGAATTTAAGATCATTTTGCCTTGTAATTTTTGATCTTGAAAATTTGAGTTGGCAGGTATTAATCACTTAGACAAGTATACTTTTTTCACAAACAGATGTCTACAACTTCTCTAAACATTTTGATGTGATACTTTGTCAGCAGTTTTACACATTTTGCTTTGGATTTGTTAAATATTTGAACTGCTATTATTTTTATTACAAGAAATAGGAGTCAATTTAATTTACTTTTTATCTATAATTTTTATTCAAAAAACTAATGAATATATATATAAATGGAGCATTATATTGAGCATTTTTAATTGATGATAATCCTAATGTTTAATTTTTTTAAAAATCTGCTGAAATAATAATAAGTTTATTAACAGTCCTCTCATTAATATTATTAAAACCTGATAAAGTAAACTGATTTGATTTTAATTTTTATTTTGATAAATAGGCAATTTATTTGCTTCTTTAAGAATTTAATTTTTATGTATTTGTATATATGACTTTCTATATATATATAAATCACATAATGATTTAAATAACTCCATTTTTTTATAATTATCTCTTTAAATAATTACCTATATGATGGTTGCAGCTACTAATGTTTATGTTTGTAAAATAAGGTGTAAAAAGTTAAATCATAATCTTAGCTACTGAGGAATTATAAGGGATATAGTGAGAGCTGTTTTGGAGGGTAAAAGAAAGAGACTAGAAGGGGAGGGGAAATTGATAAAGATAACATTAATGATTTTAAAGATCAGAATAATAATATTAAAGATCAGAATAATGATAATAAGCTTTTGGATCAGTTGGTGTGGATTAAATGTGTAGACTCTGCTATTTGACAAAAGACTTTTGGTATGTTTGTGCATTGATATTATTTTAATATAGTATACAAGTATACTAAATTTAATAATAATAAATATATTTTATTCAAATTTTTAATTTATGTAATTATGTATTTTAAATTGTAATATATATACAAAAAAAAAGGAAGCCATAATTGAATATATTTTTTTCTTACTTTTGGGAATCCATTTTAAGGTCTAATTATGCAAACTCCTGTCCATTCAGTCTGTAATTATTTTCTCATGTTAGTGATATCTGTTTGTCCTTTTTTCAATATTTCATCCACAGTCTGTTTTTTTTCTATTAAATATTCAAATCTCAAATCTATAAATAAGTACTAATAGAAGATAATTATCAAACTTTTTTTCCTCAAGCGTTTAGGCATATTTTTTTAAATATACAGTTATTGCTACAAAAATTACTTATTAAGTTTAATCCTTTGATTAATTTTATCTCATATCTTCATTAATATTTTGACCAAATTATTTAAATTTTAATTTCTTTTACATAATATTTCTATTGTGTAAAATATTTCAGAAAGATAAAGTCATTCTAGTATATATCTTTAATTGATCTTTTAGTGTGTACATTTCCTATGTGACTTAGCAGATTGTTGAAGTGAAAGACTGAAAAAACCTAAATGTTTTTAAACTGAAATTCCACCTGGTATTTCTGGTGGTTCAACAATCATACCATAGTTTAAGAAACTATCATTCACTTTTTTTTTTTTTTTAGTATTACTGCATAATTTAATTACTGTTATTGCCTTTGGATAATAGTCATATTTTATTTGAAATTAAATATTATAATACAGTTTATTTGGAATATCAGAATTGTTAGTTTTGTTAAGTATATGTTATAATTGCATAAATAATTGTGTAGAATATATATATAAATAGATGCAATACATAACTCGAACTGAAATCTATATAAAATATTTTAAATGCACCATAGCTATATTCTTTCAGTTATGTTCCCCCTTTAAATAAAGAAAAGCTTGAATTTTGCAGCATATTCAAAAGGAATTGAAGCTTTTCTTTATGTAGGGGGGGGTATAGCTGAAAGAATATAGTTATGGAACATTTAAAATATAAATTTTAGCTAGCGTTTTGCATTGTTTCTAAATGTTTATATATATAATAATGTGATGCATTTGGCTACCTCTAGGCAAATTATGCATTACAAGCCTTCTTAATCAAGTAAGCTTGAAATGGTAATAAACCAAAATTCGCGAATAAAATGAAAAGAAAATGAAATAATAATAAAAATTTTCTTGACTGATACCTTATATCTATCTAAATATAAAATATCACTAACACCAAATGTTACTTTTTAATTTCAACAGCATTTTCTTGTGACACAAACATAAATCTGAATAAAATGGACAGGCAAAAAGGTTTCTTCTAATTTAAGCATATATATTGTAAATTATATTTAGATAATTGTATCATTGTAATAAGTTGTGTATTCATGAAAAAAGATTCTGAAAATTTAGAAAATTTCATTTGTGCCTAATATCTAAGTTATAAAACAAAATGATTTATTTTGTAATCTTATTTAAAATTTAATTAAAATAAACATCTATAAAAAAATAAGAAAATAAAACTAAAAATCAAGACCTAAATCAAATTAATGATATAAGTTTAATTTTATGGATAATTAATGAATTTAAAAAAGCATATATATTAGTAAATCATTAAAAAATGATTACAGTTAACAAAGAAAAACAACAAAGACAATTTAGGAAGAGTTCTTTTTTGCATTGGCAAATGTTATAAAAGAAAAAGAAGAGAAAAAAACAAGAACTCTTGAGAGGCAAAGTACACATCGCCTGCATTAAATAACCTGAAAAGAACTCAATTCTTGTTTTGGAAGCATTCTCTATTGTTTCAAAAGACTGCAGTTGTATTTTTCAGTACTAACACAGATCCTTCAAGAATGACAAAATTATTTCAAGTAAAAGGATGAAACATGATTTGCTAAGCCCACCCAAAGTGTTTTAGTCACTGCCTGATCAATGTAACCTTTCCAACTTTGAAGAAACATGGAAAAGCCTAGAGATGGAGCAAATACAAAGTAGCCTTTTACCCATGGGAGAACTGTTTTCAATTGTCTGCGTTTACATAGCCCATATATTTAAGCAACAGATTAATTAACAAGAAAAATTCAAACAGACATAACCAACACAGAATTCTGTAGACCTGAATTTAACCACCGATGATATGCTTACTAAAATGTCTAGAGAAAGTGTGGTAAGAATAGTAATATGCAAATATATGAGGCCTTCTTAAAATATAAATGTCATATGTGTATTTTAATAACTGTATTTTTTTTAATGTATACACTGTGTATTTTTTTCTTCTGTTTATCATTAGTAAATTTTTTTAGTAATGTAACACTAGCATATATATATGTTAGTTAAATATATCTAAATATTTCTAGTTAATCTGATATATTTTCATGATATTTATTAATTTATTATTTTAATAATCAAATAAGAATGTCTATGGGTAACTTCTGTAGTCAATCAAGGTTATCTAAAATAAATATTATTTGACTTATTTAGTTGTCTATGCATTATTTTTTCAATTGTCTTATCTCCTATGTATACATAATTATCCTCCACTGATTTTGAGCATTTATTCTTTGAGCTAAGCAAAGCAAGGATTATAATGAGAACTGCGATGATAATATCAGAAGGTAATAGTTTCTTATGTGGTATTTCTTAACAGAAAGTGGCACACTGAATTCAGATTAAGGGAATTCAGATACTGTATAATCAAACAAATCCTAGGAATAAATGTTGAGATCTCTGAGATGGGATTTGATTTATGATGATTAGGAAATATAACCAGACTATCTGTATAAATATTTGTTTGAGGGCCCTTGGTGAGATGCATAATGAGGATGAGGCTCATACACTATTTAGTGAAAATAATATTAAAAGTAAATATAAAAATAATATTACTGATTGATAATCTTGCTAGTAGTAGAGTACAATCATTGCTGTTAATGAGAACCAGGACTAAGAAAATAATGGAAGCAGAAAAAATGTGAAAGGAAGAAACAGAAAATAAAAGCAAAGCCCCAGAAACACTACAGGATATGAGCTGTCAAGGTCAGGAAAAGCAAGAGATAAGAGATAGAAGATTCAAGACTACCCATCAAGTAAAATAGTGATATAAATGTATTTATTAGGTGGGTGGAGAGTAAAATAAATAAATAAGATTATCAGCATATAATGAAAGAACTGTTAAAAGAAAATAATGAAAACATGAAAAGAAAGAGAAATATTGAAAATATGGAGAAAATGTTAAAAGAAATTTAAGAAAGTTGTCAAGCAATGATAATAGCACTAAAAGAATAAAAGAGGAAGTGAAGATTGGAAATGAAGCTTTATTGGAAGGTATGATCAGAGATTGAGAAGATAACTTTAATCAAATAACATAAAATATAGAAAAGAACAAATAGAACAGAAAAAGATGCTTGAAAGCATATAGATTCAAATATTTGAAATAACAGCACAAAATAAACAGAACAAAAAGCAAAAGAAAGAATTTATATTAAATATTCAGAAGAAAGGAAATGAAGGACCTATATTAAATTTTCAGGAAAATGTAAAGGAAAATAAATAAGCTGCACTAAATATGCAGGAGAGCCTCAAAAAAATAATAATAAAAGTAATTGAGCTACAGATTGAAGACAGAAAGAGAAAAGAAGAGTTAATTAGGAACGTTAAGTAAAAAACTAACATAGAAATAAAAGAACTAAAAGATGGCAGCCAGAAAACTTGTGAATAAAATTATTTACTATCTGAAAAAATAAAGATTGGGCAGAAAGATCAAAGATAAATAAAGATTAAACAAGTTTGAGAGTGTGAATTGATAAATAGGGTTCAAATAATAGCCAATCTCATAGAAAGAAATGAATTAAAATATGTCATTAAAGATGAGTTAAGATCGAACCATGTTTCTCATAATAAAGTACATAGCACAGTGAATAAATTTTTTAAGATTAAAATTTTTAGAGGCCTAGTGAAGTACTGATAGAGTATCCTGGAAAAGTATTTTAATTTTAACCCAACGTCAGAAGAGAATAAGATCACTATAATTAGTGGCTATTTATAGAAAGCATCTTAAGCATTGTGGTATTTTCTGTTCACCAAGCCCAATACATTCTAAAATTATAAAGAGATATCATTGGTCAGTTATTGGACTGAGGAGTATCAAGAAGATATTAATGTATAAAGTTTCTCAAGAAAAGTGTAAACCTGATGAAACATTTACCACTTTCTTTAATTAAAAGACAAGTGGTCAGATTGAGAGCCCTAAGTTTTCCAATTTAAGAAGAAATCTATTTGCCAAACTTTTTGAACAGATAGCTGATCTGCTGAATACACTGCTTTTGTCACAAAGAAAAGTAGAAGTGAAATGAACATTGGGTGTATGAATGTGAATGACACAATTCATCTATATATGAAATAGAAATATAAGATAAAGTACAGCTAGTATAAGGAAAACATGGATAGTGAGGCATTCATGAAGCTACTGAAGCCCAAGGCACTTCTGACCAATCAGCAGAGGGATCAGACATATCCATTTATTAGTATTGGGATAAATGAGAAAGAGTCAGAAAATGAAGGGAAGAAAATTGAATTTAGCATGAAGAGATAAGCAATGATTCTGAGGATGGTAGAAAATATTCTAAATCACAGATACCTAGATTGATGAAAACATTGACTCTTAGGTGTCAAGGAAAGCCTACTATTTTAATAATCATGGTTAAAGTTTCAGAAATATTTTTTATAGAATGAAAATAAACAACATAAATTGATATACCATTGGAAAATTAAAGAATGATAGACAGTGAAAGTGACAACTCAGAATTGATATAAAAACAGTCAGTGAAAGTCTGAGAATTTAATACTAGCTTGCTAAAAAAAATGCAAAAGTCATAAATTACTAAAACTGTGAAATAGGAAAATGGTTTGAAGAAGATCGTGATACCAGCCAAATCTGATTAAAATAAAATAGTAATAAAATTAATTTTATTTTAAAAATATCAAATGAAAATCACTTGTCAGAATATAATTCTAGCATTTCAAGAAATTTTGATGAATTCAGTTTACTCTTTATGAATAATAAAGGAATATATTGCCTGTAAATGAAGTTAGAATATTAAAATCCTTTCTTTATTGAGATATCAAATAATGAGAAATTAATTGCTTATGTAAATTTCTATGATTATCTGGGAGATGGGTGTACATTCTCATATTTATGTCTGTGGAATTGAACAGCCATGCAGACATACTATATTTATTTTTACTCAAATATCACTTTTTGTACTTGTGTATAAAGGGATGGAACCCTTCTTCAGATAGGGCTTCCATTGTGATTTCTTGGAACTATCTGTATATCAGTTGAGCATTTTTTGGTATTATTCTGTTTATTGGAGCAATGTGTAGCATTAATCTGTTCATTATTTTGAATTGTCAAATTGAATGTGCATGTTGGAATTGCAACACTGATTCTCAATTCTAATGCATAAGCAGATTGCTTATGGGATAGTATGGTTACATAGTTGCACATGCAAATTATTCAATGGTCTGGAGATAATACAATACCAGCAATAATAGTTATAGCTGATGCAACCATAGATATCCAAATATAAACAAGGCAAAACTCTCCATACAGTAGTGCCACCCTGTGCCAACCAGAGTAATCAATGGATGCCAGAAGGCTTGTCCATAAAATCCCTATCTAATGCCTACTCATCCAATATCCCCAGACTAGTTTCTGGCTTGTGGCCTTCATCAGTGATGAGTCTTGGATCTGAGAGCACTGCACCTAGATCTTAGGCATTAGATAGTGATTTTATGCACAAGCCTTCTGGCATCCATTGATTACTCTGGTTGGCACAGGGTGTCACTACTATATGGACAGTTTTGCCTTGTTTATAAACAGTTATGTGCTAGTATAAGAGATGGTGATCATGTGATGCTTAATGATATCCAAATATGTATAGAAAATGGAAAAAGACTAAAAGAAAATTCATGATTTATTTTCAATTTATAGTCAGCAAAGATTGAGCTAAAGATCAAGTGATGTTAGAGAATCAAATTAAAATTTATATAATGAGAAGTGAAATGTTCACCATTTTATTGTCTTACCATGTTAGGGGAGAGGTACGGTAATGTTATGGATTTATCCAGCTTTATCCCAATGGTGCATCAGAAGTCTCTATAATCAAGTAAGCTTAAAATGGATAAATTAAATATTCTGGAATAAAATGAAAGAAAATTAATGTAATAATAATAAAAAAATTTCAGTTGAAAACTTATACCTATCTTAATATTTATAGTGTAAATTTAATTGTAATAAAATGTGTATTCATGAAATATTCTGTAACCTTGCGTAAAACTTAATTAAGATTAAAATCTTTGAAAAAAGGAAAAGAAACTCCCAAAATAAGAATTAATAATAAAGTTTAATTAAGGTTAAATTCAATTAAGCAGTATACATTTACGAGCAATTAAAGAAATAAAAGAAAAAAAAAACATTGTTAAATTATTAGAAAAATGGGGATTAAAGATAAGAAAGAAAACAAAAAAATGCTTTTTGGTAAGAGTTGTAATTTACTTGTTCAAATGTTATAACGATGAAAGAAGAGAAAACAAACCACCAGTTGAAAGCCAAAATAGATGTTGCCTGCATTATATAGCCTAAAAAGAATTCAATTTAAGCTTTGTAAGCATTCTGCATTATCTTACAAGACTGCTGTTGTAGGACTTTGCAATACTGATATAAAATCTTCCAGAATGGCAAAATTTTTCAGAGCAAATATGATTTGCTAAGCCCAAAACAAAGTGTGCTAATTGATGCCTGAGTGATGTAGTATTTCCAACTTTGAAGAAATGTTTAGAAGTCTGAAGACGGGGGCAATTAAAAAAATATATTTTTGACCACAAGAGAATTTTTTAATTACCTGCATTTATAAAGTCTGCACATTTAAGCAACAGATTAATCATCAAAGATAAATCAAGCCAGAAACAGCCATCAGAGACTTTAGCACTCTTCATAACTGAGCTTATACATCCATGATAAGCTTATTAAATTGCTAGAGAAACTGCAGTAAAAATGAAAAATAATATGCATATATATAAAAGGTCTTCTTAACACATTAATGTCATATGTATATTTTGATATCTATATATTTTTTAATATGTATCTTATTTAATTTTTTTTTCTGTTAATCATAAATGAATTTTTTAATTATGTAATGTAAACAGATATATATATAGTGTCTGTATAGTCATTTAATGCAAGCAGATATAAATAATGTGTCTATATTTTTAATTAATCTTGGATATTTTTTCATAATGTTTTAATGCAATTTATCCACTACTTATAACATTTTTTAGCAAAAACTTTTATTCTACCTATATGCATACACAATCTTACATTTCAACTGTCCTACAGTCTTCGTCAGATCTATGATATAATGAACAACATAAAATAAAATATATAACTATATAAGTAATACCGGTTCTAGTAAACTATTAACTGTGCAGCCTTTGGTGGCGCTGTTTCTAGTTAAAAACAGAGCGTTATAACATTACCGGACCGCTAGATTTTTTTTATCTAATAGATCGTATTTTAACATATGGCTGTAATATTTTTTTTTTAATATTTAATATATTGTTGTTGTTTGTTTTGGACATAATTATTTATTTTTTTTAATATTTAATATATTGTTGTTGTTTGTTTTGGACATAATTATTTTTTTTGTTTTCATTTGATAAATTTAAAACTATAAAGGGGACTTTGACCTTTTTTTTGGATCTCAAAAGTACATAATTTTTGACATACGCCTTTATTTGGGGGGGATTTCCATTCTAAATCTACTGTTTCTTTTTTACATACGTCTTTTATTTTTTGGTTTTGGATTCGATACATTTCAAAGTAATAAGGGACAGTTTTAACTTTTTCAATAAAACGTCCGGTATTTATTCTTTTTTAACAACAAAAATTAAACTCGGGTTCATTTTTAAAATCTACTTAACGTGCTGTTTATTGATTTAAAACAACAACAACAAAAAACCTCTTTTTGCTTCTAAACGGAATGAATAGGTATGTCAAAAGAAGAAGTATTTTTATTTTTTTTTTAAAAAAAACATCAATCAATCAAGAGATGTCCAACAAACTATGCTGACCCTTTTTAAACACTGTCATTCTGGGTGTTAATTACATGATTTACAGATAAAAATAATCACAAACAATACACAAATTCTTTCCAGAAAATAAATTTATTAAACACATATGACTGAACTAAATCAACTGTAATGAATGGAAGGATGTTTTGGGCTTGAAAAAATGCAACTGCCTCACTTTCTCTGTTTGGGATGTCCCACAAATATAATAACGTGGTAGACATGTTGTTTTTCTTTTTCAACTCTCATCCGAGTCACGACAGAAACGATATTTTTCCGCAAACAACTCCAATCGTCTGCCAGAGAGCTTGAGAAATTTTACTTTGTCTTTTTTGATCCCCAAAAAAGCCAAAATTAGCCAAAAAAAAAAATTTTGACAAATATCAATAATACGCTGAAAATTACTAGTACACAAAAATCTTTCAGTTGGGAAATACAGAAAATCACAAACATCAACAAATAAACACTTGAAAAAGAAGACAATGCTCACACTCTCATCTTAAATTCTAGCGATGATACAAATTCTGTCAATATGCATAGGAATTCAACCCGCAATGAAATCAATGGCAAACTATACGATCATAGTATTGTTAGTAGACGTAGTATTATTGATACGTGGAAGTAATTGGCCGCGTATTATAACCACTACATACGATCTACTCGTATATTAATGATCACTTGTTTATTAGCCATAGGTTTGGCCGCGAAAGCAGTATAATTCTGTGTTTTTACACAGAAACAGCACCAACACAGGCTGCACAGTGAATAGTTTACTAGTACCGTAATACCATAAAAAATATAAACAATAAAATTAATAAAATAATAATAATAAAAAAAAGAAACATATAACAAAACATAATATAACTTAAATAAATATAATCAACCCCAAATAAAATAATCCAGTTACTATAAAATAAAATAAACAATATAAATATGGTATTTATATAGTTATGTATTTTATTTTGTTTTTCACTATATCATAGCACTGAAGAAGACTGCAGGAGAATCAAAACTTAAGATTGTGGATGCATATAGATACAATAAAAGGTTTTGCTAGTGTTCAAAGTAGTGGATGAATTGCATTTATATAAGATATTACAGCAAAATAAAGGAAGTAGTAAATTTGGTAATATTTCATAATATTTATTAATTTATAATTTTAATCATCAAACAAGAATGTCAATAGGTAACTTCTGAAATAAATTAAGATTATCTAAAATAAATAATCTTATTTGACTTATTTAGGTGTCCTATATTGATGTGGTTTTTCTTAAAAGAATGTGGCACTCTGAATTCAGGTTAAAGGAATTTAAGTGCTGTACAAGAAGCAATTTTTAATTAATATGTTTTTGTCTCAGCTGATTCTATATAAAAAGTTGATAAAAATAGTTTAGCCTGACTAGTAATGTTTTTGTAAAAATTGGCTAGTAGTTTTTTCAATAGTTGTTTGCTAATTGTAGTTTGTTGTAGTTGGCAGTTAATTATAGCTGTGCAGCAGTAGCCAGCCAGCAAAATAGTCCAGATTAGGACAGAAAACTACAGTGAAGATATAAGTCTGCAAGGATGGCAAATCAAAAGGCTGCCATATAGTTCACAATGGTGGAGTTTGAATTCACATGTAGAAAAGAGTCAACTTCAAGTGTTTCATAGCTACAAATGTGTTCCAATAAATAGCTAGCTTACCTGAAGTCCAATCCTAGACAGTTTTCTGGCCTAAAATCTATCAAATCCTGAAGTCTATGTGGAACCAAATCAATGACAATATGTACCTAATTATATCTTCTTGGTGATGACAACACCTGGACTATGCCTTTCCTAATGAGACAATCCTAGACTGGCCCTCACCAAAAAACATCAACTTGCTGTAGTTATACATATGCTATTTTAGCTATATGCAGAGAAGCACACATGGTGAGTAGTGTTATATATATAATGAGAATTTTTTTTAAAATAAGTTCTTTAAGATACAAGTAAATAATTGTACTTAAATTAAACATCTAAAAATGAAGATTTAATTCATTAAATGCTGTTATATTTGTTTTTTCAAGAGAATAAGTGAAAATATTAAAAATCTATATTTTTAAATTTAAAGACATTTCTAATTATTCAATCAACAGTAATCTAGCCAAGATTGACTTTATTTTTTTAAATAAAAAAGAAAGGAAAGCCTTTATTATTAAAGTAGTGAAATTTATATACTTTCAACTAAGAATTTAATTGTGAAAATGTATATTTTAATAACTTTATTATTTTGACAAGTTAAAAGATATGATATAAATGCCAGTGCACAAACATATATGTTAATACATGTTATAAAAATTAATGTCATTTATTATTTTGACAAATTTAAATATGTTCTGTTAGTAAATTAATATAATGCACATCTGTGCAATTATATATATATGTTTAAGTAAACTTAGCAGTAACCTAGCATTGAGTATTTGTATTATTAAAATATAACTTAAAAATTTTAATCATGTATTTTATTTTTTATGACAATTCAAATATGTTCAGAAATTATTAAGCTACATGTCTGTGTGCTGACTGGTTTTAAGTAAACCTATTGGAGCATATATAAAAACCACCATGTAATAAATTGAATTTTGTTTTTATGTTAATCAACACATGTAAAATTCAATCATTTTTTAAAAAATGTTATTAAACATCAATAGAAATGTATTCATTGTATATTATAAAATGCACATCTGTGTGCACATTTATATGTGTTGTATGTAGACCATTAAGAGATATTGTAACTCAATGTAATAACTTGAATTATATATTAATCATGTAAATCACAATGTGATAGTTTTTATTATGTTATTCAAAATTGAAAAGCTTATATGTGTATAGCCATATTCTACAGACCTTAACTTCATTTATTTTTGTTATTAATAAAGTAAATTATTCCATTGACATACTCTAAATGGTTTTTAGAATATTTAATTTGCATCATCACTTGATCATAGTAGCAGTTATAGGTCTTATTTTCTCTGAGCTAGATTCATGCATAACAGTCTGATAAGTAAAAGAGTATTTATATTAGTGTTTATGGGCATCCAGTGATGATAATATTCCTATCAATTGTCATCATCATACTGGTTGGCACTAAGAGTATATTCTTTAAATCTTATATACTACATTTCATTTTAGTTTAGTTTTATTAGAATTTAAGTTTATATTTGGCCAGTACATTAAGATACTAAATGACCAGAACATTGATGATGATCAGCATGTTTTAATATCCCAGCATTATTGTTTTTATGATTATATATTCAGATGGATTAGCACTTAAGTTCATGCATCCAAATTAATGTTTTAATAAATTCCCCAAGCTGGCAAAGGTTCAGTAGTTAGCCTGGTCTACAGTAGACCTATTTCAAATCCAGTCACCAGATTGACTGTTGAATTTATTTGATTGTTGATTATTCATAATGATGAATGGTTATTTCTTTTGAGTATTACTTATACTTACTTTTACTTATTGATAATGTTGGTGAATTTGGTTGATTATATTTTTAGTTGCTCTAAGGAGTTGACTGGGCTGATCTCTCAGAGATCTCATGCTCTCTATAATATATCAAATTATTTAAATCTTATATATTTTTTCATGCTTAAACATTACTTTAATATCATTCTTTAATACCTTAAATTATATCTTACTTTAATATTAATAATATTATATCTTAAATATTATACTTTTTTCATAAATTTTATATTTAAATTTTGTAGAAATTGGAGTTATGATGATTTGCCATCACCTACCATCCCTGACAATCTCATCCTATTATAATATATATATATATATATATTGAGATTAACACCCAAACTACTGGTTTACTAAGTAATTGAAATATTCTCAATCCAACATCAACAGTAGTTTATGTACAAAATAGTTTTTAAATAGGTAATTGTAGGGCAAATTGTTTGTCAAACACTCTTAACAAATAGAAGTCATTTATCAGGATTGTTATCTTCTGGGTGATGAAAATTTTGTGATTTAAATCCTGATTTAAGCTTGGAACTAAGAATAGCTTTTAACTCATATATTGACCAATTTTGAATGGGCAAATAGTTGTCTAAGAGTTGGAATAATTGAAATGTCTATTTGGGTTGAGCCTGAAAGTAAATGCACTAACAACTATGAAACATAATTTTTTAAATATAATTATGCTGTTGTAATTTTATTTTGAAATAGTTGAAAATGTTATTAAAGATGTTATTTAATTTGTAATAACTTTGTTAAATCTGATAAATTATTTGATCTAAAATTGTGAATTTTTATCAGATATTGTTATTTCTTGTTATTCTCATGCAATGAATGAAATTGGTTTCAGATGCATATCCACTAAATAGTTTGTTCATTCAATGGTATACTGAAATGTCTATACTAATGAAAAATATGTTTGTCTCAAAGTTCATGTTAACATCAAATTTGTAATTATATGTTGTTTTATTTCCATCATTTAACTAATAATTAAGTATATTTTTTGAAAAACTGAAACTTTTACTTAAACATTTCCAAATGCATTTAACTATTAGTAATAATATCATGGAGTAGTGTTGAACAGTTTTAAAAGGTATTCTTCATTTTTCTTGAGATATTGCTGGTCTGACCAGTGACAGTATTCACAATGGAATCAAATTGTTGATTGTTTGATTTGTGAACACTAAGTTTAAGTGACACTCTAACAAGACAATAGTCAGTTCTGATTTATTCATTTTTAACAAGAAAAGTTAGTGTTTCCAAATATTATGAATTATCTCAATATTTAGAAATCACATTAATCTTGCTATTAAAACAAGGAGAATTCAATAGAAGTTTCATAAATCATTATATAAAATTTCTACTGATAGTTATCTTTGACAGAATCTCCTAACTGGTTAGTATGTCTCAGCATTTACAAATCTAAAGTTTACTGGTTCAATTCTCATACATATACTGTTACAGGTCAGTCACATACCTGAAAAAGAATAAAATAATGGCTTTGAAACATTGCGCTCTATACTAATTTTTTTTTTTTTTTTACTAACAAATATATTTAAAAAAGTAAATGAAGTTTGAAAATTTTTAAAGGATTTAATAATTAAACTAATTAAATAATCAGATGATGGAAATAGTTAAACATATAATTATAAGAAAAAGTGTAATACAAAATGAGTGTAAAAATACATATAAAATTAAGTTACTATATTTAAATTTTATATATTATTATGCATATGTAAATTTTGAAGTTTAATTTGAGTGACAAAATCAAGCTTCCAAACATGCAAAAAATGTTATATTGATACTATTATTCATCATTTGCTTTTTATTATTTCACATTAGTAAGAATTTTCATCTGTTTTATAATGTTAAAAAAGTGAACTGTTTAATTTGGAATTCTCTTCATGAATTGAGCATTTTTATTTCACTTTTATTTTTTAAAAAGATATCTACATTCAACCCTTAGATCCCTAATAGTGTTATTGTTCTATTGTTTGGAAACTATTTCTTTTCTGTCATTCACATTAGTTTTCTAATTTCATTTTTTTTTTGACTCATGGTTAAAATTATTATGCAATATGTATGTAGAATAATTAAAGAAAGGTATAGTTTTTTTCCCTGTTGAAGATACAGATAGACAGATATGGCAACTAAATTGGCAATAAAATTGTAACAAAACAAGATGTCAGATGAGCAATTGATAAATGACCTAAAATGTCTTTCTTGAGTTTACTATGTCAGTAATTGTATTCATTTGGCTTTAGTTGATTTAGTCAGTTCATATTCGTCATTGAACTAGGAATTGCTTATATTAGAAAGTTTAAACATGGAATTTTTGTTTTTATTTTTCCAAAATAAGTTCATTCTTTTAATATATTTTCATTATTTTTAAAGAAAGGTGTTTTAATAATAAGCTAAAAAATAATTTTATTTTGCAGACAAATCTACTGTTGTTTGATTTAGTTATGTTGTACATTATACAAGATCTACTTACTTTGATATATATATAATTAAAAAAAACCCAACAATTCATTGCATGAAAGCTATTTTGAAAAAAAAAATTGCAGACCAGCTCAGATAATTTTATTTTTTTATAATGACAACAAACATTAAAGTGGCAGATTTTTCATTTAAATAGATAAAGATTTTTTCTTTTATATTTTTTCATGGACATTTGATTCAGATATTTGGCTTTCTTTTCAAATACTCTTTCTACTAATAATTAAAGACATTGTAGAAAAGAAGTTATTATTTTTGGAAACATGATTGCATTACAATCAGTTCTCCATTAACTATTTATTTTAATTAATAGGTTTGTAAATATCAAAAGGGCAAAAGATTCCTGAATTGCAACTCAATAGAACATCATATGACTTTTCAAGCAATAAATAATTCACTTATTTTCATAGAGTGTAGTAAGTTAAAGTGAGTGCAGTTTATCATAGTAAAGACCTTCTCATAATTAAACTGATAAGAATTATTTTGCAATCTCTCATTAAGTCAAAGCATTATTCACAATTAAAATTGACACTACTACAATTGTGAAAAATTTAAATTTTTCACAAAAATGAACAATAACAATCTTTTGATTGGCTACCTATATTTTTAGTATATTGTTAATATGAGTGTAATTATGAACATATGTACATTATTATTATTACTGATTTATTATGATTAACCATAATTAATTAACTTTTACACTTACAATAATGATGTCAAAAAAAAAGTTATTTTTTCAATGTGCTATTTGACTTTTGGATAAAATAGTAATTGGCAAATCAAATAAATAGATGGTATTCTTACATAAACTATTTCTGTAAATTACACAACTCACACATATACCCACATAAAAATTATAACGCCATATCACATTGTATATGGATTTACTCTAAAAGCTAGCACTTTTGATTTTCACATTAAATAAGATGAAATACATTTGTGTTATGTTATGTTATTATATTCACAAGTAACACATATATGTTATGATAAAACAGTTGATTCATGTAGATTTACATAGGTTTAGTAGGCAATGTTGATTATTATGTAGTTCCATAAAAATGGTAAGCAAAATTTCTTTAATATTACATATGACATAGTTTAACATATATATATATGTATGTATAATGTTTGTATTCATAAGTTGTTGATTTTATTAAGAGCATTCAATAATGGTGAAAATATAGATAAATATTTATACTTAAATAAACCCAAGAATATTTGTAGATTTACTTCAATTTTAATTTTGATAATGTTCTGTCTTCTAATCACAGTCGTAAGAATTATTAGAAAGGTATATTGCATCACTGGGGATCTTCACCTCTTCTTTCTATCTCACAAGCAACACTTTAAAACAAAACATCTGTATTATTTATATTAAGGAAAATCAATGCTTTAAATTATGAAAATTAATTTTACCAACTATTTTTACAGTTTTAAAAGGTATTATTTTAAGAGTTTTTTAAATATTATATTGGCATACTGTATTTAAGAAAAATCACAATTATATTTGTACTGAATCTTTAGTTGTAAAAAGCAGTTTACTAATAAATGAAATGAAATTTTAAATTGAGCAGGAAAAATTCCTAATCTCCATGCATATATTTTTGCCATCCCATTTCTGTCACTGCAATTACTTAATATGTGATTATTTATATGGTAATTGACTTTTTACTTTTGAGTTTAAGATCAACAAATGTCATGTCATTTTTTCTCATTTGTCTGATAGTTCTTAACTGAAACTTCATTTGGATTTTTTTGAAAACATAATGAATGAGTGTATGGATATATGGATGATCACTCTTTTACATTTACAATCATGACAGACAAAAATAAATTTGGTGCTCATTCCAGGTAGCTGTAAAATCTTTAGTCAAGGCAGCAGTTGGCAAACAAAAGCAGATGGTACTAAAAATCTTTTGGATTTAGGTTACTACTTGACAATTGATCTTTTATTTAGATCCCTACAATCACAAACAAATTTGAATCAATGCATTGGCACTCATCTCATTTACCACAGAATGAATTATTAGTTAGGTTGATTATAGGTTTTCTACCTAAAAGAAAAAATCTCAAACCAGTTTATGAAATGAAAAAAATTCAAGGTTCTTCCAAGTGAATTCAAATTATAGGTCACATAATAGGCAGAAGTACTGTTTCACTATAATGCCTGTACTTTTGCATTCCCATTCTTAAGATGCTTTTAATCTTCAGTGATAATTGATATATAATATCATAACTAACAAGCATTAAAAATTTATATACCATAATAGATTCAGACTTTGCGTAAGTTAAAACAGATGTTTAATAACTACCCATTGACAATTATTATACATTAGCAGAAACAAAATATAATAAATTATCAAATGAAAATTTTCAAAAGTTTATTTTATAATTTGAAAATTTATAAAATTTGATGATGTGCATGTAAATAAGTGTTTTCGTTTCTTTTTTAAAACAAAACTAATTATTAAATTATTTATTACGATGACGTTTACTCTTCTTATGATGTTAATGCAATAGTAACAGTCGTCATAACAATTGTATAGAATTATCTTTGCCGAGAGGATTTAAATCTAATATTTTCTTTGAAGGAAAGCTTCACATGCTGATTATAAATTTTCTCCTATGTTAATCTTCTGTTGAAATCTTTAGCTTTTGCTGAATTGTATTTATTCTGATTTTCTCTGTTTTTCTTTTCATTTCTGATTACACATTTGTATTGCAAATTTAAATGAGTTAATCAAATATTTTATTCAATTTTCTCTTGAGAAAGACAGCATTGAAAAATATTTAAAGCTAAAAAAAAAAAGGTGTTAATAGAACTTTTTTTTTTAAAAAAAAGGAAAATTCAAAGTTCATTAGTATGTGAAAATAATATATATATATATCTTTTTTATGACGTGCGGGTATGTATGATATATTTTAAAAAAGATAGGATTAATCATATATGAATATGAATAAGTCGTGTTATAAATAAGAAACGAATTTATTATTTCTTTAAAAGACCATGTTCAATATTTATTCATTTATCTCAGCATTGCCATTTTATTTACTCTACTCCAGTGCCTTCTTTTAAACTTGAATAAGACACTCTTGATAGTGCGAGATTAATATTTTGTGAAAATTTCTGTTTGCCTCCTTCAAAAACCATAGGTTGTTATCGAATTTCATGTTATCAGGCTGAATAGTTTAAAAAATAGAGGTGGGTGCTGAACATGTGTGATTACAAGTCTAATAGTCGTAGCTAAAGAAAATGAATAACCAGAAAATCATCTAGAAATATGGATATATCAATATCGTCTATCTAGTATCCATTGATTATTCAAGTTTTCACTAGGTGGCTCTAAATTAAGCGTAATGTACTGCTTTTAATGCAGATATTGAAAGTAAACTGAGAAAATTAAATGTTGCTTTAGTTTGGATATTTAATTACCACATTGCTGTTGTGTTGCTGGAGTTTAGGATCTAGCTTTATTAAATATTGAAACATGGCACCAGTTAGTCATTTTAAATTCATTACTGTATATTTTTTACTTTTTAAATTGAAAAAAAAAAAAATCGTACTTTATTCTACATTAAACATATTTACAAAGATATGAATTTTTCTTAACAGGAATCTTGTCATGCTTTAAGAATCTTCTAAGGTTCCTTTTTATCTATGCAATTTTAAAGCAGCAAATATATATGTAAAAAAGGACTAGATTGTTTAGATTTTTTTTTCTTTCAGAGTAATGGTAACTTATAGTCTTTGATCAAAATAATTTTTTTTTAGTGTAGTATGTTTGGCACTATAAAAGAAAAAATAAAAACTACATTTTTATTGTTTATCTTAAATAAGAAAATTCAAAATTTGATATTGAGCTGCAATTAGCACATTTTGAGTAGTGAAATTTTAGATTGAATATTGATTTTTGTTTTTTTGAATGCAGGTACAAATTGAAATAAATAAATAAAAGCTTTTAAGCATGCTAGAAATTATCTCTGAACTCAAAAAGTTATTATTATAATCTCTTTTTTTTTGCAAAAAATATATATATAATTTTTTTTTTTTCTTAAAAAAAAAAACAACATTCAGAAAATTACTTTGTAAAAAAACAACAAAAATCTTTAAACAATCAACTGTAGTAATTTATTTCAGTTTATGTAAGATTATCTGTAATTATCAGTTCCAATGCATGTAGTAAATATATAGAATTGTGAACTTGTTATCTAGCTCTAAAATTTTTAACAATGTAAAACTTTTAGATTTGACTGAATGAAATCATGATATATACATATTTTTAAAAGTAAGAAAAATAACCAAACACTTGATTGATTCAACAATTATAGCAAAGTGGTGGTAATCACTGAATGTTTTAAATGTGCTAGAAGGATTTCTGTTTACATGTATTATCTGAGTGTAAGAATAATTCAGTATAGCATTTGACTACTGCATTAAGTTAGGACTTGCTGAAAAGTGGTTGATTAGTTCAAAATCTATTTCTCAAGTATTGTTTGCAATCTAAATTAATTAGTTTGGCTAATACAAAATTTAGTCTTTCACATGAAAATTGTAAACTTTTAGAAGTTAAACAGATTTTAATGAAATTTTCTAAAAGACAGTGCTTCAGCATAAACAGAGCATAATTATAAAATGGCTGGGAGATTATTATGCTTTATTAACAATTGTATGTTTCAAATAAGTATAACTATAAGGCTATGTTCATTTGTTTGATTTGTGTTTATAACATATTTCATATATATCAGGATATGAAAAGAATTAGACTTGTTTGAAAACACTAGTTGTAGGAAGGTATTCATAATTGTAGAAAAATTAATGATATCTAATAAGATGTCAATCTATATAGTTGAATTTATTTATGATCAAACAAGCACAAAGTTCATTTGATAAACTATAAAAATAGCAGCCAACTCCTTAATGTGAGGTATTTAAACATCTAAATATTGTAATAGAAACAGGCTTAAATCTTTAATATTAAAGTCTTTGTCTTGATTTGAATTGATTGTAAAACATTATCTTGATCAGAGAATTGTGGAACTATTTGAGCAAGAATGATCATATGCATATGTTATGATTTTTAGATATAAATGATTACCTTGACTTGAATTGGAGAGCAAAAGGACTAAATAAGTTATTATCTGTGATTGGCTTAATTTTCTATCATATATCCTGATATGCTTCCTTTTTTTTAAAAAATAGATATTTACTTTCATGGGTTCTAATTGTATTATTATTATAATAATCTGAGGCTAGTAGTTATTTATCTAGAACTCATTCTTTGATGGGTTCTAATTGTATTATTATTATAATAATCTGAGGCTAGTAGTTATTTATCTAGAACTCATTCTTCACACTGATAATCATTTGTTTTAGCTACTATACTTCCAGATATAATACATCAGAGAGCAAGTTCTCAAAGCTATGGAGAGGTTTTATTCTATGGGTCGGGTGTGTGGCATTTATTGTTTATATTTTATTAGCATAAAGATAAGAAAATTAATTAGTGTATTTTTTCATGAAATAACAAAAACATTTTATTCAATTCTTATTGTAGTGAATGCATGAAATAACAATTGAGAAATTGGCAAATAAAGAAATAATTTATTAATGAGGAAAATAAAATAATAAATCAATCAATAAGTAATAAAATAAATCACTGAAATCTTCTTTGGAAATTTTCTTTCTTGAGTATTTTACACATCAAAAATTAAAGTAAAAATTCAAATGCTTTCTTGATAATTTTACATGCTCACTTTTTACATAAAAAAAGAATTATCTTAATTTATTTCTAGATAGCTTTTTTGCAAATAATTTCATATACTTAATTATTACAGATTATTATACAATTTGTACTCTAAAGACTTCAAATCAAAATATTATATTTCTATAGTTTCTTTATGAATAAGAAAATACTATCATTTTGACAAGGTTGAAAATAGTTTTCATTCTTTAATTTTTTTAAACAGTCTTAAATATCCTTTTCCATTATTTATCCTGAATATTCATAAATAGCAAACAATATCGAAGCTTTAAAAGTTCTGGCTTTAAAATATCTTACTGTTATCTGGAAATACTTTTCCTTTTTTAAATATTTCTCTTCCTTTCAGTATCATTAAGTGAAACTTTAAAAATAATTATATAAGATGTTCACATCCTTATTTTTTTTCTCACAATCCATTTGCAGACTTTTATTTATTAATAACAGTTTGAAAAGTAGTTGTTAAGGAATGTAGATTAGACAATTGCACTAGGATAGAAACCAATGAGCTATTTAATTTAACACTTTATCTTCCAAGTAAACTTTAGTACAAATAATCTTTCCATCATTTCAAATAAATAAAAAAATAATTTTAAATTATGTATATAAAAAGATTGTTTAATAGATAATTTATTTTGCTTTCTTTTTTCTGTGTCAAAGAAAAGTGAGAGAGAGAATGATAAAAAAACTATCAACTTGATTTACATATCAACACTTTAACTGTATTTTTATAAATATTTCTGGGGCCATCTCCACAATAAATTTGAAGTATTTTATTTTTAACAAAAGGGGAAATTAATAAAATATATCACATTATTTTTGGAAAATATAATAATGTAACTTTGACATAGCCAATATCTGTTATATATCCTCACTCACCAAGAAGAAACAACAGGACTGTGAAATATTCCATTTCCCTTCTCCAATCATGATACCATCAATAATAATTTTATATAATTATTTCTTGACATTCTTTGTCAAATAATTTTTAAAATAAAAGATATTCCTTTCTTTAAAAAAACCCATTATCTTGTTTAATATCAGCTTTCACATCTTCCAAAATAAGCTCTAAGTGGAGATGGGGTTGATAACCTCTTGTATTACACTCTGTTTTTTCCCTCATCGTGAATATTGTTAGTTGCTTTAGGCTGACATGAAATTCTCTCTCTTTTCTGTCTAGGTTTTTTGTAGGAGTCTCACTTGCACTTTGAATGGGAGATAAAGATGGTGGTTGTTTCTTAGGAATTTTTATGCATGATTCAGAATGACTTCTTGAACACGATCTCACTTCAGTTCTTCTATTTGTTTCATAATTTCTTTTAGTTTTCTACTGACTTCTATAAGGTTGATATCTTGGATTATAATCAACCTTGATGCTACCACCAGTAGATGTATTACCATTCTTAAATGATGATTAGGCTACCAAAGGATGCTTGCTTTCTTCATTCTGTTTGCGGTAACTCATATCTACAGCATTCAAGAAGTTTGCCACTTCTTCAGTAGTCTTTCTGTCAGTATTTATAACCATTTTCTCAATCCTGAAAGTAAGTTGTGCATTATTATCTTTATTATTTGACTTTCAGTGATCCCATATGTAATGTTCATAATCTGGCAACTTGTCTTCTAAAGAATTGTGTATAGGTTTCACACCCTTTTATCTAAAAATTTCTCTTGTACGGTCTGTTATTTAATCAATTCCTGTCTTTCTTCTGATCACAAGTTGCTTAAAATCTGTTTCTATATTCTGGATGAGAAGTTAGTTTTTTTATCAGTGAATTCCACCATTCCTTAGCCTATCCATTTAGATTGTATTATGCGATGGCTAATTGCTCTTTTTTAATTAGCAGATTTAGCTCCAAATAGCTTACTAGACTAGATGCTCAGTTGGTGTCTCTCCTGCATCACCTCTAAATGTTTCTATTTCAAAATTGATTGATACTTTTCATGTTGAAATCCATGTTGACTTTTAACTAATGTATCATTTTTTTTTTTTTTGAACTATTATATCCATAATGTTACATTGATTTTCTTCTTTGTACTGTTGTAAAGTCTCTATCAGCTTATTATAATTTGCTTTTATGTCATTTATAGTGGCAACCATTTCTTTTAATGAAGAATGCTCCATTGGAAGTGCTCTTATTTTTTTATATATATTTTATTTCTAGCCTCTGCAATCTTTTTCCCAGGCTTAACACAGTTTTTTGTACATTATCTTGGTAAATTCTAATAACTTCATGGATCTATAAACTCCATATTTTCCTGAACTTGTTCATCTATTTGCTTTATCATCTCCTTCAGAATGATTATATTATTTTCTACTCCTTATAATTTTTCTTTCATTTCTTCTTTGATTTGAACATAAACTTCTTTTATTTCATAATGCATTTTTTAAATTTCTATCTGCATTTTATCTTGGATTATTAGGCATTTCTTCTTGATTCTTATCTATTTTATTATATATTTTTTCATGATTTTTTATCTATTTTATTATGCTTTTTTTATTTGGGTTTACTGCTGCTAGCATTTTATCATTTTCTTCTTCATTTGAATCATTACTGCTAGAAAGATTTCTAATGTGAGTGTGGCTGCTGCTGGCTTCTCCTTTGGCACTTGCACATTTGAGCTATTGTCTTCTATCACAGTCTTAGCCTCCATTGGTTGATCTTCTCCAGATCAATTGATTCCATACTTATTTGTTGTTCATTGTTTTTTTTTCTTTAACTGTGTTAACATTAGTCTCTATATAGCTCTTTAGCAATTTTTCAATCCATTATTCTTTTTTCTTTCGATCTATCTTCTAATAACAATATCAGTTCAACCCCAGCACAATGCCATCCATATGTTCTAGCTTTCAACTTTAATCCTGCTTTTTACTTTTTTTTATTTAATGCCCCAAAAATTCTCCTTTCATTTTATACATGTATATAGATCACTCACATTTTTTTTTATCCAAATAAGATATTTGAGGCTTTCAATATTCTTGATGCCATTTTATGTACAGACACCATCATCTTCTTTATCAGAATAAATTATTTGATGCCAGCACATCAGCATTAATTTATGTAATGATATCTCTCTTCAATAACAGCAGAAGAAGCAGAATATACAAGAAAAATAATCTGAAGCTAGTAGTTATTTATCTAGAACTTATTCTTCACACAGATATTCATTTGCTTTATCTACCATACATTCCAGATGTAGTACGTCAGAGAGCTTGATCTCAGAGCTATGGGGAATATTCTAGAGATTGTGTGTATGACATTTATTGTTTATATTTTATTTGCAAGTGTTATAAATAACTAAAAGTAATATAGAAGTATGCCAACTTCAGATAATTAATAAGAATATTTTTTCATGAATTAACAAAATATTTTATTCCATTTTTACTGTAGTGAATTAGAGTTAGAAAGTTACTCATATTTTAATTATCATTAAATAAAGAAGTAAATTTTGTGATTAACTGTAATTACCAATAATTACTGACAAATTTATTTTTAATTAAAATATTAAAAAAAAACAAAAGAAATAAAAAATGCTTTATTTAACAGAAAAAATACTTTAATAAAAAAAAAATGTAAATAAATTTCCTTTTATTAAACAATAAAATTAATTTTTTTTTTAAGAAAATAAAATTCTTTAATGTTATGGGAAAAAATAGCACTGTACTCTATTCACATGAATTTTTAGTAAAATAAGATTTTAAAAAGCATAAACTATCTAATGTTTTTGGTGATAAGCATGCCCTTATCCTTTGAAACAAAGTATCCCACACTTGAAAAAGCTTTTTCTGATTTAACACTAGTCACTCTGATAATATTTAAACTTCAATACAGTTTTTCTAGATACTCAAATTGCTCTCCAGTAGACTCAAAAAGCTTCATTTTATTTGTTAAAGAAAAACTATGAGAGATAACATGTTTAGATTTAGCTTTTTTTGAAACCTCTTTTATGTATCTTTGAAGCATTTGGATCACTTTCTTTATCTGCAGATTCTACATCTAAAATTTTATTTTGAGAAATTTCTTTTCAGATTTCTTTCTCTACATCTGGCTAAAAAAGTCTGTTTTATGTTCCTTAATGCTTTTATGATTTGGGTGTTCAGATTCAGAGTCATTTTTTTCAAACTCTCACACTATTGAATATTTTGAAAATTTTCTTCATTTTCATCAAGCACAAGTTTCTTTTCCATTTCCCTTTGCAGTTGGTTTTTCTTGTAAAGAATATTGCTAACACTTAGGTATATTCTATGTGGAAGATATAATTGATGAATGAAGCTATTTTCTTTACAAATTTTATCATTATTCAAGCACCCTCTGTTGTCATTCTTACAATGTGATGTTCTACTTCTAATTGAAATTCACTTAATCATTTTTTGACTACTTCTGTGATTTTTTTTTCTATTTAATGAACCTTGAATGGGAACTAAACCCAGAGATCAATGTTTTGTTACATCATGTACAACGATGTTCATATATCTAAGATTCTGGAAAAACATATACTCATCAGTAGAAATTGAATAATGAATTCCAGCTTTAATTTTCTTTCAAAATGATTAGACAATAATTTTAACTAAATATTTTACACCATTCCCTGTAGTTGTTACATGTTGTCATAAACGTTTGCTGCCAAGTTACTTTGAATAAATTCACAAGTTTGTGCTTTGATTAAAACTAAATCCATCTTTTGCAAGCCATTTTTTGCAATAGCATAACATACTTTTTAGACAAAAATTATGCTAAAGTTTTATCTTTCTTGCTTGAAGAATCACCAGCATTAACGTCATCTTGAAAATCATTGGCATGAATCTTGCTTATATGAATCCTCATTCCAGAAATCAATCTACATATATATATACTGCACTTTAAGCACTCAGTTTCTTCTTTATTTTTTTCTTTTAAAGTATTGCCACACATTTGAATTTTTTTGAGACATTATGAAGAGAAATGTTAAGAAAATAATTGATAAAATACAGAAAATAACAGCATGTGATAGAAATGTTCAAGTCAAAACATGGTTTGGAACTTTATAACACTGATGCACCTTACATACCTACACAGACTTGAGTATCAAATTTTAAATTTAGCAAAACAAATATAAATTTGAAAATATTGGAGAGGAAAAGATTGGGGTTTATATCTTGAGAATATTTTAACTATCTTCAACTTTGAATATAGTCCTAGCCTGTTTATTTTGATAATGGTAATTTTTATTATTTTTAGAAATTGATAATTACTGGTATAAAATTATGAACTTCGAACACTATAGTGAATGCATGAAATAACAATTGAGAATTTGGTAAATAAAGGAATAATTTATTAATGAGGAAAATAAAATAATAAATCAATCAGTAAATAATAAAATAAATCACTGGAATCTTCTTTGGGAATTTCCTTTCTTGAGTACGTACTTTAGGCATCAAAGATTACAATAAAAGTTCAAATGCTTTCTTTCTTTATAATTTTATGTGATAACTTTTCACATAAAAAAAAGAATTATCTTCATTTATTTCTAGATAGCTTTTCTGGAAATAATTTCAAGTACTTAAGTATTACAGATTGTTATACAATTTGTACTCTAAAGATTTCAAATCAAAATATATTTCTATAGTTTCTTTATGAATAAGAAAATAATATCATTTTGACAGGTTCAAAAATAATTTTTATTCTTTAATTTTTTTAAACATTCATAAATATTTTTTTCCTTTATTTATTCTGAATATTCATAAATATTAAATAATATCAAAGCATTAAAAGTTCTGGCTTTAAAATATCTTACTGCTATCTGGAAATACTTTTTTTTTTTTATATTTCTCCTTTTTTCAGTATCATTAAGTGGAACTTTAAAGATAATGATATAAGATGTTGTCTTGCGTTGTTAGCCAAGAGGTATCGCAGCCGCCATGCAAGCAAGTAGTTGGTTGCAGACGGTTGTGGGTTCGCATCCCGGCTGATGCTATGACATATGAAAAAAAAAAAAGATGTTTATATTCTTATTTCTTTTGTGATAATCCATTTGCAGAGTTCCATTTATCAATGGGAGTTTGAAAACTTGTTGATAAGGAATGTAGATTACACAATTGCACTAGGATAGAAACCAATGAGCTATTTAATTTAACACTTCATCTTCCATGTAAACTTTAGTACAAATAATCTTTCCATCATTTCAAGTAAATAAAAAAATAATTTTTACTTCTTATGTATATAAAAATATTGTTTGATAGATAATTTATTTTGCTTCCTTTTTACTGTATCAAAGAAGAGTGAGAGAGAGAATGATAAAAAAAAATCTATCTCATTTTAATATTTTCCAACTTGATTTGCATATCAACACTTTAATTGTATTTTTATAAATCTTTTTGGGGTCATCTCCACAATAAATTTGAAGTATTTTATTTTTAACAAAAAAGGAGATTAATAAAATAAATATATTACATTATTTTTTGGAAATATAATAATGTAACTTTGACATATCTGTGACCATATATTGATGAAAATTCACAGGTATTTAGCTCATAACAATTGAATCCTATCTTAGAAGCTTCAAAGAATGTTTCTACTTTTTTCTCCAGTTCAGTAAATTTGGATTTATTCCCATTGAACATGTATGTAATTTTATTAAGCAATAAGAGTGAGTTTGAAGAATGAGTCTAATAAATATTGAGTGATCAGTTATACTTTAAACATTTATTAAAAGATATTATTTCAAGATGCTATATACCATATCTGACTTCTTCACACTAAGTGTTTAGTAATACAAAATTAATTAGTACATAAATATGATTTTTTTTTTTTTTTATATGAGTAATGTATTGATGTAAAAAATAAATGTGTTATTTGCAAACTATTTTATATTTCTTATGATTAGTGAAATGAACATTACTTACTAATTAGTTAACAATCAGGTAACCGAATGCTTTTTTTCTTTTTTTTTTTTTTTGCATTTTCTCTATATCTGCTCTATATATAAAATCATAAGTGACAAAATTTATGTAATAGAAATAAATGCCAATGATGCAGTTTGCTAAAAATTCCAGATAAAAATCTGTTAATAAGGGATTAAATTTTTTTCTATTTGGCCATCCTTATAAAAAAACAAAAACAAATTATTAATAAAAAATCTCGTAGCTAATTTTTGTAAAAAAAAAATAATAGTATTCTGATAAACTATTAATTATTTAACTACTCTATATGTATAAAATTCTAAGATTATAAGTGATAGAAGTGATGATTTTATGTAACATGTTAAATCAGGATTATTTTTAATTATTTTGTAAATAATTTTATTGTCAATAAAATATATAAATGTAATTTATAGTTTTTTTAAAAAAATCTCTATTTAAATTAATGTTATTCTGTTAGATAAATGTTCTTTTATAATCTTTATTACTGAGATTGAGAATTGGGAAAAGTTTAAAAAATGAAGTGATGATTTTATTTACCATAAATTGGGGTTATTTTAACCCTTGTTGAATGTGATTTTGTCACATAAATATTCGTTTACAATCAGAAAACTTTCAACATTACCATATTTTTCTATACTTATTTTAAGGTGTTAAAACATCAATTCATTTTTGTTGCATAAATGTTCTTCTACTACCTTTATTGCTAAGACTAAAACTCGAGAAAAGCTTAATATATTTGAATCCTTCAGCGTTTTTTTTAAAAGTGTAAATTATTGTTATTATGTTAGATGAATGTTATTCTACACTTTATGTAAATTTGTTTAAATCTTTCAGTAATTTATTTTTTTGTCTTTTAAAAAAATAATGATGGAAGTAACATTAAAATATATAAATTTAACTTATATACTTATGTGTTTTTAATAATGCTAAACTAAAATTAATATTATTATAATTTTGTATTAAAATTAATGTTGTGTTAAATAAATGTTCTTCTAGATTCTGTTTCATCAAATGTTGATTTACATCTGAGAATTATATCATCTTGCCATAATGATGATGTATGTACACTGCTGTCAGGGGATGGAGTCTCCTATTATATAATTATAAGATTTAGCTAATAATAGCCTGGTAATTATTTTTTGAACAATAAAACTGACTTGCATATAAAAAAAAATATTATGTGGTGAAAATTGCAGTAGGTGGATTTTACTAATTTCATGTTACTGAATTTAAAAATGCATTTTGTTTTGCCATGTCATGTCTGGTTAATTGGCAATGATGCAAAATGTTATTTTGTGATTATATAAAATTTTAATTAACTTAGTATTGCTTGGATATATTATTTATAAATCTAGGTATACAACTTGCAATCTTATTCTCTCCTACAGTAAACATGAGTCAAAGCTGTTTTGTAAACAAGAATATGGTTTGTATGTTACTTTTACTTATGTTTAAGCCAATGAAACCAAATCTGTAAATGCTTATTTTAAAACAGTGGTATCAGTAACACATTTAAATTACTAGCGTTATTTGAAATAAAAACTACATATTTAACCACGAATAGTTTTATTAAAAATACAATCAACAATATTTAAGGAAAAAATGATGTGTGTAGCATATACATATATAAATATCAAATCACATCCAATGGTAAGAAATTCAACTACACCCTCTATGGATAAATGTGTTATAGTCTGCATTTCAAAATAGCCAGCTCAAAAAAATACCTCTTGGAAACTGTATGCTATTAGATCTTAAATATTGAAACACAAACCAATACAAAGAATGTGAAATTTAAATAAGTGACAATCTTAAATTGTTCCTAAACAAACATGTTTACTATTCTTTTATGAAGACAGACTAAACATTAGTCATTTTAATTTTTGAAACATCTGACACAGATATATACGAAAATATTTTCAGTGCATATCCAAATATCAAATCAGTTCCAATGTTAAGAAATTCAGCTACACCCTATTTGAATAAAAAAAATTCTTAATGTTGGACTTGATTTATTATTTGGATATTTATTTCAGTATAGATTATTGGAATAATTTTTGTATATATCTGTGTTAGATATTTCAAAGATTAAAATGACCAATGTTTAGTGTGTCCTTGTAAAAGCATGTTTGTATTATTTCGTATTTCAATATTTACGATCTAATAGCATACAGTTTCAAAGAGGTACTTTTTTAGGCTGGGTATTTTAAATTGCAGACTAAAATACATTTATTCACAGAGGGTTCAGAATGTTGGAAGTGATTTGATATTTGTTTCAGTATAGCAGCACTGGAATTATTTTCGTATATATATACCTACAGGGAAGCTATTTTTTAATAAAACAAAAAAATGAATAAATTCAAGAAAATATTAAAATTGCCATATCAGAGGTGAAATATAAGGCTAAGTATATTCAAAATGCTGTTTGGAGGGGATATAAGTGTTTGAGATTTTATGAGGGCTTCTATAGGTATGAATGTGTCTTTTGGTGCTTAAAACATTTTTTCCCACAGAAATTTACTAATTTTATCCTTAACTAATACACAAACAAAACAATTTAGTAATCAAAGTAAAAGATTCATGGGGAACAGATCATATGGCTGATGAGAGTAGGATGTTTAATTTCTTTTTTGTTTTTCTTATTGTAATTGGTAACATTTATAATACAAAAATAGCAGCCATTATAATGATTTTTTTTCTCATGCTATTGTATGGCTATTGCAAAAGCTATTGACTTCCATTTTCCTTGATGTCAGTAATGCAGTCCCTTGACACAAATATTCCATGCAATGTAAAGTGTACAAAATTTGTGTTGATTTCCAACTGTCAGTTGGTAGTAAGAAAGATAAAGTTTCTTCACAAATGAGTCTATTTGAAGAACCTTGGAATCAAACACATAACTTCCATAAATATAGATAGAAACTTTGTAAACACTGCTTTCTGTGCACACCTGATTCATTAACCATAGTGTTCTTAAAATACTTATAATGAAGATTTTATAAATAAAGATTAAAATAAAGTTTTTATATTCACAATAAAGCATCAAACAGATACAAATGAAAGTAAAATACACATGGAACACATACTTGAACAACTGTTAGGCTGTCTTGAAAAGGAATGTCAGTTCAAAATTTCAAACTGAATAAGATAGGTCTGGGGTTTAAACACATTTAGCTCATAGTCTTCTTACTGCAGATTCTCAAGGAGTTTGTCATAAATTTACCAGGCATAACATAATATAACATTATCACTGCAATGCTAATTAAATGCACACATCACAACTAAAATTATATAATTGTATTATAAAGAGAGCTTCATGAGAACATCTCTTAGCGATATATCTCATGACTATAGATACTAAAAAAAAAAAAAACAGTATTGGGCCATGTTAGATATAAAATGAAGAAATTGACATCAATTTTGAACTCGGGGCATTGATTTACATTAAATTATATTTTCTATTTTACCACAATCATATTGGCTAGTGTAATTAAATGGTTAATCAGATAGGTTCAGGACTGGCTCTCTGAAATAAAAATCTTATGATTGCTTACAAAGAAATTCTCAATTACATGAGAAACTTACCTTAGATCATGGACATGGTTTACTGGTTGAGATAACAATACCACAAAACCCTTTTTATAAAATAAAAATGGTTTTAACTTTGCTTCCATATATTTTCCTGTATTTTAAAGAGAATCTGTAATAAATACAATTTCCGCAACAATTATAAGTTTCTTAATTTATATATGAAGTATTTATCTGTTTAGGATCATAAATTTATATATATTAAATGATAGGTATTTTAAAGAAAGCTTTTAAAAACTACAGTCTTCAACAAAATTGAATGCAAATAAATAATCGAATGTCTGTATTGCTTGAGAGTTAATAAGTTAAATACCAGAAATGAAATCGATTCGAGGACGTTATGCGCCTAAGTCACACTCTCTACTACTGCACTAAAGTATGCAGGACAAAATTATAATAATTTAACTTATATAGAAATTATGTATGAAAATAAAGATATCTATTTAATTTAAAAAAAAAAATGTTTTATCATATTGGCAAAAAGTAAATATATTTATATCCAAACTCTTCTATTGATAATAATTTGAATTATATTCATCAAAATGATAAATAAATAAAAGAGAATTGGTTAGGATTAAATGATTAGAATGGATTATGTCCATTTATTTTGCTCAAAAGAATCTCTGTTTATTAATATATTCTTCTAATATTTGGAGTGCTTGATTTTGTATTTTAATTACTGCTATGAAAATTATCATTTGCAGAGATCTGCAAAAATGATTAGCAAGCAGCTAATTCAGTCATTCACTTTGTTTATATCTGGATTATAGAAAAAGAACGTAAATAACTTATTAACATCAATTATATTTATAATTTCTTTCTCTGAAAGTCCAATTCATTAGTCTCTCACTCTATATATTATTTATCTTTATTATGTCTTTGATCATATGTTTGAGGAGTGTGTGGAATAAAAGTTTAATATATATATATATGAAGTTAAAGTATATCTAAAAATGTGTATATGATGTAAAATATTATGAACTATATATGTCCTACTCACTGAAAAAGAAAAAAAAAGTGAAGTGATTGATTCAAAATGCATTCAGAGTAAGGATTTGATTTCTGGGTTGATGGATGATTGCAACATGATTGAGCTAAGATGAAAAATGCACTGATAAGAATAAAACTTGAAAATATATACATTGTTTATATCTAAAATCTGTAATTCTATAAATATTACCTTTACCTCGTTTTCTATATTAACTATAATATATCAGAAAATGTTTAAATATTTAAAACCATTGGTTTAAATCTCTTTATTCTAGCTAAGTGTTTTTGATACTTCAAGTATCATAATAATAGCTTTAGGAATATGATTATGATTCTTAAAGTATCTAAAGGCTTAGCTAGAATAAAAATATTTAAACCAAGGTAAGCCTTTTTTTTTTAAATGTTTAAACATTTATTAATATATTATCTTAAATCTGTGTAAACTTTAATAGACAAATTAGTCAATTCAAAGGCATGGCAATTCTATTATTAGATATCCTGAAATATATTCTCTCTGTAATAATTGGTCATCATTAAAATAGATACTTAACATTTGAAAAGGGCACAAAACCATGTGCCAAAAAAGTCTTTTTAAATATAATTATTATTAATATTTATATAGCTGTTGTATACGATTTATTTATTTATTATTCTAAAAAATATCTAATTAGGATCTTAAATAATTATATAATTGTGATCACAGATTTTATATTTAAACAAAGTATTTTGTAAAAGACCAATCAGTTTTGAAATAAATATTGAATATCTATATAATAAATGTTTATACAAATATTAAAGCCAAATTGTTTACAGATATATATATATTGATAATCAGAAAAATAAATTGCTAATTTCTGCTTATCATAATAAAAGAGTACCCTCCACTATGAAAATTAATCACTTTGCTCATTTTCCAAGCTTTATATAGATATTATTAGAGTGATACAATAACACAAGCATCCACACAAAAATCTGGAAAATAAACAAAAATTAGTCATTTTTTTTACATTTATAATTTTGATATTAGAGTGTGGCATCATTATAATTACAAATACTTAGAAGTTAAAAAAGTTTATCTTTCTGATTATTAATCATATTATTTAATGCTGTTTAATTAAACTTTATATATATGGGTGAATTTATTTGTGTATTTTTTGAAGACTTAAAAATATTTGTGTGGAGAGATGATGTTTATGAGGAAAGACTCAAGAAATTAATAAAATTTTAAGTGCCAATATATATAAATGTAATTACATGAAAACAGTCAATACCTAAACAATACCAATATCAATTACAGTCAACAATCTGAATTTTTTGTCAAGGCAACTTCCTTTATACAATAGGAGTTGATACCCCCCTTTATTATATATACATAAGTATATTATGTTGAAATTATATATATATATAACAAGCATAAAGCTAAACTAGTCAATGAATAATTAAATTTACCCCAAATCCAAACCTCAAACAGACTAGCCAAGAAAATAAAATCAAAAACACAATCATTTATCTTCCATCTACCCTTAATACTAAAAGAACTTTTAAATAAGTTAATTGCATCAGAATAATAAATTTTCAATAATAAAGATTCTTTAATTCTTTTTATTTCATTTCTCTCAAAGAAGTCAACCGTAGCTTCATCAAAATTAATAGTGTGACCTATATCTTTTTTATGGACTAACAAAGCAGGACTAAGATATTTATTTCTAACCTTACTTTTATGTATCTTTATTCTTTCATTTAAGCTCAAATTATTCTGACCAATATAAACTTTCTTACAAAAACAAAGGCTAATATACACTACACCAGGAATAGTCTTCCTATAAAAAAGTTCTTTTAATATTAAGGGTGGGTGGAAAATAAATGGAATTGTGGGTAATGTTTAATAATACAAAGGAAATTTTTAATAGGAAGACATCCTTGTGTAGTGTATATTATACCTTGTTTTTGTAAGAAGGTTTATATAGGTCAGAGTAGTTTGAGCTTAAATGAAAGAATAAAGATACTACATAAAAGTAGGATTAGAAATAAATATCTTAGTTCTGCATTGTATGTACATGGAAAAGATACAGGCCACAATATTAATTTTGATGAAGCTAAGGTTGTCTTCTTTGAGAGAAATGAAGTAAAAAGAAGAATTAAATAATATTTATCATTGAAAATTTATTATTCTGAAGCAATTAACTTATTTTAAAAGTTCTTTTAATATTAAGGGTAGATGGGAAGTAAATGGAATTGTGGGTAATGTTTAATAATACAAAGGAAATTTTTAATAGGAAGACATCCTGATGTAGTGTATATTATACCTTGTTTTTGTAAGAAGGTTTATATAGACCAGAGTAGTTTGAGCTTAAATGAAAGTATAAAGGTACATAAAAGTAGGGTTAGAAATAAATATCTTAGTTCTGCTTTGTATGTCCATGGAAAAGATACAGGCCACAATATTAATTTTGATGAAGCTAAGGTTGTCTTCTTTGAGAGAAATGAAATAAAAAGAAGAATTAAATAATATTTATTATTGAAAATTTATTATTCTGAAGCAGTTAAAAGTTCTTTCAATATTAAGGGTAGATGGGAAATAAATGGAATTGTGGGTAATGTTTAATATAAATATGGTGTTGTTTAGTAGTTCTTCACACTTGAGAAGTCTGCTTGTATAGCAGTGAAACCAGTGGTTGTGTTTTTGATTTTCTTTTCTTGGCTAGTCTGATTGAGTTTTGGATTTGGGGTAACTTTAATTATATATATATATATAAAGTAAATAAATAAATTTTAATGGTAAATACAATATTATAGTTTAAATTTTTTTGTAGCACTTTCGATTACATGGTAATCCTCGTCAGCTTTAACTGAATTCAGTTAAAGCTGATGAGAATTACTATGTAATCGAAAACGAATTTAAACTATAATATTGTATTTACCGTTAAAATTTATTATTATTTTTTTATATATATATATTATAACTTACTGTATTTTACATTATATATATATATAGTTTTAATATCATGCAAATGCAAATATCATACTTGATTTAGCAATTATATATACATACATTTATATTGTTTTTCTGAAGGTTTGTGATGATGGTATTCTAGTTGTATTTTTATATTGGACCATTTCCATCATCTAATATGTGTGTTGAATGTCTTTAGAACAATTTAATTTTATTTAAATAAATTATCATCAAAAAATAATATGGGGCTCATTAAAGCTTGAGAATCAGCCATAAAATTGAGACATTAGAATTACTATATTAAGAAATGGGCAAGCAATGACAAAAAAACATGGACAATAGTCAAATATTATTATTTGGTTATAGTAGTCTGTTGCTTAGTATCATCTTTTTTCAAGTTTTGTCTAATTAACCAAATCTGCCTTCCAATAGAGAATTTACCATGTATATATATTTTAATTAAAAAATTTAAGAATGAAGTAATTAATAAAAGTATTTGCTCAAAATCTTTGCTGTTAAATGCTTTTAATGAAAAAATCAATAATACCCGGCAACCTCTTTATCATTGGAGCCGAGTACTTTGTTTTCTCTCAAGTATAATTTGCTTTCTTTGATCTCAAAACAAGATAAATATTTTTATTTCCATTTCGTTCCTATCTATCACTTATTTTTTTCCAGTTTCTTGTAAAATAATAGATAGAAATGTCATTATACTTTTGTCTTAGAAAGAAAGGAGCAATAACAACTTTAAAATCAACAGCAACGAAAGAGTTAATTAATTTAAAAAAATAAATAAATAAATAAATATTTTAGGTAACTATAAAAAAACAGATTGGTGTTCCTTATTCAGAACTGTTGTATTTAAACAATTCAAAATACAGCAAAACTCTCCATATAGTAGTGCCATCTTGTGCTAACAAGAGCAATCAATGGATGCCAGAAGGCTTGTGCATAAAATCCCTATCTAGTGCCTACTCATCCAATATCCCCAGACTAGTTTCTGGCTTGTGGCCTTCATCAGTGAGGAGCCTTGGATCTGAGAGCACTGCACCTAGATCTTAGGATCTAATGCAACCCTCCAGCACTCACCTTTCAACTCCATTTAACTACAAAACTATGAGAATGAAATTGAAAACACTATTAATATTTTCAATCCAAGCTCAATAGCTTATATAGTCATATGGGTCTGAACTCAATTCAGTACCCATACATTTTGGTGTCTTTGGCTCTTTAACAACCATAGCCACCACTATCCTATTAGGCAGGATTGGTGTTAAACCACTAAACATCACATGATCACTATCTCATACTAGCACAATAATTGTTATTAAACAATTCAAAATACAGCAAAACTCTCCATATAGTAGTCCCATCTTGTGCTAACAAGAGCAATCAATGGATGCCAGAAGGCTTGTGCATAAAATCCCTATCTAGTGCCTACTCTTCATCAGTGAGGAGCCTTGGATCTGAGAGCACTGCACCTAGATCTTAGGATCTAATGTAACCCTCCAGCACCCACCTTTTAACTCCATTTAACTACAAAACTATGAGAATGAAATTGAAAACACTATTAATATTTTCAATCCAAGCTCAATAGCTTATATAGTCATATGGATCTGAACTCAATTCAGTACCCATACATTTTGGTGTCTTTGGCTCTTTAACAACCATAGCCACCACTATCCTATTAGGCAGGATTGGTGTTAAACCACTAAACATCACATGATCACTATCTCATACTAGCACAATAATTGTTATTAAACAATTCAAAATACAGCAAAACTCTCCATATACTACTGCCATCTTGTGCTAACAAGAGCAATCAATGGATGCCAGAAGGCTTGTGCATAAAATCCCTATCTAGTGCCTACTCATCCAATATCCCCAGACTAGTTTCTGGCTTGTGGCACAAGCCTTCTGGCATCCATTGATTGCTCTTGTTAGCACAAGATGGCACTACTATATGGAAAGTTTTGCTGTATTTTGAATTGTTTAATAACAATTATTGTGCTAGTATGAGATAGTGATCATGTGATGTTTAGTGGTTTAACACCAATCCTGCCTAATAGGATAGTGGTGGCTATGGTTGTTAAAGAGCCAAAGACACCAAAATGTATGGGTACTGAATTGAGTTCAGACCCATATGACTATATAAGCTATTGAGCTTGGATTGAAAATATTAATAGTGTTTTCAATTTCATTCTCATAGTTTTGTAGTTAAATGGAGTTAAAAGGTGGGTGCTGGAGGGTTGCATTAGATCCTAAGATCTAGGTGCAGTGCTCTCAGATCCAAGGCTCCTCACTGATGAAGGCCACAAGCCAGAAACTAGTCTGGGGATATTGGATGAGTAGGCACTAGATAGGGATTTTATGCACAAGCCTTCTGGCATCCATTGATTGCTCTTGTTAGCACAAGATGGCACTACTATATGGAGAGTTTTGCTGTATTTTGAATTGTTTAATAACAATTATTGTGCTAGTATGAGATAGTGATCATGTGATGTTTAGTGGTTTAACTGTTGTATTTGAGAATATTTAAAAGGGCCCAATTTTATATATATATATAAATTAAATTGAATATTCCAAACAAGTCTTTTAATTAAATTGACTGATACGATGAACTCAATTTATATTATATCATTCATACTAACTGTAAAATTGCAAAGAGAGACACAAACAAAGCTAATATCAATAAAGAGCTAAAAAAATTGCATTCAATAAAAGAATGTAAATGCACAGTATAACTTTAGTTTATCAAAATTGCTATTTTGCTGATGACTGAAACGTTTTTATTTTCTGTTGAAATAAAATTGCCTAAAAGTGGAAAAAGGGGAAAATTTGGTTTGGAAGAGGACAGCAGAACTTTTTAAGCCCAAATGTGTCCTATAAAATATTGTGGGAACGATATTATTTAATTTTAGATGCTTTAATTAAAATTGTATCTAACACAAAGTTATGTCAAGCCAATCACATTTGTAAGAATCCATATTTTACCACCTTATTTATTTTAAGGGAATTTAACAAACTAGTGGAATGAAGACATTGACTAAAAATTCGTGATAAATATTTTATGGAAAAAAAAGTACTTTGAGATTGGCCAAGTCATGATTGTTCTTGTCTCAAAATAAAATCATTAAGTCAGAAGAAATTAAATATAATCAAAGCTATGAAAAAAGATCCTGGAAAAGAAAACTACAGAATATTATTTTTAATATACTGTAGTCAATTTTCTCTGGACAAAATTAACTCTTAATTATTAATAAGGATTATGAATCAAGTTTTAATAATTGTAATAAAAGAAAAAATGTTCAAAATTCTAATAATTTATGTATGTATAAGAGTGTTTACACCTTCATTTATTTAATAATTAAATCTTTTGTATAGAAAATTATAAATTTATTTTCAATTTATCTTGTAGAATTTGTGCCTTGTATTTTTCACCTTTCTCTTAATTTTACTTATGGTTTTTTTTTGATGAAGAAATTTTTTTTTTTTCTTTAATATGTCTACAATATTAAAATATTAACTTAAAAAGTTGACCGTTATCATTTACTTGCCAATAAGTGTCATCCATTTGCAAAACCTTTAATTTTGTGTTCATATTTTCATTATTTCTTTTTTGTTATAATAATCTTTTTTTATTCAGTCATCCTTTTTACTCTTCATTATTATTATTCATTATTTATACTAGGAACAAAATCATTTAAATGGTATAGTCTGCTCATTTTCATTTTTTTTTTTTTTTTAAAAAAGAAGAAAAAAAACAATTCACAAAGACTTTGTTTTATTATTCTTTTTTTTTTTTTTTATACAATTAACAATTTTTCACCCTTGTTTTTTATTACCTTTTTTGTGTACTATAGTTCAAGAAAAAGCATTTGAGTTCTGCTTTTCATCCAACACTTGGATGAGACATGGGATAATTTGTTTTTGTGTAAATTGCTTCACTTATTTAATCTATCTTTCAAGTATTCTCTTTTTAAATCTTTCCCATCAATTATACCATTTCTGTTAGTAGACATTATCGAATGCATTGAATTTCTATATATAAAGGAATTCATAGGCAGAAATTCAATTTTCCTTTATTATATTATTCTTATGTTTTATTGTTTATTTTTGCAATAATGGTACTTTCGAAAAAATATTAAGTTTAATACTAGATAAAAAGAAAATCTATTGATGCTTTAAATCATATACTGTGTTCTTCTAGTTAAATGATAGTTATTAATTTTTTGTAAGTTTAAATTGAATTTGAGTGTGATATTTTTTCATCATATATAATTGCATATACTTTATTTAAAAAAGAGTAATTTAAATATTTTGGAGTGCAATTGCTTTTAAATATAAAGTGTTGTTAAATCTTTATCTTCACTAAAATTTGCATTCCTTTAAGGTTTATCCTTTAGGTATTTCTCATTGTGGTTACTGATAATATTTTTTATTTTCAAATGGGAAGTAATATCTTACATTTTATAAATTTTGATCTTTTAATTTTTATATTTAATCTGTAAGTTCAATGCTGTCTTTGAAATATGAATGTAGGTGGCATATTACAGTAAGCATGAAATAAACTGATAAGTTATTAAACTTTTAAATTTTTTGTACATTTTTAAAGAGCAAAATGCTTTTATTATGTGACATCCATTCTATAAAGCTTCCAGGAACCTATACCCAGATTTATCACAATTATTTAATCATAATCATATGAGACTGAAGTTGTGCTTTAATGGGTAAATTCTCTTTGATATTTAAACTTGAATTAACATTGTGTAATAATTAAAAAAATTATTATTTAATTGGTGTCGAAATTGTAAGCATAGCAATTTTGATGTTTGTATATCAAATTATAATAACTATGTAATTACAATAAATGACTGTGTATGTGTGCATGTAAACTTCATTATTTTTTTAATAAGATGTGATTTAAAACTATTAATAGACCAGCATATGATCTATACCAGGGGTGTCCAACAAGTCGATCGTGATCCATCGGTCGATCGCGAGGCCAATCTGGCAAGAGTTATCGGATAACGAGTAAAACAAATTAAGTCAAAATTTTCAAGTTTTTTTTTGTTATTTTTGTTTTTGTTCTAATTTTTTTTTCAATTCTAGATAGGTAAAGTCCACTAAGTCTTATCATTATTGAAAATAATATTTTTAATCTTGATTTAATGTAGCTAATTTGAATTAATAAACATTGTTAGTGATTACTCATGTTGCTTTAATTCACCCGACATGAGTTTTTTGACCCATTAAATAATTGTTATTTTTTACTAGGTAGATATATAAAAATGGTACGTATTTCACACGTCCCTCCACTTGGACTATGCCTATGACAAGTCGATCGCCTATGATAAGTCGATCGCCTATGATAACAAGTCAATCGCAAAAGATTTTTAAAATAAAAAGTAGATCTTATGAACACAAAAGTTGGTCACCCCTGATCTATACAGTTATATTATAATTGTAAAAAAATAAATGATTTATTGAATATTAAATTATTAATAGAAAAAGTATAGAAAAACAACCATTATAATGGTGTAAATCTTATATATTTTTTCTTTTTTATTGTCTCATATCATAGTCAGCACATTTACCTGCTATGTTTTTTACTTCCTCGAGTTTCAGCTTAGGAAAGTAAAGCTTAGATTTTTTTTTTTTTTGGATCACAAACTGGTTAAGAACTTTTTTTTAAGTATCTGATCCATAGCAAACTCATTTATAATACCATTTTGTTTGGTAAATGAGTATGTAATCAACATGTGCTAAACAGTAAATGCCTCCAGTTAATTTGAGTAGATGTGATGAATAGATTGTTAAACATTATTATTGATTCACTGCAGGATGGTTTTTTCATATTTAATTCAATTTCTCTGATCACCATTTATTTTTTTCACTACTTATCCACAAACTTCCATATTTCAACCACCCATCTCAGTTGTGGGTTTTTTCTAGGTCTTATAAATATCATGGAATCATATTTAAAACTTTAAACTGTCATTCTTTTATCATCTTTTCTAGAAATATGTCCAATCCACTTCCCTTTTAGTCTCATAAATCTTTCAGTGATATGTTTGTTCTCTCATCCATACATTGTTTTTACTCTTTTCTTGTTATTTCTAACATATATAATCTTCGTATTTTTTTTTTTTTTTTTTTTACTGGTGTGGAATCTCTGCATTGGTTTTTTGTTAAATGTCCAAGTATCAGATCCATGAGTAAGAACTGGTAAAACATATATTAAAATGTTTTATCAAACTCATAGACATATTCTCTCTTAATATTAAATTATTTTTACCAAAAGCATTTCATCCAAGTTAAATTCTATGATAAATTTAATCTATTATCTTTCAATCTGTATTACTAATTTGATCAAAGTATTTATAATAATTAATTTTATTTTCTTATTTTAAGAAAAACCATTGAACATTACTTTAGTCTTTTAGCGTTTATTTTTAATCCTATTTTCTTACTCTCATCTGATAACCCTTGCAATATTTCCTGAAACTCTAAAACAGTGTTTGCAAAAATAACCACATCGTAAAATTTCTATGACTTAAATAATCCACATTTACTTTTACTCCTTAACTTTTCATTTTAATACATAAGGTGTTTCTTGTAAAACTGCTGTAAAATTTTTTTGGAGATATGATTAATCACCTTGTCGTACATTATATGTAAACTGTAATATGTGGGGGCACCATATTTCATTTGGGATGAGTCTAAGTTTGTTTTATAATTTTCAAACTTTACAATTGATTAAAGAATATTGTAGTCAACAAATGTGACTTTGCTATTCACTTGATAACATACATCTGATAAGTAATTTTTAACTACTTTTATTAGGAATTATTGCAATTTTTTTAAAAAAAGAACATAGGCTGTATAGAAATAATTTTAATTTATTCAGATAGCATACACTGCAAACAAGATATGTATGACCAGGTTTATATATTTTTCCCAGTGATTTATTTATAATTGTACGAACGTTGCACTCGTCGGTGTCGGCCCTGAGCTCTATTATTGCATTATTTTTTTTTTAATATTCCCGATGACATTGCATTTATATAAGTTTATTAAAAAAATTTGAACTGATTATGTATGTGTCTGCACTATGGATTAATTTAAAAATTTCGCTATCATAAAAATGATATAGTTAATTATAAATAAAAATCAGAAATAAATAATAATATCTTTTTCATTTTCTCTTACTCTCTCTTTTTTATATATAAAATATTTTAAATTATTTTTGCCAGCTTGTAAGTGAATTATGTGAAAGGATGCATCACTTCCAAGGAGTAAAACTGAATGGCAACAGAATTACATCAATTTATGGCTGCTGTCAGCTCTTTGATTGAATCGGTGCATTAAGGTGAAAAGCTCAACCTGGGCAAATTGAATTTTTAACCACAAAGGTGACTCTCATGTGTTTCTTATGCTTGCGGAATACCCCCCCCCCCCTCAATGGAAACTTTGCCATAAGAAATACACAGTTATGTTTAAATAGAAGAAAAATCAATGGAATTATAGTTTTGCTAATTGTCAAACCAGAAACATCCCTCCTCGTCACACATAGATGTATACAGCACAATTCTTTAATGAGACCAAAGAATGGGCAAGTGTAAATATTTTTACTGTTGATTGGCGAATGCATTTACTTTTAGTATGGGGTGGAAATGGAATTAAATTTTAACTTACAAGAAAGACTTTGATGAAAATAAATATCTGTAAGGAGAAAACCTGATGGAAGAAATTTTTTTTAATAATTTTTATACACTTTGTGTGCTACTAGTTTATAATCTGTAGAATTTGGGGGAATGGGGCTAAAATTTAGCTTATCATCAACAATTTTTATTTAAAAAAAAACGTTAAGATTTCTGCTGCAATGCATTCATTAATAGAATCTTCCCCTTCACCCACCCCTTTTCTTTATGGTTTTGAACGCTTACAATTTTCTGCAAATTTAATTTTTTATGCACTTAAAAATTCATGGCATATTTTCTGTGTGGTTGATCAAAACCACAGGGTTTTTTTTCTTCAGAAGAATGCCTCCTTGTGTAATAGAGCAATTGTCTAGCCCTTAACACATTTTCTATATATGTTGCTATAGTAACAGTTCTTTGAGGAGAGTTGGAATAACTTTCATTCACTTACTTTAACTATGTAGGCAAGATGATGAGATTTCTCAAAAGAGCTGATATATTTTGAAATTTTGATATTTCTTTCCTTTTTTTAATTTAGAGTAAGTAATTGTATTTTCTCTTCTCATCTTTGCTGTTTTTTTTTTTTTTTTAAAAAGGAATGGAGTGGGGATTGACTAACCCTTTATAATCTATATTTATTATTTATTAAAAAAATCTATTTGTAATGTCAGAAACATATTACTGTAATTGAAAAAAAAAAAAATAACTGTAATTTTTTAATTACAAGTTTTTTCGATGGTATTGAAAAATAATGATGCTCTGACTTGGCTTATTGCTAACTTCTTTTTTCACTCTTTTTTAATCATACAGACTCAATGTATTCTATTTACATATTAAAAATTCATTTTAATTAGTTTTCTCAACATGCTCACAGGTATAACAAAAGGGTATGACTTCTCACATTTTGTGCCCCACTAGATAGCTTTTATTATGCTTGTTTTATTTTTTATAATTAGTTATTAATCTGGAAATATGTATTTGAATATTTTTTATATTAATTTGCATAAGACAGCGTGAAATAAGGGGAAAGTTCTTGTCACAGTAAAAAAAAAAAAAAATTAATTAATCAAGTGTTTGTTTAGATTAAACTTTGCAATACTGTATTTTTTTTTTTTTTTCAAAGTAAGATAAATGATTTTTTTTTTGTTTTTTTTTGTAAAATGTAACCTTTAATGGCGATAATTATAATAATCGTTCTTATATATTAATGCCAGAGTACATTCATTTGTGTCTGTGATTCTTAGCAAAAAAAAAAACGGTGATGTCAAATCAATAACTAAAACTAAATCTTTTTGTGACCCAAGGCATGTGGATTTTTTTTTTTTTGGATTTTAAAAGCTCTATAGTTTTTTTTTTTATTGTTGTTGTTGTTAAATAACGTATGATAATTAAAAGTATCTATAAATAGAAGTATACTATTAATCTATTCTACAGCTTATACTATATATTTTTATCTGAGGTTTTTTTCTTATGCTGCAAATTTTATTAGTTTAATATTGGCAATATGCCGCAATGAATTGATTAGATTTAAATTTTTAATTATTTTTATTGTCTCTCATTGTATACAATAACTTTTTCTTTCAAAAATAAATATAGTTTACATTAGAAATATAATAATTAGACATTGGTTTAAAATGTTACTGTAATTCTTGCCGAGCATTATTTAATGCAGTACCAGAATGGTGGATTATGGAACTCAAAGTTCACGATTAACAGTGCAACTGTCGTTTCCTTTTTTTGAACTTCTTATGAACTCCCAAGCAACAAAACATTCGAGTTATTTTACTACTATTCTTAATTTAAATTAATACACTATATAGGCTTAAACCTGCATATATATATATAATATATGCAGGATTCGAACTCAGACTTTCACACGACCCTCAACTCTCCATGCCATCTCATATTGCTGACTCACCTGATCACACAATGTTGAAAAGACAAATAATCACCAATATATGTATTTCATGCTAAACCAGCACTCATCAATTGGTCTAGATTACTATCTCCACACATATATACAAACAGTGCTCAGCTTTATATTAAGATAATCAATCTTCATACTTTAATGGACATGCTTCAAACTACTCCAACTCACAACTCCTCTATTCATAATTTATTAAATTATATATTTTTTGTGTGCTTTATTTTTATATTGTAGGTTTTTTTTTTTACATCAATAAAGATTATATTTTTTAAAAATATAATAAAAATTGATTTATTTATTAAAAGAATATGATGATTTTTAGAAATTTAGTTTTAGCAAATAAATTTATGTGAGCTGTAAAAAAAGTTAATTTTATTTGTTCACTTGTAAATATTTTTTCGTGGTAGAAATCAACTTACTAACTCAACTCCTTGTGATCAAGCATCTTATGACAACCAATACACCCATCATAGCATTTTCATTAATAGACAGTTTGATAACTTTTCTATTGGGATTTTTTCTTTTTATTGCTGAATTCTACTCCTATCCATCTCTTAACTTTCATTCTGATCTTCAAAAAGTAAAAACAAATTTATGTTACTAAAAAAATCATTTTCTTGTATGGAATTTTTTTTTTTTTTCATGGCAGTGATCAGCTTTCTAATTCAGCTTCTCAGAAATGTCCAGAAATGTTTTTTTTTTTTTTTAAGTGTCATAGCATCGGCCGGGACGCGAACTCGCAACCCGGGCAACTGCCTGCTAGTGCAAGGCAGTCGTGCTGACTTCTCGACCACCAATGCAAGACATGTCCAGAAATGTTTTGCCTACTTGCAATTAATATCAAACATATCATCATCGCATTTTTGTTTATTGACAGACAGTTTTACAACTTTTTCATTTGGTTTTTTTTTTTGTTTACATGACAATATTAGTCAGTTTCTAAATCATATTTTTATGCAGCATATTTTCACTGCTGAAATACAAATTAGCAGCACTTAAGTGGATTTGGTAATTTTAAACATATGAAAAATATGTCTGTTGTCTAATGATCATTGCATGCATTTGCATTTGAAATACACATCTTAATTTAGTGAGAAAAAGTGACTGCTGAGCTATGTTTTTGCTCTTTGAATGAGTGTTGTTTCAAGTCTCAGTATAGTAATATTTATTCTCATTTTTAGTTTTTTTTTTATAAATCTTGATTTATTAATAAATATCAAATGGCAGTACAATAAGTGATTTTAGATTCTGCAACAATTACTAATTAATTGATCTTCCTGGTTTCATGCATTGAAATGAAGATCATTAAAAAAAAAAAATAAAGAAAAAAAAATGTTTTGCTAATTTATCTTAAGGCAGATGGAGTTAATTAGACAGCAATATATTATAAAAAAGTACCTATTATATATATAAATTTGAATATTCGTTTGTTGTTTAAAAGCAACACATATTACTTCAAGAATCTTATGCAATTTTATTTTATTTTCGAGGAATTAATAAATTATGATTTTTTTTTTGTTCGATGGAACTTGTTTAAAAAAATATGGTAATTTTTAGTATGAGTCGAAATCTTAACCGTTTTCAAATGACTTCATAAAAACTCAAAAAGAGGGCAACTCTGATTAAAAGATTACAGATATTGGGAAATTTTTTAATGGATATAGTGGCATGTGTATTGAAATACATACTATGGAAATGGAGAGAATTTTTGGTAACTCAAGATAAAATTTTATTTCGTGAATATATTTTAATTAAATTTCATTTGCATCACATATTTAATTTCTTCTTTGCAAATGGAGCATGCTAAAAATTTCTTAACCATTTTTAAAAATTAGTTATGGAAAAATAAATTTAAACTAAAATTCTAAAAGTTAATAAAATACAGTAGTATGCTTGATCAGTAAAAATATTTTATTGTGATACTGCTGTTGATAAGTCATATAGATAATGCACATAGTCTTGGGATCAGCTACCTATTGTTATATTTTTTTATTCTACTAACATGAACAAGGCCTTAGGTACAGTTAGTTATTAATAAATTATTATTGATAATAGTTTAATATTGATTTTTATTCTCTTAATATAATTTACTCTATAATCAGAGTTACATAATATATTATAATTGGCTTTTTATTTCATTAACTAATAATGTTGTTATAAGTGCATGCTGAATTTTCTTGGTATTTTAAATTTTTTTTATTAATCACTGATTTCAATGCAAATTGGTGAGAAAACCATTGTAGTTATATGATCATAAGATAAGTCATTATATGTGATGATAATTTTTTTTTTTAAAAAAGACACATTAAAATTTATTAAAAAAATAAAAAAGTTATAGAAATTTTAATGTAAGGGATTATTTTCAACATTTTAACATTTAAAAATCAAGGAATAATTTAGAATACTGTATTTGAAAACAATTTATCATGATTATTAATTAGGTAAATCATTTTATATATTTTATATTCTTAAAGTTTATGATTGATTATGATATATTATTTTAAAAATAATTATTTTCAATAAAAATATTTAAATGTATATATATATATATATCATTTTTTTTAAAATAAAAAATCATCTTTGGATAGTAAAAATAAAATGTAAACTTAACAGACAATCTGCAAGAATTACACAATTCCGAAATTGATTTTAAAAGTTTGCCATTATATTTTCAGAATGTTATTTAGCATTCTTAAACAGTTTTTTTAGCACTTTTTTGCTACATCGGTATAATTTAATATCTCATATAATAAATGTGACTGTCTTATATCAAAGTTTCTTATCTTTTAATTTATTAATACAACATAGTATATTAGAGTTCAAGCTGGACTTAACATCTAAGTCTGTCTTTTTACTAAAAAGCTGTTAATATTTTTAAATGATCTATATTCTCAAGCTGATAATCACCAAGCCAAAATTTGCTAAATTTCCATCACTAACCAATAAAACATCCAAATTTATTGAGCATTACTTACTAAACAAAATTCTTTTAAGATACATTCAAAACATTAAAAATATTTTGCAGACCATATTTTGAGATGAGAGAAGTAATCCAATCATAGTATTCAGAAATATCAAGATTTTGTTTTTACTTCTAATCAATATAACTTAAAACCTTTAAAACCCCTTCATTATATCTTTATCATATCTAATAGTTTGCTTGTGAAACCACATATAAATTAGTTCAATGACAAATCATAAAAATGGAAAATAAATAGTCATAAAAAGCAAAAAAAAAAAAAAAGCAAATGATTAAAAGTAGTTTTCATTTGGAATACTTTACATTGGTCATCACTAGAAATATTGCTTCATTTTGCAACACAGCATATAATGTCAATTAACTTCTACAACAACCAATTAATTTCATACATTGACATAAACTTTCTCACTTAAATGATTGAACTGCCTTGACAAAATTGATAAAAAATTAATATAAAAATCACACTTTGCTCAAGATGCTTTTTTCTTACATTTATCTGGCACTAAAAGCATGCATGTAATGCTTTTTGATTTTGTTAAAATCAGATTTTCTCTAGTAACTATTCATTTATTACCAGAAGAATTCTTAAAAATATTTTTTTGGAGTAAATATCATTGAAAATCTGGATAATAGTGACATCCTTTTGTATCAGTGTTATTTTTATAAAATGAAAATAATAAAAATTCTTATGATGAGATGGTAAAACTTTATGGATCTATACATTCCTAAAAAAAAAAAAATCCAGTAGTTTTGATACTAACATCTCATTTTGAAGCTTTTTCAAGATCTTGTCATGGATTGCAGCCTTCCATTTAAAGATTAAAACTATTATTTTAACTGATATCTTGGGCCCACTCTAATCAGTAAATAATCATTCTTATTATCAAAGCATATTATATTTGTTTAAAATAGCTTAGTTATTATATAAATCAATACATGGAATTAATAGTATTATGATATAATTTTACAATTCATATTTTAGTTTTAATGTTAAAAAAATAAGGTGATCAATATCAGCAAAAGTCTGTGTAACATCTTCGTAAATTTAATCCAGAAATCATTTAAGTCATCTTGTTTGTTCAAGTTTCTGTCTTTATATTGCTCATGAAATTTCAGATGTATTTCATTATTCAATTAAACAGAAAATGCATTGTTTTAATTAATTCATTAATAATATATAACAATCATATTCAGAGAATCAATCAATATTTTCTTTTTTTTACTGAATTTTCTAACCATCTTATTTACTTACACCCATATCACACTCCTTAAGAGAGTTTTATGTCTCATTTGTTTAAACTATAAATTGGCTATTTTGATATTTAGAAAATTTTAAAACTAAACTTTGGTATTAATTACTTTTAAAAGAAGAACAATTACTTATATGTTTGGAATAGAATATGTTTTAATGCCACCATAATTTTAATTCTAGAGAATACTAATGATGATTTATCTAATAATCTGAAACTTTTAAATTTTTGCTTTATATTAATCTTTTCTTTTTTACATTTTATTGCTTATCCATAACATCTATAAGATGTCACTCTTTTGAGAATGAATAATTTTCTGTCTAAACAAAGGGTTTGGAAATGTCATTCCATAAGTAAAAATTCAATATCAGCAATCTCTTTGAGTTCACTGAAATGATTACATTATTTCCAGTAAGTTTGAGTAATTATTTATTGTTTCTATCAATTTCTATATTCATTCTTCAAGATGAAAAATAGTCTATTATTAGTATTGTTGTGATAATTTTATTTAGCAAGGAATAAACTTTTTGCTTTAACATTGGAGTAAAATGGATACTGGTACCATTTTGCACAACAATTTTTAATATTAAGTTTTATTGATGCATCTGAGATCTAACAATATATATTGACACTTTGATATCTCACACAAAAAAATAATAATATGCTTTTTTAAAAATTTGGTGAATTTTCTTTCAAAAGTCATATTGTTATTGATATATTTAATTATTCTGAACATTGAGATTCCTTAAAAGCAAGTAAACTAATCATAAATTTTAATAACTTCTTAAATGTAAGCATTGTTTGATGTTTCAGTCTTGAATAGCCTTCACCATGCCAGGTTTGTAGATGTTATGAATTTTATATTTCGAAAATAAAATTTTTTTTTCTTACTATTACTATCTTCTATTTTGCCACTAATAAATATTATTACTGATTTTGTAACAATTTCTATCACTTAAATGAATGAGTTCTCAAGAATAGCAACTAAGACCTACATGTTAGCATTTTTCAGCAGAAAGTTAATCAAAGTTTAAGAGTAGTATTTTTGTAACTGAAAGTAGTCATGTACATTTGCTCAGCTTTTATTAAAATTATGAAAATAGAATAAATTTATATAAAGTTTGGTTGCACGTTTCTTTTCAGTTTTGTAAAATTAAAGCACATGATATTTATATTCAAATTGTATTTCAACATATTTGTTTCTTAATAGAAAAGTAATCAACTGAAAGTTTATTAATGTCAAACAGGAAGTGTATTGTAAGAAACAAAAATAATACAAATTATAAATTGAATTTATGTTTTAAAGATTATTTTAATTAATTAAACGTTTTTAATGAAATATGCCTTAATAATACAAATTTGGCAGAAAAAAATTTTTTTCATTGAAAAATGTTTCAATATTCTTTGCAAATAATATTTATTTTTGGAAGTTGTGATTTAACAAAAAAATTGTAAAAATTGTAAATGTTTAATAAAGAATTTTTTATTTTATGAAAAATTTATAAAAACAATATGAAAAATAATTATTAAATTTACCCCATGTCATTGGTCAAAATTATACTTTGAGATAATTAAAAGTACTCAATCTCAATCTTATAGTTGTGCAGAAATGTAGTCATTGGCATGAAAAGTTTATGATGATGACACTTTATTTCAAACTACATAATAGAAGTCAGTAAGGTCATGAAAAAGGAAAATTGGAGATAGGATGGGCTTAAATAATAGAGAAAAAAAGAAGACTGCATATAATGGAAGCAGTGACCAGTCTTTGATGAGCAATTTGGCTCTTTTTATTGATTATTCATAAGTAAACTTTTATATTCGATTGTCATTAACTATCTACCAACTGTAGAGACCATTAGTAATTATTGTTAACAATACTTTTTGCAGTTAGTATTGTGCCAGTCAGATGATATATGTTGGTTTAATTCAGTTCGAATACTAGGCAAAAGTACCTCGAGGCCACCCGTACGTGAGATATTAAATCAAGAATACTATGACCTCTGCCTTCTTCACCTATTACCGAGTCTAATTATGAATCAACAATAGTATCTGAGACATACGTAAATTATTTGCTCACCCGACTCAAACTTAGCATCAGGGGAGAGACATGGACAAGAATACTTATGGAACTAAATAGTTAAATGTGCATAAAAGTCTATGAAAAATGTGTTTTGCATGCCTAGATCATTGGAAAAGTAAAATAAAGCATTAAAATAAAATTAGAAAACTCAAGCTTTTTAGTTAAATAATATATTTAATTAATGACTTTTAAAATGTTAGTAATGTTTTAATGGCCTCCGCTATTCCCCTGAATTGATGAAAAATAAATCAGACAATAAAAACGAATATAAACGATGTAATATTTTTGTGGTCTAAGTCTTTTCTTGTCAATTTTAATAAAATTGTCAACTCGAATCTCCTCAATAAAGCACAATAAAAAATCTTTCGCAAAGCATTTTCTAATTTCTTTGCACTAAAAACAGTTTAAAATTATTTAAGACATATATAGCTAAATAAGATATATGTAAGGAGCTAATGGCAGACAAAAGAGGCATCATCGAGGAGATCAAGTTGGCAAACAAAAGAAACTGACTTGTATTTAATTTACAAACTTAAATGAAATTGGAAAGATATTTTAAATGAGAAATTAACCTTTACTTACACCGCAATGGAATACAAAATATTTATAACATGTTAGCAAAAAAGGAATAGCGCAGGAAAAGGGTTCACACACAAAAAATATATATGTCTAAGATTAGTCTAATAGAAATAGTTACCTTACAAAATATATAATTAAATAACACAATTCAGAAATGTACTACAATAATGCAATTTAGAAAGGTAAGATCAAAAAGGGTAGAATAGTAAATAGTTCATGAGAAGAGATACAATTACCATCCTGATTCCTTGGTCCTGTTCCCGCGACATTTGTGGCTTGTTCCATCCACCGATAGGTATTTGTCCGGACAAGGAAAAATGGAAATACGTAGCATTCTTTTAAGAAAAGTCCCACAGACACGGCACAGAGTTCAGATTAATATTGGTTGGATACTACTGCATTTTGATGGTTTTTAGGAACCCTGGTGACAGGCAAAGCTATTTGCCTAACTGCCAAACATAATAAAATCCATCAAATTCATATGACTTTTAACTTGTGGCATGTTAATACTTCTCCGTGATTTCAAGGATGACAGTTAAATAACTTTTTGGAACCAAAATCTCAATGAGAAGCAAAATCTGAGAAAACTGAATGAATTCTCCCAAAGAGAAATCTGAAAAAGCAGCAAGAGAAATCTTAATGAATTCTCCAAAGAGAAATCTGACTGAAAAGCAAGCGCAAGAAAAATCTGAAAGAATTTTCCAAAGAGAAATCTGACTGAAAGCAAGCAGGTGAAATCTCTAATAGGAAAAAGCAAGCAAAAGAAATCTGAATGAATTCTCTCTAAAGAGAAATCTCAACAGGAAAAGCCAAGTCTTTTGTTCTCTCTCCTATTTATACCTTTTTTGTAAGCTACCTTCTATTGTTTTGTGTATGATCTTAGATCTTGATAAGCCTCCCCCCCATGCTCCTTTGTTTCACGGTAACATTTTCTAAAAATAAATTTTACATTTTTATTCTAAATTTATTTCTTTAAACTTTGAATTCTTATTAATTAAAAAAAAAGAGAAGGCCATCTTTAATTTGCCTTGAATGGGCTAACTAATTAAAAACATACATTCCTTTAGAAAATGTTGGTGGGCTTATCTCAAAATAAAAATCATACGCCATATTTTAACAAGATTTTAAAAAGAAAAATATATTCTTATTTCTTTTAATAAAATAAGCATTTTATTTCAGCAGAATTTTGCATTAATTCATATATATATACACTTGACGTATATATATATATATAGGTTTGATTAAAAGGTTTTACAAGTAATTTTATTAAACAGCAATTTAATCTTGGAATGGAAATTATTTAAAATGAAATATTTAAATGCAAATACAAATTTAATAAATGTAATTAATTTTATTTTTAATGCAAAACCCTGCTGATATTGGGCTATAAACTTAATTCAGGCCTACAATACTGATTAAGTTTATAGGAGGCTGTGAAGCATGGATCGGACTTTCAGATCCATTGCTTCATTTCCCAATAGTTAGTGAGAAAAAAAATGTTAAAAAAATGCTGTTGCTTCAGGTCAGAGATAAAAATTTTGTGCCAGGTAAGTTGAAGTCTACTCTTTATTTGCTGTAATACTTAATTTGTTACTAACTACGGTCTTTCTATTCTTAATCATATAACTAGGGTTGGGTCAGTGTTGGTTCTAGTCTAACAAGGTTTGTATCTAATTTTAATTTGCATATTTTCTGGGGTCCAGTGGTGCACAAGGTTTTAAGTTTCTGGCATTGTATACTCCTTTTATGCCATTACTATCTTCCAAAAGGAAAGCATTTCTCCCACATTCCTTTTTCAACATGTATGGCCATTGATATATTGGGAAAAACTTTTTGAATTCTTTCTGCGATGTATTACTTGGCTTAGGGTCTCTCAGCCATACTTGCTCCCCTTGCCTGAATTGATATTGCTGGTTTCGTTTTTTATTTTTCCGGTGCAGTGCCACCCATTTTAATCGTTCATATGCTATCTTTTGATCTTGTAGTTTATCTATCTTCTCCTCTTCCATCAGCATTTTGGTTTTAAATAACTGAGGACATTCTTTCCCATAATGCAGGAGAGTTGGAGTAAATCCTGTTGACTCATTCATTGTGTTGTTAATATATTTTACCACCTTTTCAGTTTTATTTACCCAGTCCTGATGGTTGGTTGGTATATATGTCCTAAAGAGTCACCCTATTTCTCGCATGACTCTTTCACAAGGGTTAGCCTGTGGATTTCTAACGAAAGTTAGCCTATGTTGAATTCCTTGTTTAGCCATACATGTCTTCCATTCTTTGGGTGTAAACGCTGTGCCATGATCAGATATCACTATCTGAGGATTTCCAACTTCTGGCAACTGTTTTTCCCAAGTGCCTTATTGTTCCTCTAGAGTTCGCTGTCCTTACTGGGTATGCTTTCACGTACTTTGAAAACACATCATACGTGACAAACAGATACTGGATTCATCAAAATATCAGTAATGGGCCATAATTATCTACAGCTAGCAGCTCATTTGGTTTAGATGTGTGGATCGGTTTGGGCTCTCCTGCATACGATCGATTTGGTGCCTTGCTCCGAGCACGAATCTCACAGGTTTTCAACACACGTTATCTGTGAGTACATCTCTGGCCAAGAAAATTGACGTTTTATTGCTTCTTCTACTCTCCAAGGACCATAATGTCCCACTGACTGATGGATGTGGGTAATAATTTTCTGACTGATGGATGTCGGTAATAATTTGGTTTCTCAATTTGTGAAGTATTATGACTTTCCATGGACTGTGAGGGCTTTTGGTATTAATCTGAAGGATCCCATCTGTGATTCTGTATTGATTATAGTGCCTACTGGCTGCCATCTTAGATGTAATAATGTTAATTATTTTCTTGTATTGAGCATCCTGGGCCTGCCAATACGCTAAATTCTGGAGGTGAGATTCAACTGTGTTTTCTGCTGTGGTCATCATTATCTTCATTGTCTGGTTTTCTAAATCTGGATTCTGAGTAGCCATGGGCACAGGGTGGCGGTTTAAAATATCAGCCACAATATTCTGTGATCCCAGGCAATAAATGACACTATACTGAAACTGTTGAAGAATCAGGCTCCACCTTATCAATCTGTCATTGTTTAGAAAGCTCTTGTTCAGAAATTTCCAAACATTTGTGGTCTGTTATGATTACCACTTCTGATCCCAACAAAAACTTTCAGTTTCTGGTACACCCACAGTATTGCTAATGTCTCCTGCTCAGTTGTTGTATAATGCTTTTTTGCTCCTCTCAATGTCTGACTAATAAAGTACAACACTTGATGCTCATTTTTATCCCCAATTTGAAACAACACAGCGCCCAAGCCTTGCCTACTGCTATCTGTTTGACGGTAAAAGAGGCGGGCAAAATCCAGATGGTATAACATTACTGTTTCCAAGAACTTATCTTTTACTTTAGACATTTCTTGCTCATGCCTCTCTTTCCATTCCCATTTTTTACTACTCGTCTTTATTAATTCAATTAGCAGTGTGGTGTCATAAGAAAATCTAGGATAGAAGCGGTGATAGAAATTACACAATCCTAGAAATGCTCGAACCTGCTTCTGGTTGGTGGGAGTTGAAAAATTCTTTATAGCTTCTATTTTTGTAGGATGGGGCTTGACACCTTGACTATTTACAACATGGCTCAAAAATTCAATTTCATCCACTGCGAAAAAACTCTTTTCCATGTTGATGGTTATATTTTTATGTATGTATTCACGAAAGAAGCTTTCCAAATGATGCAAATGCTCATCAATGTCCTTTGAGGTGATCACAATATCGTCTACATAACAAACCATGTATTCCTGTATTTGAGGAGATAAAACATTCTTCAAACATCTCATGAGGCCTGTTCCACTGTTAATTAAACCGAATGGAACCCTCTTGAACACGTGAGTCTGGCCATTGTAATGAAATGCTGTATATTTTATATCATTGTGGTACAATGCCATTTGCCAATAACTCGCTGTCATGTCCATGGTCGAGAATACAGTCTTCCCTGCGAGATGCACAAATGTTTCGTGCATCGGTGCGGTGGCACATCACATTCTGGAATGGTCACATTATTTAGGCGACGCGCATCCAAACACAAATGCACATTTCCATTTTTTTCTTGATTACAATCAATGGATTATTGTATGGCGAAGGGGCCTATTCGATAATATCCCATTCCAGCATCTGCTTTATTTGTTTATACACTTCCTCTTTGTATTGGAACGGGATAGGGTAAGTTTTTGTTTGGTGGTACGATACATCTCTAAGCCTAATTCGGTGAGTATACCCTCTAATTTTCCCTGGTACACCAGAAAATACCCCTGTGTATCTTTGTAAAATTTGTTGTAACTGCTGACTATGCTCCTTATTCTTAATCATTGATATGCTCACTCATTGTTTTATCATTTCCTCATTTATCGCTTATACAACAAACTGCCAATGGGGTGATTCTCTTGAGCCACTGTTGTAAACGGGACTTGTATGCCTTCTAACATACATTTTTTATTGGGTAATGTATGATCCCTTGATACTGCTGAAGGAAATCTGAACCTAATACAAGTCATACAACAATCCCTCCATTACTAAGGGGGCATGATTAAAACATTTACCGTTAATTGTCATCTCAAACCACATTTGGTATCATTCACTATTCATTTTTCTTTCATTTGCCAGAGTTAACTGGATAGGGCACATGGGAAACTTGAAGTATTTTGGGTTGCTTTCATATTCCGTGGCTAGTTTTTTTAATACGATAGATACTTAACTGCCAGAGTCAACTAATTCTTATATTTTATTGTCATTTATGTTTACTTGAATGACTGGGTTTGCATTTGTGCATATGTCTTTGTTATTCTTTTGTTGTACAATTGCTGTATGGGATGGCACAGCTTCTTTATTTTCTACTCTTGACAGGTTTGTACTCTTTTGTTTGGCAATAGATTTATTTTGAAATTTTACCTCCTTTCCATTTCTGTCTTCATCAACATTTTCATATTCGATAGCCATTAGTATACAAGTTGTACCTTCAATATCTTGCACTTGAGTGCTTATTAATATTTTCCTTATCCAGGGTGGCATGTTGTGCCTAATCATCCTTACTATATGCATTTCTGGATAACTGAATGCACTTAGCGCTTTTATATGATTTACCTGCCTAACAAAAAACTGAGTATAAGTCTCTTGATGGTTAGCTGGGTATCTTTTATGCTTTTATGGAATACATCAGACCTTCCTGCCGCTCTGCACTCCAATACATCAAAATCACCGCATTCTCATATTCCATAAATGTTAATGGTTGTATAGACAGAGTGTTCCACCAGTCTCTGGCAGATTCTTTTAAATGATGATTGGAGATTGCCACTTTTTCTTGTTCCGTCATATTTTGGAATTGAAAAAACATTTTGAGACTGTCTAAGTGGTGTTTGGGGTTTCCACCCAGTTCCCCTCTAAAACATTGTATATGGACAAACTTTGCCACAGGAGAGGTTACCGGGTTAATTATTATTGGCATAAGGATTTGGTTGCCTTGTTGCACCTGGATTGGGTTCAGCAGTTGACGATTGTTCATTTCCTTTCTGTCCTCATTCATCTGTCCATTTTCTTCTCCATCCTGTATTTGATGATTGATATCCTTTCCTAATTCATTATCCATCAATGATTAAAGCTGAGTGTCATCATCTGGCAATACTTTTGTTCTACTAGTATGTTGTTGATGGAGACCCATGTTTTCCTCCAAACATTTCAATCTTTGTGATGTCATTTTCATAACTTCTTGGAACATGGTCATCATCATTTTTGTTTCTTCCCTCATTTCTTTGATAAGATCTTCCAAATTGTATTTTTGGTCACAATGAGTACATGTTGCCATATTTGGAAGGTTGAGCACTACCTCCTCATCGCTGTCATAATCTTCGTCTTTTTTCTATTGTTCCATTTTTGCATAATTATTGGCTGTTTTGCTATACAACAATCACATGTTATTTCTAAAATGTATTTTAGTCTTTTATAAACACTCTAGATAAGTGTATTTGATCACATGTGTCTAAGAGCTATATCCTTCTGTATATCAAAAAAAAAATTTTTTTTTTTACTTATTTCTAAAATAAATCAGTATTCTCAGTTCTTTATTTTATATAACTATTTGTTTTCTTTGTATGTTTTTAGAAATCAACTTTGCCTATCTCACGAGGTCCTATCTTAAACCTATGCCTATATGTATCTGTTTGTACATGAAAAAAAATATAAAATCCTGCCATGTCTATTTTTAATATTTATACTACATATTATTCTCCTCACTTTACTTTATTTATTTTTATATTTCATTTAAATGTCACTGCTATTTTGTCACAATATCATTAAAATAATACACTTACAGCTTGACCTGGCTTTCTCTGACACCTGAAACAACTAAAAAATGCATTTACATTAATATACAAGTATATATATATATTAAAAGGAATATATGAGCAAAATATACATAAGTCATGTTTAAAAATTATTTTGGCTCACTACGCATACATTTTGATCATCTACCTCCTACGGTTTGTTTATTTGTAATCTGATATGAGAGATTGCACTTGCCAACAAATTTATTTGATGAGGGTGCCAGTCGACAAGGTGATGGCCATATCAAATATACATATTAATGGACAATGATCCAAGCACTCATTGATAAGGATTATAAAGTTTAAATGCGATTAAAATTTATTTTGAGTTTCACTTCACTTTCAAAAAAAAATTTCTTAATATGATTCTGCTAAATGAAAGAAAAAAATTCTCTGCATGAATAAGTAAATGTTATTTTAAATGACAATATTAATTAAGTCAAAGACGTATAACTTTAAGTAAGGTAATTTGTCTGACCTGAGTTCGAAACCACGCTACTGTTTTGGTCATGACAAAAAAAATCAATTTAAACAGCCTAAAGTGCGATTAACAAAACAAAATATATAATAGAAAAAACAATAAAAATAAAATCCCATGATAATCGTTACTCTGAATTATGAACCTGGGATCGAAACCAACTAACTACCATTTTGGTCACAACCCGAAATAGATTAACAATTATCAAGCAATTTTACAGAATCACGCATTGAGATCAAAAACTGTTGAGTTTTACCGATCTATAAATGAAATGTATATCATATACACCCATATATATGAATATGTACTTCACTATATAAGCATATATATGACTACATATAAATATACAAACAGATATACCTATACAAATATTTTTTTCTTATCATGTACATGATTTTATTAAAAAGATGTCATATTGAAGACCACATACTCCTATTATTTCAGGCTAGTAAACGCTGGTCGCAAATATAACGAGGAAATAATAATTGCAGACATAAACCTATTATTTCAGGCTACTCAGCAATCCTAATCTCTAAAGTGTAACGGGGCTTCACCTAACACTTACTAAGGGGGTCTTCACCAAAAACAGTTACTAAAAAACAAGGGCTTCACCTAACGGTTACTCAAAGGGTCTTCACCTAACTGTTACTCAATAAATGATTCAATAGCATAATCCGACCTGAGAAAAAAAATCTTAACTAAAGGTGGCTGACATATATGTTATACAGAAAATATATTTTATATATATATATTTATTAAAACAAACATTTATATATATATTTATTATTTCACAAGTTGAAAATTAAATTTGAATTTATTAAAACAAAACTTCTCTTTATATATGTTTGCGAGGAAACGTAACTGCAAAATATTTAAAAGTGAAAAAAAAAATTTACATGATTAAAATTGTTCATTATATTAAAGAAACGAAACACAGAGAAAGTGAAAAAATATTTGCTGACACAGTATGTTGACATGTGTTAATTTGAACTTATCAAACCTTAGATCTACGGAAAAAAATTTCTATTAACGGAAAAAAAATGTTATCTATTACATCTTTACAAAAATTTATACAAACGGAAAAAACATTTTATTATCTATTTGTACTTTTTAGTAAAATATTAACACACTGAAGATACACTATAATTCGAAAAAACATTATTTCAAAACTTCTCATGTTTAAGCAATAGTAAAATAACAAAGTATGAAAGCTATTTTAAGGGAGGGCGGGTGGGTATTTATTTGACACTTCCGCCTCATCGAAGCTATATATTTTATACAACAAAAACAATATGGCGACTGGCCATGACAAAACTACTAATTAGGAAAAAACAATTTTGCTATAACTCTGAAATTTATTCTCATTATGTATTCACTGAAAAAAAAAAAAACTAATGGAGTGTTAACTTTTCTAACTGTAAAACATTCATTTTAGCAATTTAAAACTCGGGAAAATTTTTTTTACCTTATGACACATCTAACTTGTTAATTAATTCAACAAAAATGACATTTGCTCACATTAGGAAACAAAACTTGGAAAAATTATACATATATTTTTATATAAATATATTAGTCTAAAACAAACTTCTCAGGGTACTAATTTTTAACAAACAATGACATTCGTCCCACAGTGACAAACTCAAAGAAAATTTTATCTATTATCTATTATTTCAAATCTCCTATTCCTATTCTTCCAAAAAAAAAGAAATTCGGCCCTCGTTGGTCGACAAAATGCGGGGAAAAAAATTTACCGTGCCAGTCAGATGATGTATGTTGGTTTAACTCAGTTCGAATACTAGGTGAAAGTACCTCGAGGCCATCCATACGTGAGATATTAAATCAAGAATACTATGACCTCTGTCCTCTTCACCTATTATCGAGTCTAATTACAAACCAACAACATTATCTAAGACATGCGTAAATTATTTGCTCACCCGACCCAAACTTAGCATCAGGAGATAAACATGGACAAGAATACTTATGGAACTAAATAGTTAAATGTGCATAAAAGTCTGTGAAAAATGTGTTTTGCGTGACTGGATCATTGGAAAAGTAAAATAAAGCATTAAAATAAAATTAGAAAACTCAAGCTTTTTAGTTAAATAATATATTTAATTAATGACTTTTAAAATGTTAGTAATGTTTTAATGGCCTCTGCTATTCCCCTGAATTAATGAAAAACAAACCAGACAATAAAAACGAATATAAATGCTATAATATTTTTGCGGTCTAAGTCTTTTCTTCCCAATTTTAATAAAATTGTCAACTCGAATCTCCTCGATAAAGCACAATAAAAAAATCTTTCGCAAAGCATTTTCTAATTGCTTTGTGCTAAAAACAGTTTAAAATTATTTAAGACATATATAGCTAAATAAGATATACATAAGGAGCTAATGGTGGACAAAAGAGGCGTCATCGAGTTGATCAAGTTGGCAAACAAAAGAAACTGACTCGTATTTAATTTACAAACTGAAATGAAATTGGAAAGATATTTTAAATGACAAATTAACCTTTACTTACACCGCAATGGAATACCAAATATTTATAACATGTTAGCAAAAGAGGAATAGCGCAGTAAAAGGGTTAAATATAAATATAAATAGATGATCACACAATATATATATATCTAAGATTAGTCTAATAGAAATATTTGCATTACAAAATATATAATTAAATAACGCAATTCAGAAATGTACTACAATAATGCAATTTAGAAAGGTAAGATCAAAAAGGGTAGAATAGTAAATAGTTGATGAGAGATACGATTACCATCCTGATTCCTTGGTCCTATTCCCGCGATGTTCGTGGTTTGATCCATCCATCGATAGGTATTTGTCCAGACAAGAAAAAATGGAAATACGTAGCATTCTTTCAAGAAAAGTCCCACACACACGGCACAGAGTTCAGATTAATATTGGTTAGGATACTATGGCATTTTGATGGTTTTTAGGAACTCTGGCGGCAGGCAAAGCTATTTGCCCAACCTCCAAACATAATCAAATCCATCAAATTCATATGACTTTTAACTCGTGGCATGTTAATACTTCTCTGTGATTTCGAGGACGACAGTTAAATAACTTTTTGGAACCAAAATCTCAACGAGAAGCAAAATCTGAGAAAACTGAATGAATTCTCTCAAAGAGAAATCTGAAAAAGCAGCAAGAGAAATCTCAATGAATTCTCCAAAGAGAAATCTGACTGAAAACCAAGCAGAAGAAAAATCTGAAAGAATTTTCCAAAGAGAAATCTGACTGAAAGCAAGCAGGTGAAATCTCTAATAGGAAAAAGCAAGCAAAAGAAATCTGAATGAATTCTCTCTAAAGAGAAATCTCAACAGTGAAAGCCAAGTCTTTTGTTCTCTCTCCTATTTATATCTTTTTTATAAGCTACCTTCTATTGTTTTGCGTATGATTGTAGATCTTGATAAGCCCCCCACACTCCTTTGTTTCACGGTAACATTTTCTAAAAATAACTTTTACATTTTTATTCTAAATTTATTAGTTTAAACTTTGAACTCTTATTAATTAAAAAAAAGAAGAGAAGGCCATCTTTAATTTGCCTTGAATGGGCTAACTAATTAAAAACATATATTCCTTTAGAAAATGTTGGCAGGTTTATCTCAAAATAAAATCATACACCATATTTTAACAAGATTTTAAAAAGAAAAATATATTCTTATTTCTTTTAATAAAATAAGCATTTTATTTCAGCAGAATTTTGCATTAACTCATATATATACGCTTGACGTATATATATGTTTGATTAAAAGGTTTTACAAGTAATTATTAAACAGCAATTTAATCTTGGAACAGATTTTATTTAAAACAAAATATTTAAATGCAAATACAAATTTAATAAATGTAATTAATTTTAGCTTTAATGCAAAACCCTGCTGATATTGGGCTATAAACTTAATTCAGGCCTACAATACTGATTAAGTTTATAGGAGGCTGTGAAGCATGGATCGGACTTTTAGATCCATTGCTTCAGTATGTAGAATTGTTCTATTTTTTTTTATAGATGTGATTCTGATTCGTTAACAATAATATCTTTTTTCTGAATATATAGGTGCATGTTGCTGAGTTTAAGAGAGAATAATGAGTATAAGCGAATACTGCATATATATATAATTTATCACTCTAGTTTCTAATACTATTACATATAGCATTTAAGGACACTGTGTTGTGTGTTATTTATGAATTATTAAAGTTGTTTTAATTTTTTTATTAATTTTAAGTTAAATCATATAGATTAGTTATATTACTTATAAAAATTTAACTAAAATGTGTTCTTTTTCTAAATATTCCTCTTATACATGTTCATAAAATGCGTTTCAAAGGGAATTCTATTTCATAGTTTAAATATATATACGCAAAATTATATAGTGAAAATAAACACATAATTCTTATAATTTGCATGAATCACTAGTTGCATAATATATATTATCCTACTTGAATCATTCTTATATTCACTGCTTTTATAGAACTAAAAGTTTGATCTTTGATTTTTAAGTGACCATGCCACCACAAAAATATCTGATGGAGCAATCTTTTATTTTTCAGTCTTAATCGTTCTATTTTATTAAAAAATATTTGAGCATCTTCTATTGTTATTTTTTATGTATATTTATGGATCTCATGTACCAACCATATGCAGTAAAATATAAATGTGGCAGCATGAATGGTTGAGTCTTGGGAAGATACTCCTAGCAAAAGTAATAATTAGAGATTGGATAAAAGTATTCAGTTTATGTGCATTGTTAGTGTTAAAGAACATATATGATCAAGCTGACAAAAACCATCATCTGTCACACATAACATTTGTCAGCAGATTGCCTAAGTTACCCTGTTCCTCATTGACATTTGGGATAGGAACTTGCACAGTGGTCCCAAAGGTGCAATAATTTTTTTTTTTTATCAGAATCCACTATTTTTTGCCTGTATTCTATTTAGATTGAATTTTTCCATCAAAACTTATACCAAAGTACATCACTAGGCAAGTTGCTTGCATTTTCGATCCTATATTAGAGGTTTTTTTTTTTGTTAGAGAAGCTTGAAGTCTGTCAGTTTGATCAGTTTAGGATTGAATTGAAGCTCATTTTTTCTGATAAGTTCCAACATGAGATAAACAAATAAATATCTGCAAAGATATTTTTCTTCTTTTATAATGACTGCTAGGAATTCTGATAAATCTCCCATTGTTGAAGATTTAGTATTTTCATTTTCAAATGATGGCAAAATATCAGAATTATCATTACATTCTATGGATTTCCTTTAATTAGCATAGGGCCTATTGTTCATGCCAAGATTTCAGCTAATAGGAAGAAGTTATTGGATGCTGGTAAAGTTTTTATTTTTAATTCATTCGTGAATAATATTAACAACATAAAATAGCAGTGTTAATTTAAATAATTCTTCTAAATCTGATCTTAGTTTTTGCAAATCAGTTGCTAATAATAATGATCTGTCAGATAAGTTGGAAGTTGATGGAAATGACCTGCCAAATGCTAATATTCATATAGGAATCTAAAATGAAAAGGAAAAAAGTAGTTATGTGAATGTGTTGCAAATTCGTGATTCGAGACCTCATGTAACCATTGAGGATTCACAAGTCAATGAAAATGATGTGCTTAATCTGCTGAACAATGATTTAAATTATCTGCAAATGAATCCAATTCTGATTCTATGACTATTGATCAACAGCTATATCAAGGATATACAAATTTAATTTAATGGTGCCCCTGCTTTGCTTAAATCTTTTAAAAGTTTCATAATATTAAGATGCTCCTTATTACATTTACAAATATAGAAAGTGAGCTTTTTAAGTTCTGTTAGAAGAATTTTTGCAATTCTTAGAAAAAAATTACGGAACATTATTTACAGAGTTTTGCTGTACCCTAACAACAGATACATCTGTGTAAAATTCCATAAGGATATTCAAAAAGAATTATTTAAAAAAAAAACCCATTTATTTCGTTAAACAATAAATTGTTATACGTATTAATAGGCCTGTGTTGTTTACTAGTCAAATTATGAACTATTATATTAACTTCAGTGATGTAAATTTCAGCTTCTGCTTAATATGTTTTATCATATCAAACTTCAGTTACTTGCTAGAGAAAAGAGTTAGTGTTCCATTATTAACCAACACAACCAAATTTAGTATAATCTTAAAGAAAGAAATTTTGCAAACTGACATTCCATCTTTTTATGCCACTGATTCCTCTTCTTTGGTAATAACCTTTAGAGGAGTTTTATCCCAATGTTTCTTTTGCAAAGCAAGAACCCATATTGTTAAGGATTGCCATTCAAGATTTTGTCATCAGTATTGGCTAAAATATCCAAAAGTCATCAGTGTTTTAAAGATGTGCCACAGTCTATTATTCAACAATTATCTATCTCTATTCATGGAAATTCTTACACTTGTGCCAAAAACTGTTGATGGTTTTCTCATACAGGAATCCATGTTCACTAATTCCTTAGAGAATAATGTCTCATCTTTTGATGAATTTACACCTGTACAAATGTCTAAGAAGAGGAAACCAAGGAGGAAGAAGATAATAAAGGAAACCAAAGTTCTGTTGCTAAAGTTACTCCTGAGTTTAAATCTGATTTGAAAGCTGTGAAAACTGACTTTGAGGCACATTCTATTACAGGTCTTCATAAACAATGGAAACCGATGGTTGAATGAAGTTGAGCCTCCCCTGAAATCAAATGTACCTTGTGATCATCATTGGTCTAGGCAGGCATTAGCTACAGTTGCATCCTTCTCATTAGATGAGAAGTTATTCTTTGATGGAATGGACACTAATAAACATGCATCCTGGATATAGAAGATTATTGGCAGTTCTCATCAGGATGTAGCTTCTGGTGCCAAATTGACCATGGGCTGTGAACTGTTCTCATTGAGAGTATGTCTACCAGGAGGCAATAAAATTATGTTTTTTTTTTTTGCTTTATTGCATTATTGCTTTTGATTTGCATATTAGTATGTTGAATTCTAAATATCATGTTGTGTTTATGTATACCTCTCATCAGATTTTATATGTTCTTTTATGTTATGTTTTTTTTTTTTTTTGATTTATGACATATCTTACTTTTTATACCAAATTCTAATTTTTATACATTGCTTTACTTTTACCTCTATGAGCCCCTGAAGTGTATGTACATTTTCTGCTCAAATTGTGTTGCTTTTTTTATTAATTGTTTTTCAGTCCCTGAATTTTAAGCTATTTATTCCTTCACTATTTAAATTGTGTAGTTTATGCAGCTGAATATTACTGATAATAATGTACTAATGCTTTCAATAAGAAGATTATTTTGTTTTACTCCAAACTAATTTGGAATAAAGCAGTCATTGAAATTAGTATTAGACTCTTATAGAAATAAGCTAAAGCAAATGGCCTCTGCCGTCACTCAATTTCTCCCTTCTATTTTCAGAAGTTATTTAATGTTATTTTAAAATTTGTCATTGCTTACCTTAATCCTTAATAAAATCCATTGTTGCTTATTTTGATCTTATTAATCACATATTCTCTAGGAAAATACTCTTTTAAAAGACTTACAACATGATTTAGAGTGCTTGTCAATCTCAACTGTCCCCATTTCTTTTTACTATCACCAATAAAGAGATAATCAAAAAATTCAAATTCTAGTATCTGGAACCATAATACCTCAATTTTCTTATCAAAATCAATTTAGAAGTTCATCCTACTAATCATTTTTTATTAAAGACAATAGTGCATGTTAACATTGAACCCCTCTTTATTCTCTTTATCATAAATCTGAAGAAGCAATACATTATTTTCTATTCCAGTATCCCATTCTTTTTACCTATAGAAATATTAAGTCAGTTATTAAATTTCTTATTTTCTCTATTTCTGTTCTCATTGATAGCATGAAATGGGGTCTTTTCCCTTCAATTGGGTTACTATTTTCCTTATGTTTAGCCCTTGGTTCCTTATCTTCCACTTTTGTTTCAACCTACTATGAAATTACAATCGCTGTTTTACAATAAAATTTCAAAAATTAACAGAGGCAGCGCATTTGTTTCTCCAAAGAGCATGTGAGATCATCAAAAACAGACTAACTTTAAGTTTAGCAGCATTACAGATGGAATAATAATTATTCATCATCATGAATGATCAAAAATAAAATCAACAGTCAATCTTGTGACTAGATTTGAAAGTGATATACTATAGACCAGGCTAAATAAACATTGTTGATCCTACATGAAGTCTGGTCTCTCTTCTGACTGTGTTATAAGTAGATGGTTCAATTCCTTTTTATTTTTGTATACCTTACTATGCATTTACAAAATGTATTTTTTGTAATTTATGCACTATTGTATTCATCTATTCTTTGGTGATAAACTTTAAAATATCCAATTGAATTTCAAATTATCTTTTCCAAGTTTGTAAAAAAAAAAAGAAAATTGCAAATAAAAATTGTTTTGTGTTAAAATATATATATATATAAATTTTAATTTTGTTATCTCTAGTAGATTTATTGATACATTCTCTAGTCCAGAAATTTTTTTCTCCAGTTCACACACAATTTTCCTTCCATTTTAATGGGCACACCTTAGATAATTATATATCCTAAAATTTAATGATGAAAAAATATATTAACTTTTCTTGACTAAAATTTACTTCATTGATTGCACATTTGTGTTGATGGGAAAAAAATATCTTTGTTTGGAATGTTATTTTCAAAAAATTAAAAATGCCTTTATTTCTTCAATTGAATGAAATATATATACTGTCCAAAAATGTGTGCCTACTGCATACTGATTTTCAATAACTTCTGTGTTATTCAGTAAATGTTATCAAATTGAAACATACATTAAAATGCATATCTTTAAATTGTCCTCCATTCACAGCCAGTTGTTGACATGAATAAAATGTGAAATACATACTTTATCTAAGATTGATAATGTCAATTAAACATTCTGCTTCAATAGCTCATTGTAATTTCATTATATTTGATGATTTTGTTACTTAAATCTTTTTTTTAATTGTCCTACTCTATTTGAAGTTACCATTATTTGATATAATTGTCTTATATAGTGTTATGTAAATATTTTTTCCAAGATTTTACACTCCAATCAGGGTCACTTTAATTCAGGATCTGCATCAATCTTGGAATATAGCTTTTTCATTTGACATCCTTAAATTTTCTTTGTAACCTTTGCTAAGCACATAGTTTTAGCAACTGGTTCTAAATCGGAGCTAGCTAGGTGAATTTCTTTTTTTTACATGAAATAAAGAAATTATTATGTCCTAATTTCTGGAATATAGATTAATTTAGGTATGTGCTAGTTATATATTGTAACCAGTTGAGTTATGTAGTACAACACATAATAATATGGTGTGTGTGTATATGTATATAAAGTAAAGAAAAATTAGAAATAAACACAGACATAAATTTTTGTAGACATTTTTCTATATTTTCTAAAATAAAATAATAATAAGTAAAGGGTTAAATAACTCTGATTTAAAATAAAATTTCATTATGAAATTAATATTTTAAAAAGGTCTGATAAATATTATTTATAATTCTAATTTTGAAATTTAAAAGCAAGCATGTTTTTTGATAATTTTAACAAATGTATATTTTTGAAATCTTTAATTAAATTGTAAATTTCTATTATCTAAGTAAAAATGTATGTAGATTCCAAGGGATTAGAGAGATAAAAATAAAACTGTTTTCAATCAAGGTGTTGTTATCACCTCAGATGATTCGATAAAAGGGCTGATAAAAATATCAGCTGCAGTCTGGATAGTAATTTTGTAAGAGCTGGTCAGCTGCAGAGTTGGTTATGATATTTTGTTGCAGCTTCTTGAAGTTTGCAGCAGTTGGTTTTAGCTGACCATAGAGATAGCAGAATAGTTACCTTGAACTGATGTAGCTGAAGGCAGGACAGTAGATTCAGGAAGTGCTACTATTTTCCTTTGCAGGAGTTTGAATTCACATGGAGAAAATGATTCACTTCTTTGTGCTGAAATTCATAGCCTTAAACCTGGAGAGGACAGTTGTTTGCCTGAAATCTATCAAACCAAGACAGCTGCTTGCCTGGAATAATCCTAGACATTAAAAGACCAAATACAGAACAACATTTTACATGGATTAAATTTTTCCCAATGATGACAATCACTAAAACCAAACTCACCAAGAAAAATCTTCCAGCTTGCCCGGGGAATCCCAGCTGGCTGAAGAATTAATTACATGGATGCTGTGTCAGATAAAGGCAGAGAAGCATGGATAAATGTATATACAGCTGGTGGTGAGTAGCGTTATATATGATAAGGAAGTTTTAAGTAATTTCCATAGTAAAATGCCATTTTTATAACTGATAGATACATATAAAATGATATTAGTTTAAAATCGTTCATTAAAGAAGGAAAAAAATTGATAGTACCTGTATTTCTTTTAAGAAAATAATCGATAAACAGTGGCAATTTATACATTTTCAACAAAGAATAATTGTGAAAATACCTTTTATTATGATAACAAATATGTAAATTTTATGTATATTCAAAGTGAATTTGTAATTCTTAAAATTAAGGTTTTTTTTTATTGTTTTGACAAAATTAAATTTGTTAATAATCTGTGCAATTCTATATACATGTTTTAGTAAACCTAGCATAAGAATTTGTATTATTTAAAATATACTTTAAAAGCTTAATCATGTATTGTCTTGTAACAAATCAAATATGTTCAGAAATCACATGTGCATGCATGTATGTGTGCTTACATCTGTCAACTGTATTGCAAATACCAATGCTTGTCAAATATTAGTTATAGGTAAAATTTTAATCACTTTTTTATATTAAATGTCAATTCAAACATGTTCATTTTGTATCAAGCCACATGCCTGTGCGCTGAGTGGGTTTAAGTAAACCTAATATATTAATTACATAAATCAATGTAATAATTTGAATTTTGTATAGTAGTTTTGTATGTCACAAATGTGATAATTTTTTTATTGTATATTTTTCAAAATCAGAACCCTTATCTTATAAGATCTTCACATACAGTAATAGAGCTTATGTTTTCTGAGCTAGATTCGAGCACGGAATGAATATATAAATGGGGATGTGTATTTAATGCTTTGGGGCATCCAGAGATGATCAATCATCATCATCTTGGTTGGTGCATAAGATTATATTCTTTAAAGCTCAATCCAGTATATTTTATTTTAGTTTAGTCTTATTAAAAGTTAAGTTGATAGTTGGCCAGTATAAGTGGCTTGAGCATTGATGATGATCAACATGTTTTAAATGTCCCAACATTATTGTTTTGATTTCTGATTATTGTGTATTCTAATGGATGAACACTAAGTTGGTTCATCCAAGTTATGTTTAAATAATTGCCCAAGCTGGTAAAGGCTCAATAATTAGCCTGGTCTACAGAAGACTCATTTTCAAATCCAGTCACAAGTTGGACTGATTTCTTTTATTATATTTTATTGTGAATCATTAATGATGATAAATGGTAATTTGAGTATTATAATTACTTTTACTTTATAATTCTGGTTGATTGTTAATTATGCTTTTAGTTGCTGACTGATCCGGAGATTCTCCTAATCTCATTCACTTCTAATATATAACATTTCTTATGTACATTTATAAATTATTGATATTTCATTTTGTAATGACTTGGGGTGGATGCTGATTTTCCCATGACCCCAGTTCACCTACCTTTTGCCACCCACATCCATGACCCCCATCCCGGTACAATATATATATATATATAATAAAAAATAACTGATTTATAGATTACATATATTTATAATGAACAGTCATTTGCTGTAAATATTATATACAGTAATGTATGTATTAATAAGCATACATTAAGTATAGAAACATGTTCATCAAGTATTATATAATAAATAATTGTATTGCAAAACAACAAGGAGGGCAAAGTATCCCTCTTCACATTATCCTTACATCAAATGGGAAGTTATCTATTGCATTTTAATACTTGAAATTCAGCAAATTAATGCACTACAGTTAAATGTTTTTAACAATCGTCATAGCGCTATAAAATGTCTGTGTAATACAAGTAGAAACTAATTTGCTCGTCAAAAACTTGAAATTATTTCTTTAAAAAATGTAATTAATTTATCTATAATTTGTTTATTTACTAAATATAAATTTTTGAAAATATCAAACTAAAATTTATATTTTAGTATTAAGTATGAAGATAGTTTGAACGTTCTAACTAAAATATGTTTATTATATCTCATACAATTTTTTTTCCTCTATTAATTTACTTTTTATTTCAATGTATGTATATCTGCATTTTATTAAAAATTTGCATAATACGGGTGTTTTGTTTCATTTTAGATTGCTTCCAGAGAACTGAATATCACATGTTCATTAGATCACAACTTCTTAAGTGCCTCAATTCCAGCTCATCGATTGTTTGTTCATGTAAATCATCTTGTTTCAAAAGGTTACAAGGTAGGAGTTGTTAGGCAGACTGAGATGGCTACTTTAAAGGCAGCTGGAGACAACCCTAACAGTCTGTTTAATAGAGAATTAACAGACTTGTACACAAAGGCCACTTTGATTGAAGAAGATATCCTTTGATTTTTAGATTGCTTTCCTGGAGAGTGTCCAGATTAGTCATTTGTAATGTTTATACAAATGTTAAAAATTTATACGCACATGCATACATATAATTTGTGATATAACATATACATACGCTATATATATATATAGAATATGAACAAATAATATATTATTAATTTTATCAAGGTAAAAATATGAATTAAGTGGAGTATCTGAAATATATATATATAATATTTGTACATATCGATTCCAGATTTATATTTAGTGATAAAGAATGAATGTGATCTTGCATCATGAATAAACGGACATTATTAACTTCACAATATTAAATAAATTATAGAATGTTATTTATTTTTTAAAAGAGGTTAAGATATACAATATTTATATAAAAGCTTCATACAAATAAAACTAATACATTATTGCCTAAAATTGATACTAATTGTTAGTAATGAAAAAAATACTTTTTGGTTTGATCACAATCGACTTGTTCTTATTTCTGCTAAATGCAGCATCTTAATATTTTAGTGAATTTTAATTTGTCTTAGTTACAATTTGTCATCTTGAAAAAAGTTCATATTAAACAAAATTTTCATATTTATTTACTTGCATTTCGTAGGGGGTGGGAGGCACAAATGTTTTATTAGTATTACTATTTGTCACCAATATTATTTGTATTTCTACTACTTAAATGAACAACTTGTGAGGCTTCTATCTAAATTTTGCACGCAAAAAAAATAAAAAAGTCATTTTAGACATTCTTTTGTCATTTTTTTCATATTTGGATAGCAATAAGAAACTTATTGATTATAATAATTGAAATACAGGCTTAATATATATCTGCATCAATATATGGAATATATAGGGAATATGAGCACAGACTTTCATACCACCCACCACTCTATCTCATATCATTGATACACTTGAACCCATATATGCCGAAAAGATAAATAATCACCAATATTCGTATTTCATGCTAAACCAGCAATCATCAGTTGTTTCAGATTAACATCTCCACACACATATATGCAATAAGTGCTCAGGTATATATATATATTTAGATAGCCAATCTTCATACTTTAATGGACAGGGCTCAATCCATTCCACACTCCAACTCTTCAACTGTCCATCCAATTAAAAATCTGACGATGGAACGCTCAAAGGCCACCCTGAGGCCAAGATTCTTGTCACACCCATGTTGACCTAAAGTCAATCTGACCTCTCATGTACAAGACATAATTCATTTAATACATATACAAGGGATGTAATGACTGAAATAGCACTTATTGCATATATGTGTGGAAATGATAACCTGGACCAGCTGATAATTGCTGGTTTAGCATGAAATATGTATATTTGTGATTATTTATCTTTTCAGCATATATGTGTTCAAGTGTATCAATGATATGAGATAGAGTGGTGAGTGGTGGGTAGTGTGAAAGTTTGTGCTCATATACCCTATATATTATTGATTATAATATTTCAAGCAAAATCACATCTAAGGACTAACAGTGGGCTAAACCTATTTCCAGACATTGATTTCTCAATATCGAAGGCTTTGTGTAAACTAATACTTGATTATACTATTATTATGTGGGGACGACAAATGTCTGAAGTCAAGATTTTTGTCATATTATTAAAGAATGAAAATTAGTTAGTACAAACACATAATTGATGATAAGCTCCTGACATTTATACCATATATAAATTTAAGTGGAGTAAAAATAGTATAAAAAGAAAAAAATTGAGACTAAAAGAATTCATTGAGGAGAGATAGATATCACTGCTTATGTCAAAAACAATACTTAGAATATTGATGAATAAACATTGTATCCTACAATATTGCAGATAATCTATGTTGGAAAGTTCTTACTAATTATTCATAGTTAATCTTCATACTTGAAGTTCATTCCATTAACTGCCAATTGTTGAACCTAGCAGGAACTTGAGTTTAGCATCTAGCATTACATTACTATATTTAATAGGAAAATATGATAATCTTTATTGGTGTTAATTTCCACTATTAGAAAGAATATTATTGTATTGTTACAGTAGGACTTTGATATTATCATTGATAATTTGATAGATCATTAAAAAAATGGATGGATAATAGATAATATAAATTAAAACCCATTCTACAAACAGTAGATTAAATCATGAGGTCTTTTTTTTTTTACATAATCTTAATGAAATTTAATTAAACTTTATGAGATAATTGGAAACGATCTTATATGGGTTTAATGACAATATTCATGTCTACTTCTTTGTAGTAGTTTATTATTATTCGTCTACCTTTTGTACCAGATATCAGAAAATATGCCCCAAGAAAAATCAGATATACTAATAATTCAAGATATAGTTTCACCAATTAAAATTGAAATCAAGATTCTCTTGAGTTTCCCAGCAATTTTTTTTTTAAAAACAATCTTAAAGTCAGATGGATTTAATCTTTCTAAATGTGTCTGGACATAAATTGATTAGGACAATTCCTAGCTGATAAGCCATATGCTTTGTAAATGGAATTTAATAGTAGCTGACTTTATAAATGTAGTCAAATACAAATTGTGAACTATGTAGCTAGTAATGTCAAACTGTGGTGTGCAAACCATATATGGCTCCAACGCTAGTCTGTGGAGCTGTTAATGTGGATTTTTTCTATAAATTTCTTTGGTAAAAATTTTTTTAACATTTGATAGTTGATGTCATTACCACAAAAATTGGTTACAAAAATGATTACTGTGATTTTTAAAGATTCAAAATGTTTGAAAATAATTATATGTGGTCTTAGTTTATTCCTGCATATGCAGTGACAGATTTCTTGATGATATTTTGTTAGTTAAGCTTTTTTTTTTTTTTAAATCCATGTGCTAAATAAATAACTAATATTAATGAAATTTAAAGGAAAACAGTGTTATATAATTTAATGTAATAATACCATTAACAAAATGATAAAGAAAATAATATTACATGAATCATATTTTTTTCTTTTAAATTTTTCATGTTTAATTGTCACTCAAGCAAAAATAGCACCTGCACAGAATTTTTTTAAATACTCTGAACAGTCTAATTTCAGTTTTATTCTTTTTTAGATCTTTATTTAAACTTTTTCAGTGTTATTCCTAATACTATTCACATTTTTTGACCATTTTGATAATTTTATTAAATTAGAATTATTTATTTGAAACAAAGAATGAGCTATGAACAAAAAATGAGTGATATATGGTACTAATATTATAACACAAATTGTATTACAAGGTTACATCTCAGTTAACAGAAATTGGCAGTAAATAGTGTGATATATTAAAATTTCTGTCCTTTTTTTTTTTTGTTGTTGTTGTTGTTAATCACAATATTATTTGACAGTTAATTATTTTACTTGGTATTGAAATATTTTAATTTATTTTAAAATATGAAATAACAAATACACTTTACAAATTAGGACAAAATAAAATGCTATTGAATTGCTAAATATTAGTTTTATTATTACAGCTATATATTTTTTTCTACATAAAACAAGATATTTTTATTACCATTATATATGAAATTAAGTATAATTTAGAAAATGATTTAGTAAGTAATCCTAATTTAATAAGTCATTATTTGTCTAAGAGCTTCAAAATATCAAGTAATTTTGTGAAAGCATTCTTTCTTATTTTTTGGCATTTGAATTGAGAGACTGATTTTACAAATAGTAGGAATTGCATTATTTATTGTCTAAATGATGAGTGGGTGAACTTTTTGTATAGGGGGCCACCTGATATCATCATAATTTGGGATGCATTACTAAATTTAAAATTTCACAAATATTGTGTTTATTACAATGTATACTAAAACAGAAATAATTTTAAATAATATTTTATTCAATATTGTATAATAGAAAATAGAAAAAAATAACAAAATTTAATGAGAAGTATGGTGTTAAACAGTTTTTGCCAATCACAAGGAATCTGAATATACATTTTGATTCTATTATAATGGCTAGTGTTGGAGAATAGAATGCATCAGTAGTTCTTGAATTGTTTTTTTCAAATTTTAAATTTCATTCCAAAAGTATTGACATGAGTATAAAATTTATAATTAATTGATTTTGCTTCATGTAATAAAGATATATATGAGAGCTGGTGAACTGGGCCAACTGATGAGTGCTGTTTCAGCATGAAATGCATCTTTAGAGTCATTTGTCTTTTATTGTATCTTTATATGAAGAATAAAAAAGAAAGAGGGACTCTGGAGATTATTAAAATAATCGATAATACCCATATAAGAAGGACGGTGAAAAGCCATGTATGTGTGTGTGTAAAAAATCAGATATAATAATCTTTAACTTGGATTAAAGTTTATATCTATGCTAGAGAAAAACTCTAGTTTAATAAATGATTAATGATAAACATAGTTAGGTTTATCAAAAATGTATGAAGTCCAGATTGTGAGTGGAGCAAGTTTGGCGGTTGTAAATAAAGATGTGACAATTCACCACAAATAAATACTCTTCATATAATGGCCAACTGATGAGTGCTGGTTCAACATGAAATGCATCTTGGGGGGCACTTGTCTTTTATTGTATTTTTATCTATATGAAGAATAAAAAATAAAGAGAAAATATGGAGATTAGTAAAATGATTTTGTTTTTATAATTTTAAGTTAAGATCATTTAAATGGGTGATTGTATCTTTGAGAAATGTAAAATCATTAATCCACTAAATTATTCAATTCAAAAATAAATTAATTTTTTATTTTCAAGAATTTATTTCTTTTTTGCTTAATAATAACATTTTAGATAGAATATTAGACCTACTTTAAAATTTTATATTAAAATGAGTACTAAATAATTAGCTTGGGAAAAATACAATTAAGTCAATTTAAAGTGGAGATTTAAAAATAATTTAAAGAAAATTTTTGTCTCATATTTATTATTATAATAGCAATTTAAGTTGGAAGCTAATGTTACCACTTTTATTTAAATATCCACACTATCTCATACTACTGATACACATGACCACACACATGTAGAAAAGATAAATAATCACTAATATATGTATTTCATGCTGAACCAACACTCATCAGTTGGTCCAAATAATCATCTCCCACAGTGGGAGATGATAACTGTGGGAGATTGTAATCTGGATCCACTGATGAGTGCTGGTTCAGCATGAAATACATATATTGGTGATAATTTATCTTTTCTACATATGTGTGGTCATGTGTATCAGTAGTATGAGGTAGTGTGGATAGTTGAAGGTTGCTTGAAAGTCTGAGTTCAAATACCCTATATTTACAATTAAGTTCCAGGTATAAGAATGCCTGTATTTCAAATCTTACACTTTTATTTAGTAGAAATATTTTAGACATGATAATAATAAAGATTATAGCATTATTGAAATATGCTAATATGGAAATGAGAGTTCAGAAGATATTTTATATAAAAAAAAAAAAATTTAAACTGATGATGGTTATGTGCTCAAGATTTTATAAAATTGATGTTCGAAATAATGGTATATTATAATGCTCACATATCTGTTGCATGAAATAATGACAAATATAACATTTTCAAATTTTATTGATTTGGGAGAAGTGATTGAAGATGGGATTATTAAGAAATAAATTTTAAAAAAGTTATAGCATTTAAGATACTTTCATTTTTAAAGAATATGATAACCTGCTCTCTAGCCAGCCTCTTAATATGGCATATATTGTTCACTTCTTAGAATTGTTACAAGTCGTTTATATTCCTTAACAATGGTCAAACATAAATTTGGAACCATTATTAAGTCATTTATATTTAGTGGAAACAGAAAGCAAGCGTTTTAAATTTTAAACCATTATTTTTTCATTTATTGATAATTTGAGGAATCGTTTAATTACATCAAACTTCTATTGAGAAAAAACACGAACAAATGGGGAGATTTTGCAAATGAAAAATACGAAATTTTTATTAAAATTATTATGATACTTATAATCAAGAATTAAGAGTCTTAAAAAAAAAAAAAATAAAGCACCACGTGGAAAATCATAAAAGGACCTTGGATTGTCCATGTCTCTTCTAAATTAATAGTTATGACAATTTTTAATTATTGAGATAAAAATAAACTCAATTCGCATTTTATAATTTATTTAGATATGTGTGTGGATGTATGTATATACACAATTGTATAAATTTCCTGCGCAAATTGATATACTTGTTTTTTTTTTTATTTGCTAGTGCTTAAAAGATTCATTTCCCTCCATCCTCATCTTTTACTCAGCCTTCAATTTATCTTCTAAAAGCTGCTGAATTTGTGGTTTGCCACAAATTTCTATGTTTTCAGAGAAATTGATTTCATTTCTCAAAGTCTAGATAATGCCACACAACATTGTTATCTAGCACCATTATAACGTAATGGATGCTATGTTGCCAACTGATAAGATGAGTGAGTTTGTGAAGGATTTTTTTTCTAAATATTTTTCATTTAGTTTTTTCCCCCCTCTCTTCAAATTAAAAATGAAATTTTTCTCCTTTTATAATAAAGCAACTTACCAAGCCTCACTTGGGATTAATGATCTTTTCAGTTTTTTTAATGTGTAATTGGATTTTTTTTTTATTCTGATGTTTTGCTGTACTTCTGAGAGCCATATTGCTTTCCTAAAGATAATTATGGAGAAGTTTTTAAATTGTGAATTTCTTTTTTTGCCTCATTATTAATAACATTTATTATACAAATTTTTTGAAATGATTGAGAAAATTCATGTTGAAATTAAAATAATTTTAATCTTTTTTTTTTATTTGTGTTAAAATTTTGGAACTGTTATTGAAATAATTTTTTTTTCCTAACTTAATTAAAAGGTTGCATCCTATTTATTATTGTTATTTATGCAATTGAAGACATTTTTTATGAAAAGTAGCATCGTCAAAAAATAAATTTTATTCAAAAATTGTTAATGAATTGACTTATATAACACAAGCTTATTTAATGATTTAGAGTTTTAAACTCATTATTATGCTCTCCATGGATTAATACAGTCATAGAGTGGCTGAGTGGAGATATAGATACATGGATCTTAATTTTGCATTGCCATATGATTTTTCAAGTGACAATTATTTAATTATTTCTTTTATTACTTATTATATGTATCACCAACAATAACTTTTTGCAAAGAAGTGCAACTTTTCCAATAATAATAATAATATATTAGAGATCAGGTTTACCATGAAAGCACAACATAAAATCTGTGAATCATCAATATGTCCATTTATAAGATATGCTTGTTCATTCTTCTGTTATTTGATATTTTACAATGTTGCATTTCAATTTCTTGTATAACAATTTTTTTTTTTTGAAAGATATCAATATCTTGTAATATATTTTTAGTCATATCTTCTCATTAAAAGCAATCAAAATTATATTTCTTTAGTGTATATTTGAGATAATCTTTATAATGTGAATAGGATTTGCCTTTCTTACCGAATTCATGCTTAAGTTCATTGATAAAATAATTTTTATAAGGAAAATGTTGCATTGTTCATTCACTTCATATGTGCAGTCCAATAAGAAAATGATTTTACAACAATAGACTATAGTGTCACACTGACAAAGAATATATTGATTGGTCTTATGTTTTGCTTTCATATTTTTTGGATTTTGTGGAGCATCTTCATGTGAATTTTTTATTATTGATTTTTTAATTTGCATTAGGGGCCAAGTCTTATTTTTGTATAATAAATTAGGTAAAACAACAAATCAATAAATAACTAATTTTTTCACAATAAATTATATGACTGCCATGAAATACTGTATTCTTTAACTTATTAAAATCAACAACAGAACATTATTGTCTATGTTCTACTTCAATATTTAAGTTCATCTTTCACTTGTAAAAGCTACCAAGATATTTAAATTGACTCACATTCTCAAATTGGCAATAATCCAAGAAAGATCCAAGCTAAATGTTCCTGGAGTTGTTTAAACCTTAATTACTAAACCAAAGTTTTTGTATCTTGCATTCTAAATATTAAGTAGTTTCTGTAAATTGCTTCTTGAATTGATAAAGAAAATATGCAGACATCAGCATATTATAAATCCAGAAACCAAAATGTTATTGTTTTTTACTTTTAATTAGATATTACCATCAAGATTGCAAATTGTATCATCAAACCTATATCTTAACTTGTTATCTCCAATTCATAAAGCTGCTAGAAACAGTTAAGAAGATCATTCTAAGATTGAAAAAATTAGAGCTAGTATACATTCTTGTTTAAAGTCAATTTTCGTTTAAAGGTTGTCAGATTTTTCACCTATAGTAGTAAAACTTTCTTTAATTCTACCATGTACTAATTGTATAATACAAATAAACTTTGATACATAACCAAGTAATTTCAGATAGTATCATAGATCTGTTCAATTGATTGAGTCAAATGCCTTATCAAAGTGAATTTAAATCACTTTTTTGTTCCTGGCACTTTTCTTGTACTAACTTTGCAACAGAACCATATCTATATTGATTCTTAATTTTCTTAAACCTGGTAATTATATATATATATATATATATATAATTTAGATGGAAGAAAACTACTTTTTACATATACACTATGAATTGTGAGCATTCTCCATTAATAAATATTTTAAAAACATGTGCATCTACCCATATTTAGAACTTATTTTTAAATAAACTATCATTCATTGACATCCCATAACTAAATCTATCCTAAACTTATTCCTATCATTATTTCCTATAATACTAGTTTTATTAACTATAGCAATTAATTGCTGTATGTTAAATGTATAATTTATATCAAATTGTCACATACATCCATTAATGTTGTATATTTCGAAATAATGAAGTGGAGAATAATGAAGTATTATATCTTCAAATTTTGAAAAAAAAAAAAGAACTATAATAATAAGAAAGAATAAAAATATTTTGAATATTAATAAAGCTAAATACTAAATATTTAAAAACTTGATAGAACAAGTAAATCTAAATGTTCTCACTTAGTGTTTGGATATCAGTTTCTACTTTAGAAATTTGCAAACAAGTTTTTGAATTTGCTGCTTGTTCAAATAATTATGAGCACATGATTGATTGTTTCTGGAAATTTATTTCTTCACAGTTCTTGATTTTTGATAGTGATTTGTTTTCTTTGGCAAATTACTTTCTGTGTTCAGGTTAGTTATCTTTTCAACAGCTAAAACTCTATTAAGGTTTCACTATTTCACATATAAGTTTTTGAAGACAAATATTTTTGTTAATCACACTGTAAGAAAGAAATATTGGTTTAATTTCTAAATATTTAGGGGGCTTTAAGGCTACATCTTGTCAGAAATAGTTAGTGGAATTGTTTATCTGCATGTTTTGATGTTTGCCGAGACATAATGAAGGTTTTCCTCATTGCTATCATTAAAAAAACACAGCTTTTATACAGATTACCAGAATTTCTTATTTCCTGACACCTTCCGGATAAATTTTCTGCTAAATCTGCTTATAGGCACAACTTGTGTAAATTTATTTGGCAACTACTTTTTTGTTGGAATGTCAACTAACTTTAATATTTGAAGTCAATCCTTGCAACTCCTTATTATTCATAATGCAGCTGAGATCAAAATTTTTGTTCTAAAATTTATTAAGCATAATATTTATATATCTGTAAATAAGTTTTTTTAGTCTAACTCAATTATTTTTTAAGTTTGTAATTGGATTATCATAATTTATAACTAAGCTAATTATTATTTTAAAAATATTGAATATATATTCATATATTTCTTTTAAATTCAAATCATTTTTCAATATTAAAAACTTGCGCTTTTATTGCATCATTATAAATCAACTCATTACAAATTTAAAATAAAATCATTATAATTATTGCAGCATGTTTTAAATTTGCAATATTTTATATCCATTTTCAAATTTATATTTTATAAATAAATAGTATAAACTTGAAATATAATTTTATCTCTTATTATATCAAATTATTTAACATCATCTAATACATACAATAAAATATTTGTATGATAATTTAATTTGCATGTTTATTCAATTTCAATTTTCCCTAAACAAATAATTTAATGCTCATTCTTCAGCGATTCCCGATTCCTCATTGATATTTTTATTTGATAGTAAATTTCATATATATATATATTACCATCAAAGTGTGAAAACTAGAATTGTACAGAATTTTTAGGCATTGTATACAATGTCAAAAATGAGAAGTTCAAGTATAAAAAAAACTTTGAATTTTATATATTTCTTAGGCATTCTGTAAAATGCTGAAAGGAAAATTGGGAAAATATAAAATACTTTTTGGTAATAACATTTAATGTCACAAAGCAAGTTACATGAATTTTGATTATACTCACCAAATAAACCAGAAGTGCACATATATACATAAAGTGTCACTAAAACATTCACACTGCTTGTGGATGTAAAGATGATGGAAGTGTAGAAGGTTAGGATGTTAATTCATTGGGTACTCTTTGCATCAATATTGAGAATTCTGTTGAAGGTAAAATTTAATCTAAACTGAATTGGAAAATACAGGCAAAAAATTTCTTTTTGCACCTTTGGTAACCATTATGTGAGTTTCTATCCCAGTCAATGACAAGGGATGGGATGACACAAGAAATCTTCTGGCAGTTGTTATGAGTATGACATATAATGGTTTTTACCGACTAGGAATTGCTAAAGGGATTTTAAACCAACTCTATGCCAGATCACAATTCATTTTATGTTCAAAAGACTTACTGAGAGTTGGAAATGTTTATGACAAAGAAATAGTTCTCTCTTCAGCTGCTTCTACTTAGTCCACAGGTAGTGGTCAAGGATTCATTAAGTGTATTTGCAGGGCTAAGTGCTTTTGTATGAAAAATGCAATTAAATACAGTTCAGAAACTAGTCTTTTTTTTCTGTAGAAAAATCTCATAATGTATATTTTGTATTTGATACATTTTCACACGTATTTTTTCAATAAAAGTCTTTTCCATGCTTTGTCGAAAAACTATTAAGACATTCTTTATAATGCTTAGATAATTTGTCTAGAAAAAGTATGTAAAAAATAAAAATGAAATTTCATACTTTGACCATAAATGTCATGCATTGCATAGAATCCCTAGACATTTTGTACAATGCTAGCTTTTCATAAATTGTTGATAACACACTATTTGATTGTTTTAGTAACTCTAACTTGCATATTCACTTAGTAACCTTTATTTTATATTTTATAAGTTTTTAATAAGAAAATGCTTATTTATAATGTGAAAGTTAGAAATTTATTAAATGACATTCTATATGTGATGGGGTAATATCCATAATTATCTCCCTATTTCAGAAGTTTTTTAGACTTATTTCCTCAGATTATTGATGTTGATAAATGAGAAATCATATGTCTTATCACAAAGCAAAAAATATACTTGAATATTAAAAATTTGGTATGTTTCTCATATAATAGATATGTAATATAAAGAATAATATAGAAAAGGATGTCTATTTTGAAATTTAAAAATGAGGTACTTATTTGTATTAATCATGTATTAAATTTTTTTTAGATAAAATTGAATGAGTTATCTCTCTATTTCAGAAGTTTTTTAGACTTATTTCCTCAGATTATTGACATTGATAAATGAGAAATCATATGTTTCATCACAAAGCAAAAAATATACTTGAATATTAAAAATTTGGCATGTTTCTCATATAATAGATATGTAATATAAAGAATAATATAGAAAAGGATGTCTATTTTGAAATTTAAAAATGAGGTACTTATTTGTATTAATCATATATTAAATTTTTTTTTAGATAAAATTGAATGAATTAGTAATGAGGTATGCATTGGATGATGAAGTATAGAATATGGACTCTTCTTTTAACAAAGGGAATTAAAAGCAATTTAAAAATATTTAGAAATGTATAGTAAATGAATAAAAATAAAAGTAATAAAAATTGTATTTGTCTAAACCAAGTGTTCCTAGACTTTTTTCTGCCAAAAACTTCTAAAACCGTTGACACCCTAGTCATTTACTTTACTTACTTAGATTAATAAATTTGTTCAGTACTTGGTATTAAATATTTCAATAGATATTAACCTTTTCATTTTAATCACTTATAGTTAATGATTGAAAAAGATAAAAGGATTAAAGAATATAGCATTAATTTGTGCAACATTTAATATCGAAACCTGCACTAAGGAAAATTAAAGCAAAAAAATACGAGCACAGCAGAGTTTTTTTTTTAATTTTTAACATTTATGAAATAAGTAAAATCAAAATAAGTACAAATATTGAAATCACTTTATTAAACATAAAAATGAAGTGAAAAAAATCAACATATTCAGACAATACAACAACGAAAGATTTTAATCAGAATTATAAAAATAAGAATACCAAATAAATTAGTGGGGAGAACTGAATTTAATTAGATGGGTGCACCTGGTGATCTGTCAGCAATATATCTATGTCCAATTTTAAATTTGTGAGTTGCATTCTCAAATCTCCGTGTTCAGTGATATGCAATCGATGTCTGTTCTGAAGCAGGTTTAAATCTACACTAAAGCCTCTCTCTACCAGATATGATGATAGAAATGCCAGAAAATACTTTTGTATAACAGTCCATAGATCCAGGTACAGAAGTGGAATATATTGTTGCAGCCAAAACTTTTAATAACCCTGTTTGAATTGCACATTGAGATCCTCATTCATGCTGATGGTTATCAGCTCTTCTTGCAAAATTATATTTGGTTTTGCACTTGTAGTGTATGGATTTATTATTCAGTCTAGTATTTCCAATGATAGAATATTTTCAAATCTAGTTTTGAAATCTAAGTGAAGAGTCTCCAAATGGTTGACGTATAGTAAGATATTTTCTTCTTGGATTATGCCTATCTTAACTGAGTTGGGGAATTGGTAAAGCTCAGATCTTGCAATATTTTCTTTAAAAACATTAATCTTGCAACAAAAGCTGATATGACTGATTTTGCTTTGATGAGATTCAAATTGTCTCTTTGCAGTTGTAAATTAACATCATTAAATTTGCCAAATAAGTCAGTTAAATAAGTAATATCTGTTTTACTTGTAAGTAAATTTTTTTTCAAACAGCAATATTCGTCTTTCAAATTCTAAAATAGATTGAAAAAGTGCAAAAAATCTCTCCTTGAAAGCCATTTGACTTTGGTATGGAGAACCAATTGATAGAAATCTTTGTTAAGTTTCTTGCATAATCGAGCAAACAGTCTAAGGTGCAAAGCGTTACTTCAAATTTTGTTCATATGTGTTATAATAAACTGAAGCGATTGGTGCAATTTGTCACTAAGATTATTGATTACTAAATGTTGCCTATGGATTATGCAGTGAACTGAAAACATTTCAGATATGTATTGTTTCAGGAAACTTATGTTACCATGATAATGACCAACCATAGCTGGTGCTCCATCTATCACAACAAATATTATATTTGTCAGTGGAATCACCTTTTCCTGAAAAATAGTTCCATTAAATTAAAAATCAATTCACTTCTGGTGTCAGTTTCTAAAGTTCTAACAAAAGGCAGTTCTTCATGCACTTCCTGATCTTGAATAAAATAAATGTACAACCAGCAACAAAGTTTCATTATTGGGTAATGTTGACTTGGCCAATTGGAAGGAAATTTTTTTTTTTTTTTTTGCAAGTGATTACACAAACAGTTTTCTACATCATGACATTCATCGATATGTCTTTGAACTGTATTATTGCTCAAATGAATCTTTTTTATAAGATCTTGTGCAGATTTGTGGAGTACGTTGTTCAATATTTTCATGACAGCCAATAGAATCAGTTTCTCTCCTATGGTATTTGGCTTGCCAGACTTTGCGATGAATGGGAATATGTTGTACAATGCTCTTAATCCATTATCATTTTGCTTCAATGATGAAACAAACATATTATCTATCATAGTTGTCTTGAATTTTATCTTTAAATGATTGAAAGTATGCCAAAACCTTTTCATTTCTGTTAGGGAGAATTCCGTTCAAGTGATCTGATAGTTTTGATGGTTTCATAGCATTGTTGCTAAAAACTTTTTCTCATGAGGCACATTGATAAATATTTGTTTAATAATGATGGTACAAATCCTAGCTTCAAATAGTCCAAGCTGTACTGTCTGCATCTCTTTTTTGATTCAGTCATATTATTATCATAAGAAATAAAAACTTTTATTAATAAACAATCTTGACAGCCCCTGTGATAATAAAAAAAAATATGTATTTACTTAAAACAGAAGATATTTGTTCAAACTTGAATAAACAAATTGTGTTTTCTGATTTTCTTTTTCCTAATACTGCTCCTCAGTAAAATTATCAAAGTTCAAATCACAAATAAGTACATCACAGCAAATGAACGAATTTATAGTGTTTTATGAAAACATGACCGTACAAGACTGATATATTCTACTTCTATCAAATATCATCTCATCCCACCACAAGCAAGTGTGGACATGTATCAGTTTTTCATGTCTCCACTTGCTTTGATAGTTCGATAAGACAATGCACAGAGTACATGTATTTTCATGCATTCTTATGTGTGACTGGTTTAGTGACATATTTTACTTTTTCATTTGCAAGTTTGCTGTTGTCAATCCCCAATTTTTTTTACTGAAATTGTTGACCCCTAGAAAGTTCAAATTGATGCAAGGGGTCAATATCATCCACTTTGGTTACTCTTGGTGTAAACAGTTGCAATAATAGCAATTTATTTGTAGCTCTATATTCAAGACTTTTTATTATCTAGTTTAGGGATGGGAAAACTGTGATGTGATATGATGCACTGTGACTTCTCCTTAAATGGAGTCGGCAATCTCTCAGCAGCTATGCCCAAAGAAACCTGTTAGCTACTTTACCTTCCTTTTTCATTGTCCACTCTACATTTTCCCATAATCTGCTCCATCCCATTTCCACAATATAACCTTTGTCAATTCCATGACCTTCATATCTAAATCCCCCTTATCTTTTCCCAAATCTAGCATAAAAACAAATAACTCACCTTCTGTATAATCACTTTGTTCATATTTAATCTTCCATAACTTCATTATTTGTACCCTTTCTGCTTCCAAGCATTTATATTGAAGTAACAGATGCCTAATATTTTCTATGCCTTCCTTACACAACTTGCAGACTAAATTACCCATATTTTTCCATTTACGTGTATATTCCCTTGTTGCTAAAGATCCCATTCGAGCCTTAAACAAGAAACTATTTTTCTTACTATGATCATAAATTAACTCACACCCAATGTTCCATTTACTTCTATATATATTTAAAGTCATTTTACTCTCCATACTAGTTCTCCAACTCCCTATTCTTCTATCCCACTCCTTACCACTATAACACTCAACAATCCTCTTAACACAATCATCCCACCTTTTGTACAAGTATATTGACATAACTTCTTTATCCAAATCTGAATACCACATTACCTTTCTCACCCATCTTGTTGCCTGCCCTTTACTTGTAACCAAATTAAATACTATTTTGGCTATTCTTTTATTATCCATAAACTGCAATCTACCGAACATTTTCAATTTGCTTTTTGCATCCCTCATATAAAAACTTGACTATCCCATTTCTCCTTGAATTGCCTCCTTTGTTGTCCACTCCTCAGCATCTAATGCATGTTTTCCTACTTCCCTTTGTACTTTTTCTAGCAATCTAATACCCTTTACTAACCCATAATGCATCATTGCTGTATGCTAACCCTGCTACTGTCACTCCCTTCCATACAATTCTAGCTACATCATATTTATTATATGAAAACACTGTTAATTTCTTTATCAATCCTTTTCTTTTCTTTTCTTTGCTTCATACTATAGCATGTGGGCCAGATGCAGTAACCCCACTACAGATTTTAAAACAATAGTATTTTCAATTTCGATATTTAAAAAAAAATCATTTAAAGGCGTGTTCCATTTTTTAATTTCTATACAAATTTGAATATTTTTTGCATATGCAAAATATAGTTGTGATAATTTTTATAGAAGTTGATTTAAAAACTTTTGCATGTGCAAAAATATGGAACCTGCCCTAATAAATATGCATAAAATTATTAAGAAAATAGCCAAAAAGGAGTGGGACAAAGACGGAGGGGAAAGTAATAGGGTCAAATATAATATAGCAAAGAAAGAAGCAAAGAAAGCTGTTGCCAAAGCCAAGTTTGACGCATACTCAGATTTATATGAAAGTTTAGAGAAAGAAGAAGGAGTTAAGAAGATTTTGCATATTGCAAAACAACGAGATAAGAGTGGTAAAGATACTTACCAAGCAAATAGAATAAAAGACTCTAACAATAAGGTGTTGTGTGGCAAGAATGAAATCATAGCTAGATGGCAGCAATATTATGAGCATCTACTAAATGAAGAAAACTTTCGGATTGACAAGGGATTTGGGACTCCAAATTTGGGCCCAGCTTTAAAGATCAGTAGGGAAGAAGTTAGACAAGCAGTCAGAAGAATGAAATGTGGGAAATCGGTGGCTCCAGATAACATCCCTGTAGAGGTATGGAAGGTAATGGGAGAAGAGGGAATCACCTTTCTGACCAAACTTTTTAATAACATCATGATCATGGAGAAAATGCCAGATGAATGGAGGAGAAGCATTTTGGTTCCAATCTATAAGAATAAGGGAGATATTCTAGAATGTAGTAATTATCGAGGAATAAAGCTGATGAGCCACACAATGAAAATATGGGAGAGAATAATAGCAAATAGGCTATGGCAGGAAATAGACATCAGTGAAGAACAGTTTGGTTTTATGCCAGGTAGAGGAACCACAGATGCAATTTTTGCACTGCGGCAACTTATAGAAAAACATAGAGAAGTCAACCAAGAAATTGTTCTAATATTCATTGATTTGGAAAAAGCATTTGATAGAGTACCTAGAGATGAACTTTGGAGATGCCTAAGGAAAAAGCTGGTTCAGGAAAAATACATTCGTCTGATCCAAGATATGTATCAAGGCTGTCAAACCAGTGTGAGATGTAGTTCAGGAGAAATAGACTCATTTCAGGTGAAAGTGGGTGTGCATCAGGGATCAGCCCTGAGTCCCCTACTATTTAAATATCGTTATTGATGTTCTAACAGAGGATATTCGTAGGGAAGCACCCTGGAACATGATGTATGCCGATGATATAGTGATTGCAACTCAAAACATCAAGGAAGCTCAGGATAGGATAGAAGAGTGGAGGAAAGCACTGGAGGAAGGAGGAATGAGAATTAGCAGAAATAAAAGTGAAGTGCTCTTCTGTGGTAATGGTGGAGGAAGCATTTTGTTAGGGGGAAAGAAGTTGCCTGAGGCTGAAAAATTTAAATATCTCGGGGCCTGGATGAATAAAGATGGATCACTGGATGGAGAAGTTGTTGGGAGAACTCAAGCTGGTTGGAATAATTGGAGAAGGGTCTCTGGGATACTCTGCGATAGGAGAATAGGTGCAAGATTGAAAGGAAAAGTATATAAAACTGTGGTGCGTCCGGCACTGATGTATGGTGCAGAAACATGGCCGATCACTAAGAAAATAGAAGACAAGCAATGTGTAACAGAAATGAGAATGCTTAGGTTTGCCTCGGGCCTCACTAGAAAGGACAAAGTGAAAAATGAAGTAATTCGAGAAAATATGAGAGTGAGAATGATCAGTGAAAAAATGAAAGAATCAAGGTTGAGGTGGTTTGGTCATGTTAAGAGAAGAGAAGAAAATTACATTGGAAGGAAGATTTTGGAGATGGAACCACCGGGGAAAAGACCCAGGGGTAGACCTAAGATCAGATGGATTGATCGAGTGAGAAAGGACTTGCAGGAGATGTCACTTAGGGAGGAAATGACTTTAGATCGAGTAGCCTGGAGAAGATTGATCCGCACCAGCGACCCCACTTGATGTGGGATTAATCAAGCTGTGGAAGAAGAAGACTTACTTATTTTTATATCTAAATTCAAAAAAAAAAAAAATGGAAACAAGATTTTGAAAGAAGAATTTGAATTTACTGCTTATGAATTTTTATTAATGACAATAGAGGTTCTAATAGTTGTCCACATAAACACATCAAATAACAGTAGTCAGTTCGTGAATGTGCACTTTACTGGAATATATCGTTGAATGAAAAGATGGTGGACAGACTGAGGCATTCCAACTTCTCAAATGTTGAATGTTAGTGTCATAGTGATCAAATTATTAAAAAGTAGTACTATTGTTGATGCTTATTAGTTTTATTGTGGATATTTATAAAATATTTTAACCCTCAAATATCTACTAAAAAATATTAAGTTTGTTCAGAGTGCTTGCTTTCAAAGATTAATGGACCTGGAAGTACTTTTTCACAAATGTAAAGGATAAACCACTGTGTCTCATCTGCAGTGAAATTGGATCATTCTTCAAAGAGTACAACATTTTTTACCACTTCACTTCTAAACATAAAAATTCTAATTATGTAGCAATGTCCAAATATAAAAGGAAACAAAAAGCAGATCTTCGCAAAAAATTATCAAGTCACCAAAATTTTTTTAAGAAAATAAATAGTTCTCAAAAAGCAGATACACATGCAGGTTATATTGTAGTATACAATATTGCTAAAAGTAATAAAGCTCTCTCTGATATAGTTTATTAAATACTGTATGCTCCAAGTTTTTGTAATGTTTTATGTCCTGGCAAGAAAAAAGATTTTGAAACTAAGTTTATCTTGAAAAATTGTGACTTCTAGAGTCGAAGCCATAAATAAAAATTGATATTGCTCTTGGGGTCAAAGACTAGTTCTTTTAAATTTTGCTCCATTACTATGAATGAAAGCACTGATATAAATAATACAGCTTAGATATTTATAAGAGGTGTTGATGAAAGATTTTTCTATTACTGAGGAATTGACATGCATGTGGCCTTAGGGAAAAACAACAGGGTCTGATATTTTTCATGAATTTCTGGGAGGGCTTTTAACTTTGAAAGTACCCATAACAAATCATATATAATATTACAACCGATGGAGCATAGGGTATGAGAGGAAAAAATCTGCATTTGTTGGGATCATTATTCAAAAATACCTCGGGAACAATGCCATCTTTCTATATTGTGTTATACATCAAAATGAGATAAAAGGTGGCTGCTGGAGGATTCCATTAGATCCTAAGATCTATGTGCAGTACTCTCAGATCCAAGGCTTTTCACTGATGAAGGCCACAAGCCAGAAACTAGTCTGGGGATATTGAGTGATTAGGCACTAGATGGGGATTTTATACACAAGCCTTCTGGCATCCAGTGATTGATTACTCTGGCTTGCATTGAGTGGCAATACGTATGGAGAATTTTGCCTGCTATAACATCAAAATGACCTGTTTAAATCAACCTTGAGTATGAAACCTGTGCTTATTAAAATTGTGAAACTTATAAACACTATTTGATCTCATGGACTTACAGATATTTCAAGAGTCCATGCAATATGAATACTCTGATGTGTTGTATTACTTGAAAGTAAGGTGGCTTAGTGCAGGATATGTCTTTGAGTGAGTTTGACAGCTGAAAAATGAGATAGTTTTATTCTTCCATGAGAAACAGTGGTCTGTGGAGTGTGAAATGTTGAAAGATACAGCATGGATTTTGGATTTATGCATTTTTCACAGATTATCTTTATCTCATGAAGAAGTTGAATGTGAAAATGCAAGGAAAAAAATCAATTTATCAACAATATCTGGGGCCATTTTGGAAGTTTTAAACTATAATTTGTTCTAAGATGTGATATGTTGGACTATTTCCATCATTTCTGAGTGAATGTTGAATGTATAGAAAATTTTAAACTTTATTTAAACTTTTCAAATACAAACAACTTGTTAGTAATAACACACAAATAGACAATACATGTTAGTAATTACACAACGTTTCGAGTAGTATTATTCTCCATTCTTCTTCAGGTATTGCTGGCCTATATGCACAGTGATAATATTCGCTTAGAAGTTGAACTCGCACCTTTAGATTCTTGTATATTGAATTTAAGGCAAACGCTCTACCAAAGCCTTTGACAGAATAGCTCAGTTGGTAGAGCGTTTGCCTTAAATTCAATATACAAGAATCTAAAGGTGCGAGTTCAACTTCTAAGCGAATATTGTCACTGTGCATATAGGCCAGCAACACCTGAAGAAGAGTGGAGAATAATACTACTCGAAACGTTGTGTAATTACTAACCTGTATTGTCTATTTGTGTGTTATTACTAACAAGTTGTTTGTATTTGACAAGTTTAAATAAAGTTTAAAATTTTCTATACATTCAACATTCACTCATAAATGATGGAAATAGTCCAACATATCACATCTTATAATATACCATCATTACAAACCTTCAGACAAATATAATTTGTTCTGTTTGCTAATCTCCCTGAAATTAAATTCAATAGTTCTTGTAAATAAAGATGAGCTATGAAGTTGTCCTGAGAAAACTCCATCATGAATGAAGATTTGATGACTTCAGTACCATTGAAAAAGACTTGTATATTTTCAGCATTCCTTTTAATGTGGACTGTGAAGTAATGAGACCAAATTTCATCTTGAATTAATTGAATTGCAATCTAACAATCACCTCAGACTCTTGTTTCTCAATGTCCTAAAATACAAGTCTTATTTAAGATCAAATTTCATCTTGTATTTGTGAATAGGTGTTTTGTACAATGCAACTCCAAAAGAGTTGTATTAGAAACAAGCATTTAACTTCTCAGCATCAGTATATCCCAGTTTGAATCAGATTATGAGGAACTTTGAAATGCAATCATTGTTTCATTTATCTCATTAGTATTTAAGAATTATCAAATGTACTATTTTAAATTATATTGGCCCGCAAAAATTTTTTCTTTTTTTTTGGCCCACTCCTAAAAAAGTTTGTCTATCACTGATTAATTTTCTGAAAGGGTTTAAAAAGAAGAAAAAAGATTGTTTGTTTATAAGACAATACTAATCTTTAAGGATTAAGTAATATTAGGTTAGGATTAAAATTAATAAGCAAAATTAAAAAATGGAAATTTTAATTTTGAAACATTGTGAAATTTTAAAATTACAATCAATCATTAAAATAAATAAACATTAAAGTCTTGCACTTTTTAAAGAAAAAAGTACAAAATGATATTACTTTTCAGTAGTCAGAATAGCTTTACTTGGCTCAGATTTAGCTAAATAAATGTGTGAATGGCTTTGTTGAAGACTCGTATAATGAAAACTAAGCAGTCGTTTAGAAAACATAATTTTTTGATGACAGCACATATATTGTACCTATATATATATATATGCATAACCATTCACTAATTAAATAACCTAAGCGTTTTCACGTGTGTGTAGCCTAAATTTGATATTGTTAGATAAAATTTATTTTTGAATATTGATTTTTATATATGTAAATAGAGGGATTTGAACTCAGGATTTTTTAGTTTATTCATTCTCCACTCTTATCACAAACAACTGATACACATTCCCACATATGTATCGGTTGCTTAATAAGTTAGATGGAGGATGAATAGACTGAAAAATTGTGAGTTCAAATCCTTCAATTCACATATACAGTATAAGAAACATTCAATATAAACAAAATTACATACTGCCTTAGAATTAAATATTGATTTCTTTTTGGTTTAAAATTTGAATAACTTATTTAAAAATGTATTATTATAGGAAGGAATTGTAAGTTATTCAAAATTGTTTGTATATGTTAATTTAAACTAAATATGAAATATTCATGAGGTTTTCTGCTTTCAAATTGATAACTATTTTGTTTGTTAATATAGATGCTATTTTAATTTTGGCTGGTTTTCCTTATTAAGCTGATTAACTTTTTAATGTATAAGGTATTGAAATTGGAACTGGCATAATAATTGATGTAATCTAGTTTATTTTTCCTGTACAAAGAACATTTTTAATTTATAATTTAGTATTGCATTGAAAGCTTAAACTTTTTGTTTGTAATTATTTTTAACTTTTTTTTTTTTTTGGACATATTTTCAATAATATTTTTTTTTATTTTATTAATCATTTAGAATAGATATTCTACAGAAAAATTAATTGAAAGTAAATGGAAATTTTAATTGATTAATATTGAAATAATAATACTTTATTATAAATTAATCTGATAAAATTGTATTATATTATTTTCTTACATAGATGAAATTTGTTTGCAGTTTCAATAACTAAAAGTTTTATACATTTAACAATACAATAGTTTTTTACTCTTCTACTTTTATTTATATCTGTTATATAAATGTAAGGATAAGTAATGCAATACTTGCTGACACCATGTTGCTCACAAATCATGATGCAAACCACAGTATCAACTTTTAGCTTTTCAAAGTGCGTTCACTTAGCAGATTTTTTTTCATCGTATGACAGATACTGCTATTATTTGTTTGTTTTTCATTTTGTTATTATATTTGGCTTTAGAAATCATAAATATAATTTTAAAATCACATTAGAATGATGAAGCATTCTGAACTTTAGTCGATGAAAATAGCTATCCTTTATTTAGAAAATGTGTCTCGATTTATTGTTGAAAATTTATTTTAAATGTGAAATACTTAAAATCCAATTACTGACTACAGAAATGATTGACATTCATTTAAATCATTGTTTTAGAATGAAAAATTCAAATGTATGTTTTCTGTTTGAATAAATATAAAAAGTCAGTAACTACATAAGGATATTTCAAGCACTTAAGTTTTGTAAGAATAATTTTGAATTAATAAAATTATTTCAAATACATACAAATATATATAATAGATGGTAAATTAGTATTAGTGTTCTTTAACAAAGTTAATAATTAATTTCTATTACAGACATTTCTTATTTGAACTTTTCAAGCTGAATGGATTTTGAGTATGTTGCACTATAAACAAGATTTTTAATCACTATCTGAATTAATGTAAATTTTTTGATTAATTCAGATAGAAACTAAAAATCAAAATTTATTATGCATCACATCAAAAAATACATCTGTATTGAAAAAGCTAAAATAATATATATATATATATATATTTACAGTAGGGATTAATTATTTATTTCATTAATGCATATTAATTATTGTTAATGTATCACCTATTACATATAAAGGTATTGAAGAAGCACTGATTATTTATATATATTTATGAATAATTATATCTTAAAAAGGTAATTGATTCCCAAGATGCATTTCATGTTAAACCAGCGGTCTTCAATTGGCCCAAATCACTATCTTTTAGACATGTTTTCATCACTTGTTTAATATTTATCCATATCATAATTATTCAATTTGAAATACAAATGCCTAATTTTCTGCACTCACATCTTTGTCATTTCCTATTTTCTAAAGATGGTATCAAACTTGTGAAATGCAGAAAATTTGACATTTGTAATTCAAATCAAAATCATATATACATATCAAGAGTGCCCAAAGTGGCAGATATCAATTCCCTGAGGTCAATTTGAACTTTCTAGAAGTTGCTAGTTTCAATAAAAAAAATTGAGGGTTGATAATAGCAAAAATAGATCCCCTTACTACTTCTATTTGTTTGTTACTTCAAAATATCTATGATTCCAATAGGTAGCTAATTAACATACCAAACTTGCAAACGAAAAGGTAAAATGTGTCATTAAAAGAGTCGCATATAAGAATGCATGAAAATACATGTAGTACAAACATGTCTGTGAGTTATCTTTTAGAACATATTGCAAGTGTGGACATGAAAACCATTGCATGTCCGCACTTGCTTCCAGTGAGACGAGACAATATTCAATATTAGCAGAATCTATCAGTCTTGTGTGGCCATGTTTTTATAAAACACTGTAAATAGATTTGTTTGATGTGACATGTACTTATTGTGATTTGAACTTTGAATATAATTATTTATTGGGGAGCAGCACTAGGAAAAAGATAATCAGAGGACACAATTTATTTATTCGCGTTTAAACAAATATCTTCTGTTTTAAGTAACTACATACTTTATTGTATTTTTTTTTTATCACAGGGGCTGTCAAAATTGTTTATTTATAAAAGTTTTTATTTTGTTATGATAATAATATGACTGAGCCAAAAAAAAAAAGAAATGCAGACAGTATAGCTTAGACTGTTTGAAGTTAGGATTTGTCCCATCATTATCAAGCAAACACTTACCAATGTGCTTCATATGTGAAAAAGTCTTTAGCAACAACCCTATGAAACCTTTCACACTAACAGATCACTTAAACAGTATTTACCCTGACAAAAAAGAAAAAGAATTCTCATACTTTCAATCACTTAAAGATAAAATTCTGAAGAGAACTATAATAGATAATATTTGTTTCATCATCGAAGCAAAATGATGATGGATTAAGGGCATTGTACAACATATCTCTACTCATTGAGAAGTCTGGTGAGTCGGATACCATAGGGGAGAAACTGATTTTACTGGCTGTTGCTGAGGTATTGAACACTGTACTCCACAAAGCTGCACAAGATGTTGTAAAAGAATATCTTTTTGAGAAATAACACAGTTTAAAGACATATTGACAAAATGAGCCACAATGTGGAAAACTGTTTCTGTAATCATTCGCAAAAAAGAATTTTTTCACTCTTAATTGGCCAAATCAAAATTATCTGGTAATGAAGCTTTGTTGCTGGCATGTGTTTACTTTATTCAAGATCAGGAAGTGCATGAAGAGCTGCTTTTTGTTAGAACTTTATAAACTTCATATGATCACCATTTCTTATGCTTGCTCATAACTGTTATTAAAACAGGCAAAACTCTCCATACAGTAGTGCCACTTAGTGCAAGGCAGAATAATCAGTGGATGCCAGTAGGCTTGTGTATAAAATTCCTATCTAATGCCTCAATATCCCCAGACTAGTTTCTTGCTTGTGGCTTTCGTAAGTAAGGAGTCTTGGATCTGAGAGTGCACTGTATGGAGAGTTTTGCTTGTTTTAGTAACAGTTATGAGCAAGCATAAGAAATGGTGATCATGTGATGTTTGGTGGTTTAATACCAAGCCTGCCTAGTTGGATAGTGGTGCCTATGGCTATTAAAGAACCAAAGACACCAAAGTTTATGTATACTGAACTAAGTTCAGACCTATATGAATATATAAGCTAATGAGCTTAGATTGAAAATATTACTGTTTTTCAATTTATTCTCATGGTTTTGTAGATAAGTAGAGATAAAAGGTGGCTGCTGGAGGGTCGCGTTAGGTTCTAAGATTTAGGTGCAGTGCTCTCATATTCAAAGTTTTTCACTAATGAAGGCCACAAGCCAGAAACTACTCCGGGGATATTAGATGAGTAGGCATTAGATAGGGATTTTATGCACAAGCCTTCTGGAATCCATTAATTACTCTAGCTTGCACTGAATGGTACTACTGTATGGAGAGTTTTGTCTGTTTTAATAATTTGAGAAACTGACATTAGAGGTGAACCAACTTTTTAATTTAATGGAGTTATTTTTCAGGAAAAAAGCAATTTCATTGACAAATATAATATCTGTTGTGACAGATGGAGTACCAGCTATGGTTGATTGTTATTGCAGTTTCATAAGATACCTGAAACAAGATGTATCTGAAATGCTTGCAGTTCACTGTGCAATGCATAGGGAACATTTAGTAGCCAAGAACCTTACTGAAAAATTGCATCAATCACTTCAATTTGCTGAGCTTTCCCAATTCCCCAGTTCATTTAAGATAGGCACAATGCAAATAGAAAAAATCTTGTTGTACATCAATCTCTTGGAGGCTTTTCACTTAGATTTCAAAACTAGGTTTGAAGATATTCTATCATTGGAAATACCAGACTGGATAATAAACCCATAAACATAATTTTGCAAGATGAGCTGATAACCACTACCATGAATGAGGAACTCAATGTACAATTCAAACAGGGTTATCAAAAGTTTTGGCTGCAACAAGATATTCTACTTCTGTACCTGGCTCTATAGATTGTTGTACAAAAGTATTTGCTGGTATTTCTCTCATCATATTTGGTAGAGAGAGGCTATAGTGTAGTTTCAAACCTGCTCCAGAAATTGATTGCATATCACTGAACTTGGAGATTTGAGAATGCAACTCACTAATTTAAAACTGGACAAATATAAATTATTGATTGATCATCAATCAGGTGAACCCATTGAATTAAATTGTTTTCCAAGCTAATTTAGTTGGTATTCATATTTGTATAATCCTGATTAAAATCTTTCAGTGCTGTAATTTTGTTGTTTTCATTCTGTCTGAATATGTTGATTTTTTCACTTCATTTTTATGTTTAATAAAGTGATTTCACTATTTGTGTTTATTTTGAATTTTACATATTTATTTCATAAATGTCAAAAATTAAAAAAAACTCTGCTCATATTTTTTATGCTTTAATTTTCATTAGTGCAGGTTTTGACATTAAATGTTGCACAAGATAATGCCTTTTATCTTTTCAATCATTAATTACAAGTTGTATTTTTATATTGGACTATTTCCATCACATAAGCAACCCAGTGTGACTACATAATGTATGTAAACCATGAATCAACTTTGCTCTTAGGAAAAACTGGAGAAATAGAGAAATCAAGAGGAACCTGATAGATAAGTATATGAAATTACTACAGACTGTTGCCTTTGGCATGATGGCTCAGTTGATTAGAACGTTACTTTAAAATTCAAAACTCAAGAATCTAAGGACCCAGATTCGAATCCTATGCTAATACTGTCACTGGTCAGGCCAGCAATACTTGAAGAAGAGGGGAATCTAATACCTCTCAAAACATAGTGCATATACTAACCTGTTTGACATGCTATTCCTAACGGTTGAATGTATTTGAAATATTTAAATAAAGTTAAATTTTTTTAAAGACATTTAATATATATATTAGATGATGGAAATAGTCCAATATAAAAATACAACTAGAACACCATCATCACAATCCATCAGGAAAACACATTAATTACAAGTGATTAAAATGAAAAGTTCAATATCTAGTGAAATATTTAATATTGAGTACTATACAAATTTATTAATTTGTGTAAGTAAAATAAATGATTAGTTTTAAAAGTTTTTGGTAAAGGTGTCTGCGGCTGAAAAAAGTTTGGGAATCTCTTGGTATATATATATCATAACAGATAAGAATCAGAATTAATTCATGATTATATTTACCAATGAATTATTAAAATAAATTTAACGTTTAGTTTCTTTAAAACCTTCTATCTCATATATGTATGCAAAATGTATGGATTAAAACAGAATACTAAATGATATGAGAAAAAAAGGTATTATAGGGTCTCATACTCAGGAATAATTAATATTAAAGTTTAAATTACCATTAATAACATGAGAAAACAATAATGTACAATTTATGTAATGCCTTACTTATAAACATATTATTAGAGTGGTATGACAATCTGTGCTTGCATATCTATGTTGTTATTTATCATTTAAATAAAAATATTAAGGTTTTATAATTAAATTAATATATTTCATTTTGAGATATACTTACAAATTTCTAACCATATTATGATCCTCTCTAATAAAAGTTCTATTAAACTAGTGAGAAGATCTTTCAAAACAATACTTTTAAAAATACACACACTAAGTAACACAGTATATTAGATAACAAAATTCAATATGTTTTATTTAAAAAAGTTATAAACATTTTCACAAAAAATATATATGTAATTACCAATAGATATATTATTAAATAGAAAGAACAGAACTTATCAAAGTTTCTTACTGTCAGAATACTTTGTTTAATAAAAATAAATAATATATATTTATATATTGCAATTTAATAATTGCTGTATATGTTTAGTTTTATATTAAAATACTTCTAAGTAGTTTCTTTTCAGTCATATTGGTGCATCTATATTGAGTTGTTTTGTATTTGATTATTCTTACTAAGTTTACAATTATGTCAAATTTTACATGATAGTAGTTCTTTATTGCTTGCACTTTGTAAATTCACTATATTTCCAGAATATGAATTGATCAGCTACTTATGGTAATATATTTTCTCAAGTTCATCAGTTATTTTTTTAGCAAGCACAGATTTTGATCAGAGTATTCCATCTGCATCTTCATTTCTTTCAAGAATCATATTTTAGATAAACGTAACCCCCTCCTCCTCAAAAACAACAAAAAACAATTTACTTATCAATCTGTCCTAAGGATAATACATTTATAGTTATTTTTATTCAACATAGTTTGTAGAAGTATAATCAAAATTTTGACTTTCCAATGTTAACTTGATATTTCTGTGATCTGAACAAATTGATAGCCATTTCATTACTTTATTATTCTTAATTGATAATTCAGAAAATTATATCTAATGAATCTCTCTGAATAAAGACTAATGAATAAATTAAACTAGCCTTTCAGTCTTCTTGTAGCTTGTTTTTCTACTTACATTATAACCAGCTCCAGTGTCCATAAACAACAGCTTGTTTTCTAATACTATTAAAAGTGTGTTCATGTTTTCAAATATCACAAAGTGTTTTTTTGATTTTCATTTGAATCGTATAACTTGTTTATTAATATGCTTATTTAATTAAAATTTTATAAGATTTAATTATTATTTTCAAATTTACAGAAATTAATTTTCTAACATATTTGCATTTTCATGGTTTTTAAAAAAATAATATTAAATTATACTTTTAAGAATTATACTATTAATAAATTAAAGTATATATTATATAGTATACTCCACTCAAAGCATGACACTCTCTCTTCTATACTCAGCTCATAAAATAGTTAATTCTTTTTTTTTTTTTTTTTTTGAGAGTAACACACAATTGTATAATAATCCACTATTAATAATTGAATATGTTAAAATTTATTCTATATCTAGCCATAACTCACTTCCTTATTAAAGTTCTCTAAATTATAATTATTAAAATAAATGCATAATCTACAAAATCATTCATCACCACATAATGATATGGGATATGTATTCTATTTTATACATTAGTTTCAGTTACAACATTTTGATTAATTTACCTTTATATTAATTCACCTTCACTGGATTTCACAATAGCTTCCATCAAATTTTGATAAACGGTGATAGTTTTATATTTTACCATTAACAATATATATATATATGTAAACTACAATTTAAACAATCTTATATATAAGAAAGTATAAGGAAAGAAGTAATCTGAGTTATAATTTTATATAGTGTTTTGTTTTTCGATATGTTGAAATGTTTTCTAATATTTGTAAATAATTAAAATCGGAAAAATTTATTTATAATGTAAAGTGTTTATCAAATCTTTCGTTTTTTTATTTTATTTTCTATTAAGTAATAAATGTATCAATCATCATTTCACATTGTACTAGTGAAAGCATTTAATATTAACATTGTGTATTTTTCCTGTTCACAGTCATGGGGTTCTTAAGATTCCAAAATTATCTCCAGACTAGATGATACTAAAGCAATGAAGATCATATTTAAATTTCATGCACTTTACTTAATAGGTTTTATGAAGATAGAAACTAGTTTAGCGATAATCAGTACACTCATGGTCCCAGATAGCTCTACATTGATATGATCCCAGAATTTTTGTTACGTATTTTATTTTATAGGAATTTTGGCATTTATATATGTGTGTGTAGCAGAAATATTGATGATTCCTTTTTCGTAATATTATGCTCTAAGCTTGACATTGGTTTGATGACGATTAGCATAAGATTTTATAGTATGTCTCTTTTTTTTTCCATGTGTCATAGCATCGGCCGGGACGCGAACCCACAACCGTCTGCAACCAACTACTTGCTTGCATGGCGGCTGCGATACCTCTCGGCTAACAACGCAAGACTAGTATGTCTCTTTTAAATCCAATCACAAAGGATGTCTGTTATTTATTATTGACAATAGTTTTTGTTGATGCTACGTTTATTACTATATTGACTTCTGAAGCTGATTTTTTATTTATTTATTTACTGCGTTCGTCTTCATTTATTAGTGTTTATTTGCATTTCCCGTATCGTTTCGATGCATATACACAAGCACATATTAATCTATTCAAGAATCGAGAGATTATTTTGTCTGATTAGAATTTGCGTACTTTATACTGCATCTGTATTTCTTTGTTTTTTTTTTTGTTATTTAAAAATGTTTTTTTTTATTCTAAGATGTCATTTATCATAATGGTTTTCCAACTTATTTTGTATATTTGTCTCTTTACATCCCTATCTTCTTTTTTTCTCTTTATAATCACAACGCAGTGAAGTTTTCCATCTGTTTTAATATTTTTTTAAAAATACTTCATAAAAATAATAGAAAATTAAATAACAAAAGAAATTTATATTAAACTATAAAAGTCTACTACATTACTTCACGAACTTTTTTTTTTTTAATAACAAAAAAAAAAAACATTTTTAAAAGAAAGGGACTTAATGAGTGAATAATAAACAGGTGCAGAAAAAATATTTTAATTTTCCATTAACTTTTTTCTTTATATTAATTATTGAAAACACATATACATTAAGTGATTGCTGTTGAGCAGGTTTGATAACTCCATAATATCTGGTTAATGGACAAGATTATCATGCTACGATTATTTTTGATGATGGTTTTCATTGTTGTCTATGTAATTTGCACCAGTAATTATTTGTATACACGGGGCGACTTAAAAAAATAATTGATTTTCATGTTGTTGTTTTTTTAAGTAAATTAATCAATATACTATAAATAATAGTATAATTTGCAAGAGATATTTGTTCAAATCTTTAATAACTCAATCATGAAAAATGTATTCATTTATAGTTAAAAATCTACAAAGCTCACGTGCATTAGCTTATTGGCTTATTAATATTATAGTTTATAAAAACATAGCGCTATATAAAATAAATGTTTTATATAAATAATTGTAAAATTATAGGTGTTTTTCTTACCTCCATTATGATTGAAAAGACAAAATGAATTTGTCTAATAATATCAGTATACCTGTTTAATGGCTGCTGAAAGGAGTTTATTGTTAATTGAAAGGAGACCTTTGATTCCTCCTTGAAGCCTTAAAGAAATTAGTAGGGTAAATTTCTAATATCCTCTTTGTATATTCTTATCATTGTAGCTGTTATTATTATCTGATTTTTTCATACAGTAAATAAACATGGAGAGCCATTCACCAACATGCATCAGCCAGAATAGTGAGCTCATTGAGTTTTTATCTCTTAAATTTAAGGTCAAGAAATATTGTTGTCTCTGTTGCCTGATAGTTTTTAAGTGAAATATCAATTGGGTTTTCTTGAAGGCAAGATGAATGTGTGTGTCAGTAATCTCTCTCTTTTTTTAAAATAGATATTTACAATCATGACAAACAAAACTGAATTATGATTTAATTCCAGGACTGTGCAAAATTGGTGACAATGGAGGGTACAAAGAATTTTTAGCATACAGACTCGGGCTATCATTTAATGACAATTTATTTAAGTACCTACAACTGTAGATCATTTCCAAATGAAAGATGATTGGAAGAATTATAATATTAAATTAGTCATTTTGGACATTGTGAAGTTAAAAGAAAAGAAGAGACAATTGATTTAAAAAGTGGACATGAACTTTACTACAGAGACACAAATATAGGAAGCAAATAGGATTTATGATAAATAAAAGTGGAAGAATAATATTGTGGAGATTGATGGTATATTATTCAGGGTGGCAAAATCAGTTATCTTAATGGAAGGTATGAAATGCAGATAATTCAGGTTGTGTTGAAGAAATAGTGGATTTTTATATAGTTGTTTAAAATATTATTGATTAATACAGTACTAAACAACATTTGAAAATTATCATGCGAGATTTTAGTGCTAGAATTAGAAAAGATTGAAAGATGAAAGTGCATCAAATAAATTTCTCTATGATACCAAAAATAAGAAAGGACAATCTTGTGGAATTTGCTGAAAAAGAAAATCTGTATATTATGAATTTATTTGGGTATGTGTGTGAAAAATGCATGTGGATATGGAAGCATTCAAATGAAGGTATACCAGAATTGGAAATATATTTTGATTAACAGAAAATATGTTTATTGATACTGTAACATTTTTAATAAATTTAATATAGTAAGTGATAATCAATTAGTGGATATAAGATGCATATGAGTGCAAAACTAGAAGCAAAAACTATTAAGGAAGTGATTATTATATTTGATATTCTTAGTCTTCAAAAACATTCCAATGATAGAACTTGCAAATCTTTTTTAAATATTAATAGATTGTAAAGATGTTCCACATTGAATTGAAATCGATAAGAAGATTACTGATATTTTTTTACAAACAGCAAGAAAAATAAATGATACAAAAAAGCAGCAAGTGACCAGTAAATTTTCTATTGTGAAGCAGCAATTGACCAATTAATTTTCTATTGTGGCACGATAATGTATGAAGAAAAGAAGGAATATGAGATTTTTTTAGAAGGATCTATTAAGAAAAATTGAATATCAACAATTTTGTAAAATGATAGTAAAAGGACTTAATTATGGTATAATAAAATATAATTTGTGAATTGGCAAGGAAAGCTATACAAAAGAATAAAAGTCAAATTTGGTAGTGGAAGGAAATATATTTTTGCTATAAGAAGAAAAGATCAACTAAAAAGAGAGACTATTATGAAATGTTTATCGGAAAGTTAGTGATGTTGCCATTTTCATCATCTAATATTAAAAATTGAATGTCTTCAAAAAAATTTAAAATTTTTTCAAGTACATTCAACTGTTAAATAATAGAACACAGGTTAGTATATAATGCAACATTTTAAGTGGTATAATGCACTCTTCTTCAGGTGTTCCTGTACTAGCATGCAAATCGAACCTGTACTTTTCAATTTATGAATATTGAATATTAAGGTAATAAACACTCTGACCAACTGAGGTATTCTGACTTAGAGCATTATCTTAAAATTCAGTATTCACAAATCTAAAAGTTCAGGTTTGATTCCCATGCTAATACTGTCATTGGTCAGGTCACCAACACCTGAAAAATAATGTCATAAAGATTTAATCATTAATAAAATAAAATTCAATAAAATTACTGATATAGAAGTACAGCTGCAGAAATCCCAAGTATTAGAAATTTTTTTATTAGAAAGATTAACTTTAAGAAAAACTAATTACTTTGGGTTGTATCAAAAGTGTGTATTATAATTAACTTATACACAATAAAAAAAAAAAAAGAAAGGAATGAAATACTAAATGTAGTACAAATGATTTTTGAACAGTTGAATGATTTAAAGTCTTGGTTTCTATTATATTCTAATTAATTCAAGTATATTAAGAGGTACTATTTAATTATTAATCAATTTATAAATTTTTTGTAAGTAATTTTTTTCTTCTCTGTTTTGAAGATTTTATAAAATTTTCATCTATAATACACACACACACATATATATATATTGTAACAAATCTCACCCTCGTAAAACGCCAACCCACTCTTACACTCATGTGACTGAACGTTTCACTATAGACGATTGTTACCACAAGCAAGAAGCCAATATAAGCCCAAAACTTGAGCCTATATTCTTAATTGAACACTGACACAGTATATAAATATCGCCCCAGCATTATATTTCCCAATTAAACGCTTCTTCTCTGCTGGGCATATTATTTGAATTAAACAATTATTTCTGTCCAGCGCTTGGAATATTTATATAATTTTCCCGAGACTATCGCGGTACAGAAAGAATATCGACTATAGCCCCTTCCCTATATATATATTTTTTTCTACAATCGGAAATGACTTATTTGTCCACTTCTATTTCTCTATTATGATTCTTAAATTAATAACATTTGTCAGTTCGAATGACCTAGATTTAATATACACTAAATATTTGTTCGCTTGGCAAAGAAAGACAAATTGCAAAATGACTAGTTACTTCTTTTTCAAAATAATTTTTAATTTTGTAATCGATTATTTATAAATGACATAATAAATAATAAAACACACATATATCTACCACACACCAACATAATATGCACACACATAAAATAGTAAAGAATATAATTCAAATAACTCATTAAACCACTAGCGTAACCCAATTGTTACTTGTCTCATACATTATGATAGTAAAGCTCATAAGTTCTTTAGCTATATTGAACGAAGTATTGCGCAAATTTTAACAGTTTAGTTGTGATTGATTTCTTTGTTCACAAAATAATTATGACATGCATGTATTAACAAAAGTTACCTAGGTACGGAATCCTCAATGACGGATCAACCATCGAGTGGGAGCTTTCCCTTCTTTTGCAGAGATGGTTGCTTGTTCTTCCGTCGTCCAGTAAGTGGAGTGTAAAGTTTTATAGTCCGCTGGCATGAGTTTGATTTCTTTCCGTTTCCGAAACTTTAATACCTATTCATTTCTTTAGATACCCTTCCATCGTCCAGTAAGTGGAGTGTTAAGTTTTATAGTCCGCTGGCGTGGGTTTGATTTCTTTCCATTTCCGAAACTTTAATACCTATTCATTTCTTTAGATACCCTTCCGTCGTCCAGTAAGTGGAGTGTTAAGTTTTATAGTCCGCTGGTGTGGGTTTGATTTCTTTCCATTTCCGAAACTTTAATACCTATTCATTTCTTTACATACCATCGAACGAATATCCAGGCACATCTGGTTCCATGATAGCGGTCTCTTATCGGCAGCATATCAGATGTTTAGGTAGTGAGCCAACGTTTTGACAGAGAAGACCGAGCAAACGCCCGTTATGTGCCACTAGCCTCTCATGTTAGCATACCCAACTAAGTTCACTAATATTCCTACAATATGTCCACGTTATTCCCTCGACGATTTCTGCCTTCTTCTCCCCAGTTTTTGCCAGCCAAAAAAAAAAACTAACTAAAAAAAATCAGTTCTGCTTATCTCGATTCGTTCTCCTATTGTTCTTTGGAATGTTGCTAATTGCAATATTCCTTTACATTACCTTATCTTATACCAATCTATACTGGAATTTTGTTACAACTTTCACATTTTTCCAATTTTACAGTTACCATTATTTTCTCTCATTCCTTTAAAACATTTCGAATATTAAATTATGTATTAGCATTTTTTATTTGATCGATATGTTTACAATAACTTTATTTACCAAGAAAGAAAGAGACGCGTTCATTATACACCCCTCCCCTTTCTTTTCTAATCTTCAATCTTTATTTAGTATTTCCTAATTTCTTTTTTTTTTAAAAAAAATAAGTTTTTAGAATCTTTTAACTAACCCTTTTTTCTTTTTCTTTATTTAACCCTTTCACGACTTTCACATAGTTTTGAATAAATACATATTGAAAGCTGAGTAAATTCTTTCCTTTTTTTTTCTTCTCTTTTTTTTTTTTTTATTGGTTTTATATTTCTTTTAACGAAAACCTTCTTTATTATTATTGAGGATCAATAATCTAGATACATGCGAGACTATATTGTATGTAGATATCGCATTACACCGCTCCCTATTTTTTTTTTTTTATGATGATGAGATTATCTTGGAGAGACAACTAGGTTCAAACTAACTTCATTCCATTTGATTGATTTTCACTGCCCAAACACTTTTAATCTCCACCGAACACTATCCTACAAAGAGTTGATTCTTCCCTTTTTTTTTCCCAATCCGCATTCATGGAGTCCGATTTTGTGAACAGCCTGATTTTCTACAGCCTGTTCAACCTGGTCTTTTGAGTTCAATGTCTTTCAATTCTTAGTATCTTTTCAATACCTTTGGGGTTTCACCCAGTAAGCAGGATAATGAGCCCAGATCTCTGCTGAGTCCTCATTATGTTTGTTTATTTATTTTTATTTATTTATTTCGTGTCTATCCTTATGTGTATAGACTGGATTAACACACATACTCCCTTGCGGATTTATATGTACGGCGAGACGGCTTGACCAAGCTCAAATGCAATCCCCACATGACTTACATCCGCACGCATTTGTCTCTAATCCAGAACCTCATTCATGCATTCTCTACTCTTATTATTTCACCATTACTAATTCTCCGTACATTCCCCTTATCATGTTCAACATCCATGGCCGCTATAATTTAGTCAATTAAACGTGTCCCGTTACTTTTCCTTTTATTTTTAGTGTCTATCTGGAGGGTCTTTATTTTTTTTATTGGGGATATACCCACTTGTGCTAGGGAATGGACTATTGTCCCTCTGTCTGTTGAAGCCTCTATCCTCATTCGGATACTTCACTCTCTGATCCCTTTCCATCTGTCTAGGCCCTTTTGCTCCATCCGAGCTGCCATAAAATCTATCACTATCTTCCCAGTACTTTCATTGGGGTTTAACTGGTCCCATATTTATCATTGGATCTTTCGGAGGTTTGAATCCTTGATCTTCTATTTTACGACCAGAATGAGCGCTGTCAAACGCATTTAGTAGTTCCGCTACCTGTTCGACCGTTTTCCGTTCCGTGCCTATCAGCATCTGCTCGACGTTATCCGGCAAATTATGTCTGATTATTTGAATAATCTGCCTCTCTGATAATGGACTAGCAGTGAGTGCGCGTAATTTTGCCACCTGGTGATGAAAAAATGGAGTAAACGTCTCTCCCGGTCTCCATCTGTCTTGCGATATCTGATGCAGGATGTTCTCCTGGTGCTCTTCGCTCCAATAACTAGTGAGTAAAGCTGCCTTATAATTCTCGAATGTTGTTGGTTTTTCAAATAACGAGTCCCACCATTCCTGTGAAGCATCCTGTAGATGACTGCATGCGATGGCAATAGTGGCTTCTTCACTCAATCTGTTCAGTATGCCATATCTTTCAAGGCTGCCAAGATGTTCTATGAGGTTTTCCCCCATGTGACCAGAGAAGACCCGAATTTTTAAAAATTGGTTCACATTGGCCGAGCCAACATGGTTATTTCCATTGTGGATAAACACGCATTCGCTCGCACTCTTCTGTTCCCTACTATTAGTTTCGGCTCCCCTCTTCCCACTTTCTATGCTTCTCTTCCCTTCCTCCACTTTTAACTCTAGCCCTTCGATCGTAACTGCTAACTGATTGACATCTATTCTTAGATTCTCTATCATTTTCTCGTTACCATTTGTAATCTCCTCCATCTTTCCATCTCGTTCCACTTTGAACTTCTCTACCTCTCGACACACAGTTTCTATTTTATCCTTTATATGCGCCACCCTTCTTCATGCCTTGCGGTTCATGTATTTCCATACTATCATACACTTTTGTCCCTATCACGTTTTTCACTTCACATTTTTTTTCATCTACTTTGGACTACAGCTTCTCTACTATCACGGCTAGCTGGTTTACGTCCATACGTACATTATCCACACTTCTTTCATTTTTCTGTTTTATCTCCTCCATAAACTGCCGCTGATCCTCCACCATTTTCTCCAACATTCTCATTAAATTATAATTTTCTACCTTAACTTTCTTTTCTTGTTTATTGTTATTATTTTTTATTTCATTTTCTTTATTAGTTTCTATTTCTCTTTCACTATCTATTTCTCCGGATGATTCCGTTTGTTCTTCACTGGGAACTTTCTCTGTTTCAACTTGATCGTCCATTTTTGTTTTCGATCTCGTATGCATTGATTCCAACTAAATATTATCAATTACTGGGTACTTATTTTATTACTACTACTATTAACTGCGATCCTGTTTTATTAATTTTATTCAATATTAGGTACGTTTGCTGGCCTTCCCCATCTCCATTCATTAACTCACTTGTTTATGCTGCTTTAAAGATCCCCTAAACTTACAAACTTTTATTATTTAAATAATAAACTTCCCCTTTTTTTTTTATATAACGTAGATCGTGCCTAGAAAGTCTTACCCCGTCTCTTTCTCTCTTTCGTAAAATTCGGTTGTCTTTTGCCTTACTTTTCTTCCCCACCAAGCGACCTTTTATTATTGTATGTATTTCTATCTAGATCTTAGGTCTATTCTACTGTCTTTAAAACCAACTATATAACTATTTTTTTTTTCAAAAAAAATATTCAGAAAACTGTTCCTATTTTGAAATTAATCAAGATAGTTGAATTAATTTTAATTTGCATAGCTTTATAAATGATGCCAATGTTACTCTAATACCTAACATTTCTTAGTCTAAATTCTATTTTACGATTGTTTGACTCTATTTAACCTTTGCTGTATGGACCTCACATATGTAGATCTATTTAATCAGGGTGCTATAATTTAATTCAATCTGATTATTACCTCGAATGTGACAAAATCCCGAGGACTGGCCCCCATTAATGTAACAAATCTCTCCCTCGTAAAACGCCAACCCACTCTTACACTCACGTGACTGAACGTTTCACTATAGACGATTGTTGCCATAAGCAAGAAGCCAATATAAGCCCAAAACTTGAGCCTATATTCTTAATTGAACACTGACACAGTATATAAATATCGCCCCAGCATTATATTTCCCAATTAAACGCTTCTTCTCTGCTGGGCATATTATTTGAATCAAACAATTATTTCTGTCCAGCACTTGGAATATTTATATAATTTTCCCGAGACTATCGCGGTACAGAAAGAATATTGACTATAGCCTCTTCCCTATATATTTTTTTTTTCTACAATCGGAAATGACTTATTTGTCCACTTCTATTTCTCTATTATGATTCTTAAATTAATAACATTTGTCAGTTCGAATGACCTAGATTTAATATATACTAAATATTTGTTCGCTTGGCAAAGAAAGACAAATTGCAAAATGACTAGTTACTTCTTTTTCAAAATAATTTTTAATTTTGTAATCGATTATTTATAAATGACATAATAAATAATAAAACACACATATATCTACCACACACCAACATAATATGCACACACATAAAATAGTAAAGAATATAATTCAAATAACTCATTAAACCACTAGTGTAACCCAATTGTTACTTGTCTCATACATTATGATAGTAAAGCTCATAAGTTCTTTAGCTATATTGAACGAAGTATTGCGCAAATTTTAACAGTTTAGTTGTGATTGATTTCTTTGTTCACAAAATAATTATGACATGCATGTATTAACAAAAGTTACCTAGGTACGGAATCCTCAATGACGGATCAACCATCGAGTGGGAGCTTTCCCTTCTTTTGCAGAGATGGTTGCTTGTTCTTCCGTCGTCCAGTAAGTGGAGTGTAAAGTTTTATAGTCCACTGGCATGGGTTTGATTTCTTTCCATTTCCGAAACTTTAATACCTATTCATTTCTTTAGATACCATCGAACGAATATCCAGGCACATCTGGTTCCATGATAGCGGTCTCTTATTGGCAGCATATCAGATGTTTAGGTAGTGAGCCAATGTTTGGACGGAGAAGACCGAGCAAACGCCCATTATGTGCCACTAGCCTCTCATGTTAGCGTACCCAACTAAGTTCGCTAATATTCCTACAATATGTCCGCGTTATTCCCTCGACGATTTCTGCCTTCTTCTCCCCAGTTTTTGCCAGCCAAAAAAAAAAAACTAACTAAAAAAAATCAGTTCTGCTTATCTCGATTCGTTCTCCTATTGTTCTCTGGAATGTTGCTAATTGCAATATTCCTTTACATTACCTTATCTTATACCAATCTATACTGGAATTTTGTTACAACTTTCACATTTTTCCAATTTTACAGTTACCATTATTTTCTCTCATTCCTTTAAAACATTTCGAATATTAAATTATGTATTAGCATTTTTTATTTGATCAATATGTTTACAATAACTTTATTTACCAAGAAAGAAAGAGACGCGTTCATTATACACCCCTCCCCTTTCTTTTCTAATCTTCAATCTTTATTTAGTATTTCCTAATTTCTTTTTTTTTTTAAAAAAAATAAGTTTTTAGAATCTTTTAACTAACCCTTTTTTCTTTTTCTTTATTTAACTCTTTCACGACTTTCACATAGTTTTGAATAAATACATATTGAAAGCTGAGTAAATTCTTTCCTTTTTTTTTCTTCTCTTTTTTTTTTTTTTTATTGGTTTTATATTTCTTTTAACGAAAACCTTCTTTATTATTATTGAGGATCAATAATCTAGGTACATGCGAGACTATATTGTATGTAGATATCGCAATATATATATATATATGATATAATAAAATGATATTTTAAATAAATATTTCCTAAATTATGAGTATAAAATTAAATGATTTTTGCATATATCTTTGAAGAAATTGATGACAGAGAAAAGCTAATAAAATATTAAACCATGCCAGAGATCTATGCAAATAGGCACCTTATGCAAAAGTGACTTATGTATTTATAGATCTACTCAACATATAAAGTTAAAATATGACTTTGTATATACTTTGAATTTCTTTGCTCATTTTCACAATTTGTTAATTCATTAAATTATTTCAAAATTAGAAAGTAGTAAGTTTATCTATTCTTTATTCAATTTTCACTCTGAGTGTATACCATTGTTTATTATACATGTGATCCTGGGTCATTTAATACATAAAAAAGAATTTTGGGTTTGATCATAGAGAATGAATTATGATGAACCAGTTATTTAATAGTAGTATCAATAGACAAATCAGTCCTTTAATTGCAGAAAAAGTTGGCACCAGAAGGTATAGAACCATTCTTATTCTTAAATAAATAAATAAATAAAGTTTATCTGTGCTCCCAATGAATGGATGAGAGTAATTATAATTAGGAATCATTTTTTCACTGAGATCATACTTTAAATATCAAATTGTATAATTGATGATGATAGACGTTTTTGGAAATGGTCCATTTAGTGATAGCTATTGTGTTGCAGGAATAAAATTCTGATATTAACATTGATACTTTAGCAATTGCTTATCGGGAACATTATTTAATATTATTGTATTTGGTATATATGTCCATCTGTTATATAATAATTGCCCAGTATATGGTCATTTTCTTGAATGATCAATTTTATCATTCTGTTGGAGTTATTATTATTGATTCATTCTAGTACATTAACAACACTTTTTTTGTGTGTGTTTTTATTTTAAAAAATGAATTTAATTGTGATTTGTTTTAGTATCTGAACTATTTTATAAAGCAAATGATATTTAAATATTTTTGTCTCAGTTGATTAATTATAAAATTTCTTTAGCCTCTTCTCATTTTCATTAACAAAGCAATAGATTAAAACATATTTAAATGATTCTTATCATATACATTTTCAGTAATTTAAAGTTACCTTTTTAATTATAGCTTTTTTTATTATTTTTTATTGTTTTTAAATAAATAAAAATATTTAAAAAAATGTAGATGTGAATGTAATGCATTACATATATAAAAATAAATATCTCTATTTTATTATGATGTAATTGGATTTAGCCACCTTTCTTATATACCTATAGGAATTTAGCTTTATACTTGTAGATTTGAATCTGAAGTATCCAGGTTCTTATTAACCATAAATGTTGATGTTATTGTAGCAATAATTTGTTAGAGATATTCTTAAATTTTTTATTTTTATAATTATAAATATTGAAGATATTCACCTTTTAACACATGAGACATCCAAGTTGACAATCACATTCATTAATATAATTGCACGAAGCAATTGTATTTTATTTCTGTCTAAATATGTGGATTTTAAAAATCTTCTTTGGTACATTTGTTAAATGTGATTTTTATAATAATGATTAGTTTTTTGTTTTTTTTTAATTTAAAATAAAACTATTATGTTACTTATATTGGTGGTTAAATAACAATATAAAATTTAAAGCTAAGTGGAGCTTTGAAATGCTTTTTAAGTAATCAAAGATTTTATAAACAATTCTCAAATAATATTCTGATATTGATTGATAATTGAATCTGAAATTAATTTTAGCAGAAGAATAAAAATTCTAGAATAATCTTGGTGATTAAAGTAAATATTCTAATTTAAAAAACAACAACAAAACAAACAAACAAAAAAATAATCGTAATATCTTGCAGTTGTTATGCACCAATGACATATCAAAACATGGTTACACCATTAAGTTTTTTATCCTTTGTGCCAATGAGTGTGATTTTGATATGAAGTACTTTTTATATAATATTTAACATTAAAAAGCTTTGAAAGCAATAACATTTTCAAATGTATTTTAAATTATTGTAAAATGTATTCTAATTATTTTATCAAAAAATGTTTATATGACCAATTCTGATTCTTCCGGAATTTATATCCTCTGGCTAAGAAAGTGTATTTAGTTAATCTATTTAGTGAACAATATTAAATGGTAAATTTGTCTGGCCATCAGAAAAAAATATTTCTTTTTCTAGGGAATTTTCTACTATCCAAATTATACCAAGTTTTGAAAATCAAGTTGTAGGCATGGCATGTTAACACACCAACTGCTATATCACACGATCAACCAACAAATATGTATTCTGTCACTTAGTTAATGCATTAGGCAGTTTGAAAATAAAACACAGATTCTTTTTCAACATGGTATATTCAACTTCTATTTTAACCTATGACTTTTAGAATGTTATTAATGTACAGTATTTTGAGAAATGAATATTTTTAATTTTTCTTTATGTTAGAAATTTGTCATTAGGTGGGGGAGGGGGTTGTGCGTGTGGTAATAATCTTGTAATTAGTTATGTGATTGAGCACAATAATTTCATTTAATCGAACACAATTTCTTTTTATTTTACTTTCCTCTACTGAGAATCCATCCAAGAATCTTTATCTAAGTGACTACCACTCTATCACTGGTAAATCATACAAGTCTTTTTCGGGCTGATATGAAGACATATCGGTTGAACAGAATTTTGAAAATTTTTCGAATCACTTTTTATTTCTTTATATATATATATATTCATGCACAAATATATTTGTAAATTTGTAATAAAATATATATACATAAAGTTGTTTCAATATATATATATATATGCTTAAAATCAATCTAATTTTAATTTTGGAAATAGTCCACTTATGTAAACAAGTCTGTTTGTGACATAGATTCAATTTTTTGGATAGAAAATGCTCCGGGCTAGGATAACATTTAATTGAAATTTTAACCAGCTGAATAAAATAAGGTAATATTCATAGGACACACTAATCTTTTTTGTCCATAAACTGTCATTAAAATTATTCTTCTGGCATATAAAAAAATTAGCCTTTGTGAGTCAGGTGGACATTAATCACAAAAATGGATTGATATGTAATCAATTATATTAACTTTGTCATTTATTATTGACAATTATCTCCAGTATTTTTAAATTGCTTACAAAAGAATTTGTGTTTTAAGTGTATATATGTACAAAACGCACACACACACGTTAAATGTTTGAATGATCATTGAAACTTTCTAATTTTTTTTTTTTTCAAAATTTGCTGGGACATAGAGCTCATTAAAGTTCTATCTGTGATACAACATTAGTCAAATTTGCTAAAGTTTTTATTAGTATATAAGTCACAAATATTGAAAATTGCAAAAATTCGGATTTTCTTAGTGTAGAAATCAGAAAAGAGTCGAGGCATAATTTATTGGATATCAGATGTTTATGATGTATTATCTATAGACTACATTATTATCACTAAGTATATTTATTTGTGAATCAAGTAACTCATAAAAACATTAGCTTCTATTATTCAATTATAATGTTTAAGGATGACTAATTTTATACTTTTGGTTTTTCATGATTTAGTAACTCATAATTGAATGACAAGGTAACTGAGGAATGAATGCCAGAAAAAAAATTATAAACTTTTTTTTTTTTTTTGAAACGCTTATGTACTTGAAAAAAAAAAATCAATTTCCATCCACCACGAATCCTTAAAAAATATTTATATATGAAATGCAAAATTTTATTATAAACTTCAAACCATCATATTCTTTATTCAAAATAGAAATTAAACCTTGATCTATTTTACATGTATTATTATAAAATTAATTATTTTAATTGATAGCAAAACATTTCTGGTTTACAATAATATTTGGGATCCTGTTCAAATTACATATTTGTAAAATGAAATGTATCTGGGATACAGGATATTTTTAATTTAAAAAGTTTTTTGATAACAAATCTTTATTAGTGAATACAAATGCAATACTGCTAATCTAGTCTGATTAGTTTTTTAATTATTGTGAATTAAGAGTTTTTCCAGATGAAAAAAAAACCTGTAATAATAATTTGACAATACATCTCTTATTTCCACTTTTATAAATCTCAGATATCTTTAAAGCATCAATCATCATCATCATCATCATTGCCAATTATCAATCCACTTCAGGATGAAAGTCTCTCCAAGTTCAATCTATTTTCTCCGATCGCTAGCCTCTCTTCTCCACATCATCCCTACACACTTTCTTATTTTATCCATCCATCTCATATGTGGTTTGTCTTTTACAATCTCTTGGAATCCAATTTAAGATTTCAATTGTCCATCTGTTATCATCTCTTCTAGCAATTTGTCCAGTCCAACTCCACTTCAATCTTATAATTCTTTCAACAATGTCAGTAACATCCATTTATTCTCTTATCTACATATTGCATTTTTGATCTCTTTTTGTTATTCCTAACATGCATCTCTCCATACTCCTTTGAGTAGTGTGAAGTCTCTGTATTGCTCATCTATTAAGTATCCAAGTCTCAGATCCATAAGTAAGAACTAGTAAAACACATTTATTAAAAATCATACTTTTTAAATGCATAGGCATATTTCCTTTTAGTATTAAGTTATTTCTACCAAAAGCACTTTAACCAAGTTTAACTCTATGATTAATTTTATTCATTATATTTCCATCTGTAATAATAATCTGATTAAGGTATTTTAATTGTTAACTTCTTCTAATTCTTCATAATCAATCTTTATTTTCATCTTCTGAGAAATCCATTGAACATTACTTTAGTATTTTTAATGTTTACCTTAGTCCTACTTTTTTACTTTTATCTGATAATTTTTGCAACATTTCCTAAAGCTCTGATGCATTATTTTCAAAAACAACTAAATCATCTGCAAAATCTAAAAACATTTACCTTTACTCCTTTAGCTTCTCATTTTAGTCCATAAAATACTTCTTTCAGCACTATTATAAAAAGTTTTGGAGATATGGAGTCACCCTGTCTTAGACTCTTCTCAATGTTAACCATCCTAGTATCATTATGTAGTCTAATTGTTGTTGTTGCATTTTTCTAAATAGTTTTCAGAATATGATAATATCCTGGGTCTATACCTTGATGATCCATTGTTTTAATTACTGAAGAAATGCTTATAGAATCAAATTCTTTTTTATAATGCACAAATCCAAAGCATAATGGCAACTCATATTCATTGGTCCTTTCTATAAATTTCATTGTACTAAAACCACTTTTAAATCTAGCTTGTTCTTATGGTTGGTTGAAATCCAATATTCTCTGAAGATGAGTTGGAACTATATTGATAAAAAATTTGTATAAAACTGATAAAAGACTGATAGGTCTGTAATTTCTAATATCTTAAATTTATCACTTTTTTTAAATATTAATACTGCATTCTTCCATTCATCTGGTACATCTTTATCATTTAGACATTTGGTATATGACTTTGCTAAAAAACTTTGTATTTTTTCACCTGCTTCTTTTAATATATTGATTATAATTCCATCATTACTTGGAACTTTTCCCTTCTTCATAAATTTAATTGCATGTTTCACTGCTTTACTTAAAATTCTGGGCAATTCAGAAGATGTAATAGATGTAGAAGGTACTTGCTCTTTATTACTACATAATTCTGATAGAACTCTTCTACTCATTTTATGATGTCATCTCTCTTTTTAATAATAGTTCCATCTTTTTTCTTATTTCAAATATAACTTTCTTACCAATACCAAAAGGTTGTTTTACACTCTTGAGACTTTTATTCTCTTCTACAGCTTTTATTGCTAGTTTGCAGTTATACTTTTTTATATCATTATCAACTCATTTTCACACTATTTTGCAAAATTCGAGCTATTCAGTTCTTTTTAATGCATCATTTTTATATATCTTTATATTCCTTCTTTTCTTTATAAATTCTCTAGTCTCAATAGAAATTTTATTCGTCAATTGCTGCTTTTTCCCACCATGTATCTTTGTTGCAGTTTAATTTCATTCAAATCTGAATCATGTTCAAAATCTACTAATACTTGAAACCAACTTACAAATTTTAATTTAGATTCATTAGAATGTTTCTGAAGATTAGGAATATCAACTGTAAATATTGTTTTTCTTAATAATTTTTGTCTCTCTAGTTTTGCATTAACCGTATCTTACATCTTACTAATCGATGATCACTTCCTGTGTTAAATTACAATCTTGAAATATGTATTTTTGTTAGTCAAAATATAATCCAATTCTGCTATACCTTCCTTTGGATGCTTCCATGTCCATTTTCTTTTAACATTTTTCTCATAAAAGAATTCATAATAAAAAGTTTTTTTTTTTTTCTGCAAACTTCACAAGTCTCTAACCTCTTTCATTTCTATAACCATAACCAAATTTATCTACATCACTTTCCTCTTTCATTTGTTTATCAATTCTAGCATTAAAGTCTCCCATAACAATTTTAAAATGTTGTTTAGTCTGATCAAAAGTGTTTTGTACATCCATAAAAAAATCTTCTGTTACTTCATCATTATGAAAACTTCTTGGGGCATAAACCTGAATTATCTGCATTTGATATCTGTTATTAAGTTGAATAACTAATCTTGCTACTTAGTCTGATACATCATCAATCTTCACAATGTTGTTCTACTTTTTATTTATAATGAATCCCTACTCTACTTGTACTTCCAATATTTGTGCCTTTGTAGTAGAGTACATGTCCACTTTTTAAATCGATTGTCTCTTCATCTTTACCTTTAACTTCACAAAGTCCTATAATGTTTCAAATATAAGACAGTTCTTATGTTACTTCACCTGAATGTGACCTGCCATTGTAAGTATCTAAATAAATCATCAAATGGCAGCCTGGATCCACAATCAGAGGATTCTTAGCACCCTCCATCTTCGGCCGCCAACTGCTGCCTTGGCTGATGACTTTACAGCCTCCTGGGACTAAGGGCCATGATTTATTTTTTCTATCATGATTGTATATATTTATTAGAAATTTTTTTTTATTCACACATGCATTCATTCTGCCTTATCATGCAACTGAGAAGAAAGAATATAGTGTTTTTTGAACTTAAACTCAGAGGTAAAAAACCAATAAACTCACCATGTTGGCTAATGGTGTTGGTGAGTAGCCCATTCATGTTCATATACTATATGAATAATCACATAGTAATAACAGCTGCAACGACAAGGATGTATGGAGTGGACATTAGGAAATTTTCCCTGTTGGATTCCTTTAAGGACTCCGAGAGGATTCAAAAGATCTTTCAGTTAACCACAAACTCTTTCTTGCAGTCAAAGCATCAATATGCTTCTGGAAATTTAAACAGATATTAAATGTATATTAAAAAATAATTTTAATGTGTGTGAACAGATATTTACATATGTATACAATATATGTTATATGTATTAAAGACTTTTTATTGGTACAACATTTTTGAAATATATTAATATTTCCTTTTTCTCTCTCTCTCTCTCTCTTTTTTTTGTAATAAAATGCATATCATCTTGTTTAATTTTCTTTATTCTCAAATATTTTTAGTAATGGTTTATAAGATTTAATAATTAAAGATTATCTTTTTTTTTGTACTTGTGATAATATCACCTATGGTAAATATATTTTTAAAAAGTTAATGACTAAAGTTTTTACATATTATTTTATTGAAAAAAATACGAGTTACAAATTTAATGGTGTGTGGTTTGAATTAAGAAAGACAACAAAAACGGGGAATTCAGTTCAGTTTTTTTTTTTAATTTTATTTTAAAATTTGTGATTTTTTAAAATTAATTTATTATATATATTTTTAAAAAAGTGTGTGAATCCAAAATTTAATAAACAAATATTGTTTAAATGGATTGTAACTTATATTAACATAATCATGTCTTGCAATCTTGAAAAATTGAGGGATTCGATTCCTTATAATTTTGTATAGATTAAGAGTTGCCAGAGTATCAGGTATAGGATTAATGATATTTCCCTTATAACCATAGAAAAAAATTGTTAACGGTTATAGGTTGACTTGCTGGAAAATTAAGTTATATCAACATTTTTTAAACTACTAAAATATCATACGATTACCTAGTTTTAATTAATTAAATAAATAAAATACATTGTATATTTTTAACAAATTATAACTAAAAAGACTGGCATAACTAATATCAATAAAAATGGGTTCAAATTCCATTCCAGATTAAAAATTTTTTTGGAAATGCATAAAGTTCTCAAGTACAAATTTATAATTGCATTATTAAAATGGAGAAATTTTAAAAATTAAACATAATATATTAGTGTAACTTAGTAAATATTCTTAAAAAAATTAATAAGACAAAGTAAGTTTAAATTTATTAATTATATTTAGTTGGTTATAAAGAAATATTTGATTGGTAAGTGACAAAAATTCAAATACAATACTGTACTAATAATAAAAATTGCAAATTTTTTTGTATATTTTAAACATGATAACAAAAAAAAAAAAAAAAATGCTTAAAAACTGGCAATCTATTAGTAAATATCTGTACTACTTTTCACAAATAAAGCAAAAAAAAAAAAAAATGCATTTAAATCTATTAGTTTACATTTTTTGAATTTTTTCATTATTAAGTGCAAAGTTTGCATGCTTTATCAAAAACTGACTGCTTCATGATATTTTTTTTTGTTTACATTTTGAAGGCAAGCATTCAGCATTACAGTTGTGACTTTTTGATTTCATATTTTGCACAGAATTGAGAATAAATAACAAACTATTATGGCTTTTTGCAATTTACTTTTTTCATAAAGATACTTCTATATCAAAAAGAGTTATGTAACTTTATGTTGACTTTAAATCTGTTGCTATTTTTTTTTTTTTTGAAAATGAACTTTTTCACAAGATTTGCAATGTTTTGATTTTAGTTGTCATGCAGGATTATAAATAATTCCATATTCATGCAGCTTATGGATAAATTAAAGTTCCTTATAAAAATTTATGTCATATAAATAATATTGATTTACCACATTAGGTTACATCAAAGTGGTTTCTGTGCTGTGCTTGGAAACTATCCTTTTTCTTATTTTTTTCAAGTTTTGTTTTATTTAAAAATGAATTTTTATTGTAGGATTAAAAATATTTGTATTTTTATTGTCCTACAAATTTGCTTATAATTACATATTCATATCATACAGATTACAGATAAGTTAAATTTCTTTATAAACAAAGTGTGATGTAGATGATACATGGTTTTCCATATTGTTACATCAAATGACTATTGCAAGATATGCTCAAACAATTAAGGCTACCACCATTTTTTCTTTTCAGTTTTTTTTTTCTGAATAAAGTTGTAGGTCAAAATTGTCAATGTTTTAATTTCTGCTGTCACACATAATTGTGAATAACTACATATTCTATAGCCTACAATAAATTAAATTTCTTCACATAAAACAAGTGGGTTCTGTAGATGATTTACCACATACACAAACATGCTTGGTCATTAAAATCATTGCTATTCTGTTTTTAAGTTTTAATAATTTTTTTTTACTTTAAGAATTAGTATTTAGCATAGAATAAGTAATATTTTGATATTGTTTGTAATACAGAATTGCAAATAATTATATATTCATACAGCATATAGATAAATTAAATTTCTTCTTTAGAAATGTGTGCTGCAGCTGATTCTCATTTACCATTTTGTTATATCAAATGATTGATGCAGTCATGCTTGATTTCAAGTGTCATACAGAATTGCAAATAATTACATATTCATACAACTTACTGATAAATTGAATGTCTTTGTAAAAAAGAGTGTTATGTAGACTATATTTATTTATCACAATGATACATCAAGTGGCTTGAAAGTGAACTTTTACCACATGATTACAGATGTTTTTATTTTAGCTATCACATAGGGAAGTATTTAAATACATATTCATTCTGTTTACAAATAAATTAAATATTATAAAAGAGTTTATTATGGATACTTTATTCTGAGAACATATTTTTGACATAGTGTCCTGACATTAGAAGCTGCTATAATATTTTTCTAATGTTTTTGTTTGAAAAATGAAATTTTAGCATAGAATTACAAATTTTTTATTTTTGTACTTTGGACACAGTTGAAAATTAATATATACTAAAAGTATTTTAACATTGCATTTTGATCTGATTTTTTAATTTTTCAACTTTTACATTGATGAATGTAAATATCTTAGCGATGTCATTGCTGACTATCCTAAATAGAGAGGTTTGAATTCATGCAGTTCAGATTAATGATAGGTTATATGTATTACATATAATAAAAATCAATATTCCAACAATCTTTTATGGAGGATTTGTCTTGTCTAATATGTATGCAGGTGTAGTAAAGAAGTGTTTACATTTTGTAAATTCTGTTGAAAATTGGTTAGAATTTTTTTAAAAAACACTATCAAATATTAACTTTACAAAATCTGAATTGTTATTGCTTAAATGGAAATGATTTTCTGGTTAAAATCATTTGATTAGTAACTATCATATGGATTGCTTATAGTGAGACGATAAACTTAAGGTAGAAAACAGTAGAGACTTACATTTACAGAAATTGTCAATTACTTTCAAAAAATAAAATTATCTGCAGAAATTTAAAGACTGTTAATAAGATATCAAAAGACTAAAAGACCAACACATGTTATAGATTATGATATTATTTGCTTACATTGAAAAAATATGATTAAATATAGTATATAATAGAGCATTACAATTAGACATGATGGTAAATTTTTCAAAAAGTAAAGTTCTCTGCTGATAACAACAAACAAAGGCATTAATATATGACATATGCAATAGTTGATATATATTGGTATGCATAATCATCACATCAGTCATACTTAAATTATTATTATTATCTTTCTAATTTGTTGGAGTTATAATAATCTGCTGATAATGATAATTATGTCAACATGAGAAGTCTTATGGAAATTCAAATTCCAAAATATCAGCAGGAACATGTTAGGTTCATTAATTTGGTCACATTCATATCAGCTCTTATATATATATATATATAATTTGTAAATTGTTCTAGGAACATTCTGCTTTTCAAAATTCAAATTCCAAAATATCAGCAGGAACATGTTAGGTTCATTAATTTGGTCACATTCATATCAGCTCTTATATATATATATATATATATATATATATATATATATATATATATATATATATATATATATATATATATATATATATATATATATAATTTGTAAATTGTTCTAGGAACATTCTGCTTTTCTTTAAGGCATTTTAATGTTTGATTGTTTAATCAGAGAAGTTATAGTTGTGATATTACTGCATAATCATGAATATGTTAAATTTTTTGCCTGAAAAAGACAACATAGTCAGGTATTAGAATAAATTTTTGACCAAATCATAATATTTGAACACCATCTTATGATAGTTTGCTATTGCTGCCATTCTCTTAAAATAATTTAGGCTGCATTTCAATGTTTATAAACCATTACATTATTAAAGGCATTTTGTTATAATTTATATTATTATTTTATTAAAGACTGTCATTATAGGTTCCAATGTTTTGTTAATATTTGTTTTTATTAGAGAAAAAAATAGATATTTTTATTTATTATATTTTTTATATTATTTCTTTTTCTTGCATTTTTATTATAAATTAAAAAATAGAAATTCAATTTTGTAAAAGTAATTTAGTCATTTATTTTTTTTAAACTGTGCTTAATTGAAGTTGTACAGAATCATCTCATCTTTTATTTAATTTAAATAGCCACTCAATTTTTGTAAGTCATGGTACTATAATACACTTTGATGCATTTACGTAATTGTTTTGAAATTGTCCTTTCAATTTCCATTCTATTCACAATTTATTAATTGATTCCAACTTTATTTTTAAGATCTTTTTTTATTGTAATAACTTTCAGGGTACATATATCTAACCTTAAATTAATTTATACTTTCATTTTTCATATGTGAAAGTTAATCTTTCCTATTTTTCTATTCATATAATCTGGGGAAGAGGGGTCGTTGGGCGGATTTTTTTTTTTTTTTAAAAAAAAAAAACTATTTGTTTTATATTAATTTGACAACTTTAAATATTATTTTGATTAGTTTTATTTTACCAAAAGATTAAAATAAAATATATTTCCTGTAGCTAAGATTATTAAAAATATTTTTTAGCCCTGAATCAGATTACATTAAATATTCAGCTGTGTTAAACTAAATTTGTTTTTACGTCTTTAAAAGATTTATAAGTTTATGAATTTGTGTTTTTTTATTTTTATGAAATTACATGTCTAAACAATCATTTTGCCAAATTTATTTTTTTAACCATAACTAGTACTATTACATTTTAATAGAAAATTTTCGCTTCTTATATATATAAGTAGATTTTTTAAAATATATTTTTATTTGTTTCTTTGTTTACTTTTGATCAAATTTATTAAATACTCCATGAAGTTCAACAAATATATTGTAAATTAATCTTAGATTCTTATGCCTTAAAGTTTTTCCGAATTAATATATATGTCTTTGCACAAACAACTTATACTTTGTAGATTATCAAGGAAAATGACTCAGTTTATAAGTCCTACAGTACTGCATTTTCATTGAAAACAATGCAATAAAGTATAGTCTTTGCATTATGGGTAAAGATAATTTTAAGAACAGAGCCTAGAATTAATTTTGATTCTTTTTTTCATTAACCATAATTTAAAATACTGAATTTAAAAAATGATTGAAATGTTCACACTTATAAAATATTTTAAATATCATAATAAATAAATTATTATATTGAATGGAAAAAAAAGATTGAAATATTCACACTTATGGTGTCTTTAAGTACCATAATAACTAAATTATTATTGGATTAAAATAGTAATCAAATAGTATGAGTAAATGCATAACATGTAATGGTATAAATGCATTAATGTTGGATGATTTAGAAATTATTATTAAAGATCATCATTCTTATTATGAGATGAATTGTTTTAAAATAGCTAGATGACATTTGATAAATTTATACTGAGAATGCTTAAATGCCATTATTGCCTTAATAATCTAGATTATCACCCAGAGAACTATTTCTGCTTTATCGATGGTGAAGTATTGGATTTTTTTTTTTAATTTGCCATATAAGTTAAGTAGAATCACGGACATTTTTTCTAATTTAATGGGTTTTTTTTTTCTAAAAGTATTATCATTTTCAAATGTAAATCATTACAGCTTTTTATTCCATAATCTTTTCACATCATTCCTCTGAATTTGCACATCTTATTGCATGTAGCTCTCATTTGTTTTTGTTTTTTCTGCATTAATTAACCATCTATTGTTCTATTTTTTGATGACATTCATTTCAATCTCTTAATTCTTTCTATGATGTCAGCGATACCTGATTTTATTATGTTTTTTATGTTTTCTTGTTTTTTTTATTATATGTCTCTTTATATATCATTATAAGGTTTTAATTTTTTATATTTGAACAAAGTGACTAAGTTTCAAATCTGTAAAAGTACTAGTAGATCCATTTATTCAAAATCTTTTTTTAGCAAAAACTCTCCATAATCTAAAGAGTCTATGATTATGGAGTAACAAAACTCTGAAAGCGCTAAGCCTACATAAATTGTTGTATAGAAAAGTTTCACCACAACACATCTGCATATTATTAATTACTAAGTTTAATTCTATAATTTATTTTGTCCATAATATTTCCATATATATTAATAATCTGATCAAGATATTGATTTTTTTTAAAAATCATTTTAGTATTTATCTTTAGTCTCTTTTTTTATTTCCACTAGTTATTGGAACATTTGCAAATATGTGCTCAACAGAAAAAAATGAATTTGATCAGATTAAACTTGAAAAAATGAATTTGATCAGATTAAACTTGAACTCTTACTTAAAGCACAAATAATATAATTTGAAATTATTTTTCTGTATTATGACATAATTTTAAGTTAGTATAGAGATTATAATTATTGATAAGGTTGATGATGAAGAAATGAGAAGTCAAACAGCAAATAAGGGGAATGAACTCTATCATCAAAATCAAACAAATAATAAGTCATTCCATTATATATATGATTGCCAGATGTTAATGCTAACTTGATGTCTCCTAATAAAAGTGATAATAATATTAGTAAGCTGAGTTATTAAAAACAATGATTTTTCAACAATTGCAAAATTTACATGATCATCATTTCTTATGCTTGCTCAAGCTGTTAAAACAGGCAAAACTCTCTATACAGTAGTGCCACTCAGTGCAAGTCAGAGTAATCAATGGATGCAAAAAGGTTTGTGCATAAAATCCTTATCTATCCCCAGCATATTCATATGCAGTGCTCTCAGATCCAAGGTTCCTCACTGATGAAAGCCACAAGCTAGAAACTAGTCTGGGGATATTGGATGAGTAGGCTGGGGATATTAGATGAGTAGGCACTAGATAGGGATTTTATGCACAAACCTTTTTGCATCCATTGATTACTCTGACTTGCACTGAATGGCATTACTGAATGGAGAGTTTTCCCTGTTTTAAATGCAAAATTACAATAGTGATCTTCCGTAGACAAGTTTAATACTATTTTAACCTTTGAACTTTACCACATACTGTTCTTTTTCTTAATGCGTTTTCATTTTCAGGAATAATTTATCAGTGGTAAAAATGACTCTTATTTTTCTATTACAACGAATGTGCTGATATAATTATATGTTTTTAACTTTACTAAATCCAGTTTTAAATAAAGCTTTTAATGTTTAATATAACTTAGATTTTATTCTAAAAAATGTTTCTATTATTAATATTATTATTATAAATATTGTTTACAAACGTTGCTGCTATGAAAATTGCGGTATAGTAAATCTGAGATTTCGTGCCGTAATATATTATATTTATAACACAATGAATGATAATTGTATTTGTTTATATATTTAAAGCTTTCAGGCTAAGATGCTTAAGACTGGCTTATATATATATATAAAAGTTAAGTTTAGAAAAGGTGTATCAACCTTTTCTATCAAAATCTCTGTCTCGTGTCTAAGCTTGATTATTTATTATATATCTGTTTTAAAATCTGATTGGCTTTCTCTGTTATAATTGCGCATGTGAGAAAGGCTAGCATACTTTCAATTTATTATTATTAATTATATATTCAAGTACTGAAATTTATATAAATTTTTTAATGGCATGCATTTGTAATTATGTGTTGTCTTGTCTAATATAATTTAATAGTTGCTAATAATTTTTATTGTATCTTAAATAAATTATTTAGTGATATTCGTTATTAATTTCCTCATCTTTTGCAGGAAGAGGAGAATATTGAATGCAATAGTTCCTTTCTTGCTTTCTGTATCATTAAAAGAATAGAATTTTATTTTGCTCATTTTGCTAAATCCTCTCAATGATTGGTTTTATCTTTTTTTATATATTCAAGTACCACTTGATCATTTTTACTTTAGATTTAATTTATATTCAACAGCAACCCAATTCATAAAAACTGATTTTTAAAGATATCTAAATAAACAGTATTTGTAAGTTTCAATCTATTTTTATCAAGAAATAAAATCTGAATTCTGGAAAATTATGTATCCAACTATTTCTTATTGATTTACTTATTTTTATTTTATACAATACATTAATATGAGTGAGTGTTTTATTGCTAAAATGCTTTATTTTTATTTTATTATTAATTAGACTTCAAAAACTAATTTAAGAGACTGATGTTTGGAATTATATTTATTTTAAAAGATTCTTGATTTTGATATTTTATGAATTATTAACAAAATGCAAAAAGTTTTATATTATCTTTCTTAACTTAATTAACATTTTGATATTGATATTGAAAAGACTTTTAATTTAGATAGTCTCACTAGATATCTTGTATGTATTGCTGAAATTACTGGTAAATCAGGAAGAGTTCAGGATATTGGATTGGTGGTAAGTAGTAACAATATAATTGATCTTTTTGTCTCATCAGTACACACACACACATATATATATATGTACTTGCAGTTACACACATATATACATATAATTTATTTTTCTAATAAGCAATCTGTTCTTTAAAATGTATATTGTCTTTTATTTTGATTTTATTTCTCTATCATTTATATAATTATTTAGAGTAACATTAATTCATTTTATATCTAGCATATTACAACATAATGAAGAATTAATATATATGTTTCATAGAATAAAAAGAAAATTCTCTGTATGAGGCATTGATAATTTAACATTGCTTCATTTAATTGCATATTTGTAATGCCACAAAATTATTTATTATATATATGTGTGTGTAGATAAATTAACAATCTTAATATTGGAAACATTCTTTAGTATATTTCATCACTATATCTTCTGTCAGCTGCTAAATCACTACCCATTCTCTTTAAAAAATAACTTTTCTTTTTTTACATTAATATTACCAACTAAACTGACTTATTATAAAAACATCAATAATAAATTCAATCCATCTTTTATAAATGTGCTTATTCTAAATAAGCTAAACACAAAGTAAACAAAATACAGTATTTTTAAAAGTAATTTATTATTTCGAATCTTTTGTTAATAAATTAATATTTATATATGAAATTTGATGACATATGTAAATAAATTAGTTAAATATAAGCTTTAATGACAATATATATATATATAATGCATTTTCACTGCGCCATCAACCTATTTTTATCTTAACACAGAGTATGCATTATTAACTGAGCTGATTTTATTCTAAAGATTTTCAGTGACCACAAATTATTGTAAATTATTATACATAAAAAAGATTGTGAAATATTAATTTTCTGCTCAAAAAAAAATAATTGGGCAACTATGCAATAAGTATTATGATCAAGTATTAACATTTGATCATCATCATTCATTGTTAGCTATTACTTGCCTCCTCTTAACTTAATTTAGTGATTCATATATTTAGAGTTCCTGCATAAAAGAAGCTTTTGAATTAATGTTATGAAAAATAATAATAATTCTTGTTTTTTAAATTTTGCTCTGTAAATAAATATTTATATTATAATTTATGATGGGGGGGGGGGGCAAGAATTATTTTATTATGATTACTTTTTTATAAAGTTAAAACAGATAAAAGGAAGTATTCAATATGACTCAGTATTGCCATCTTTTGATTGTATTATAGTCACCTATGGCAATAAAATCACTTCATAATACAATATTTTTTGCTTTTTTAAATTTTTTTTTTATTGTGATTAATATTTGCCCAGAGATTTACAAGATAGATTATTAGTCCCATTATCTCAATAGTTACACACACACACAAACACACGAAACATTTGAAAACCTAGGAACACTTCATATAATGAAATTTCAAACAACTAATTTTATTAGAATGTGATTTACAATTTTATTCAGAATGTGAGTATAATGGAAAGCATTAGACATTTTTAGATATTTCAATATTTTGAAAATGTATTCACATTTAAAAGCAGTAAATGTTATCATAATATATAAGTATTATTATTATTGAAATTGTAGTTAAGTGGTATGAGGTTCTTTTATTTTGACCAATATATTTTTTATTATGCAAATGTTAAAACAGGCAAAACTCACTATACATATAGCCACACACAGCAAGCTAGAGTAATCAATGGATGCCAGGAGGCTTGTGCATAAAATCCCTATCTAGTGCCTACTCATCCAATCTCCCCAGACTAGTTTCTGGCTTGTGGCCTTCATCAGTGAGGAGCCTTGGATCTGAGAGCACTGTATGTGGGAATATGTATAGTGAGTTTTGCCTGTTTTAACAATAGTTATACACAAGCATAAGAGGTGGTGGTCATGTGATGATTATTATGCAAATGTTTTTACTGCTTTAATAAAATCAGATTCACACAAGTGAGAGAATTCTTTATTTGAATGAGTTCGGTGTTAGAATTCCCTCTTCTATCCATGAGATAGAATGTATGAAATAAAGAATGAAAAGTTAGATGCAGATGTCTTTGAAGGGTGTCCAAAATTATTTTGAATTAAAAAGTCTGAAAATTTCTATTGCAGTAGATCTGATTGAGATGTGATTATGAATTATGTAGATTGGGGGAATAAAGAAATACAAATTACATTAAATACTTATCTAGACAATGAAAACTTATTTTTTTTGTTCATCTTTCTTTAAATTATGATTGTTCTAATTAAAACAAATTATCTATTATAACATATGCTCATACACATTATATGAACATTTTATTCAGAATAGTCAAGCATTATCCAGATACTTCCAAGTTAAATATTCTAAATGCATATTTGTCTAAAAGTAATATTACAACTTTTAAAGCTGTAAATTCATTGCATATTATTTTTCAATAAATACTACTATTATTACTGCAACAACAATAGAAATAAAATTAAACATACATTTATAAGATCGTACTTATTCCTGAAATTGACATTATTAACATTAACAATATTAATTTTATATGTACATGAATAATATTTTTTAAATTAATATAAAATCTGTTTGATCTTCAAAAATTCAAATTCTAGACTCCAAGCCAAAGGCAATTAATAATATTTTATCATTACTTTTTTTTTTTAGCGCAATTTATTTTAACATCTAAATTTTATTATTAATTCTTTATTTTAGTATGACATAATTTTGTCAGTTGACTTTTTTTTTTAATTGAAAATATCTCACAAAAGGACAAATCTATTATCTAAAAATGGTAATATTCAAACATGTATAAGTAAAAGGAAAGACAAAAAAAAAAACAAAGTTCTTTTTGTATATATAAATTATAAATACATACCTTTTTCATATTCTTTAAAAGTTTTGTGGATCAACTGCCAACACATCTGCCTGTCATGCTTATCTATTTATCAAGTATTGGTTGGGTAAACAAATTTTATTAGGCTCTAGTTAGAAGTAAATTTTTTTCCAAGTAACTGGTCCATAAATAACTCAGATAGCCATCTAATATTGATTGATAAACAGCTACCAAGATAATTTAATATAGCGACATAAAACAAAGGAAAATTGCTAAAACCCTCACTACTCATCATTTGTGACAAGGCTGGTGAGTAGTCAGTTCTTTTATATATATATGAGTGAATATACAGAAAGATTTTTGATCTGAAAAGGACAGTTTAAAGGATAACTATCTACTCTACATTTATTAACATTATTTTTGAAGGATTGAATATTTCATGAGAGAAAGAGATTGCTACATTTCATATATAAGCAGCATGATTAACTAAACATTTATTAACATTGGGAAATATGAAATATAACTAGAGAAACATTATGAAGATGATGAAAAGCCTAATATATAAATAATTTATTTTCATTAGTGAGAGAAACCAATGGAGTAAGTTCAGACAAACAATGAAATAGGGTTGCAAGTAATAGGAAGAAATAGGAGATAAGTAATTAATTAATTGAATATACTTTAGATCTTATAGATAGAAGTAGACTGGAATTTTCTATCCCAGATCTAAATACCTAATAGAAAATTGTATATATATATCTTTGAAGAAAAAAAAACCCTCATAAATACAAAATCAAGTTGCAGAGAAGTGGGGGGGGGGCATATATATATATACAGACATGATAAAAATTGGAGTTTAGATTAATTAAATTGAACTAACCTAGAAACCCAATTAATTATTTTGTGATTAGAATTTCAGAAAAACATATTTATTTAATTTTAGTTTGATCGAGCAAAGCAAAGAAAGTAATCATAAAAAAAAAGTTGAAATGTAAAATGCTATTTATTTGCAAAACTATGAATTATTTTAGACATAGCAGGAAAAAAAATGTATGAAGAAGAAACAGAATTAAACAAAGAATAGAACCTAGTATTTATGGAATATGTATTAGACAAAAATTCATTTACTACTGTGACTTAATGGGGTGTTGCCATATTGACTTTTTTAAAGAATTGATTTGAAACACAATTTTTACAATAATTTCAGTTTTAATAATGTTAGAACAAAAAGCTATACATTGATAGAAACTAGAAAAACTAAAGAAAAATATAAGCTAAGAAAAATAGTGATTACCATTAAAAAAACTATAAAAATTATAATAATAATTTCAATATCCTAAAAAAAATTACTTTTCCCTTGGTTCATAATTTCTAATTTACCATAACTAAGTTTTAAAATTAATTTTCATTGATAATTTCTTTGTATTTCTCACAAAATTCTGATTCAAAACATATGTAATATTTCTTAGCTGAAATAATCCATAACTTTAGAATTTACAAAAAAGAAAACCATAAGAATTCATCATTTTTTTTTGTATCCCAGAAGTTAAAAAATATCAAGGCATTTATAAGAAAAAAGGTTATTCCCAAATAAAAGATACAAAATAAATTATTTCCAGAAGGTGGATATGCATTTTTATTTGTAACAATTGGCTTCTTGTATATCCAAACTAGAAATTGAAGGCCACTGTTTTTATCAATGATAAAATGAGTATCCTCTCTTCATTTTATATTTTTTTGTGCATACCAGTGATAGTGTCTTGTTATATTTATTGTTTGACAGAGATATAATTTATTTGCATATAGTTCATTTGCTATCTGTAAACTCGTAAATAATGTGATGCAAGATGTGGTAAAATTACTGATTCCACAGCATGAGTATGAAGGTATAGGCAAGAATCTTGATTTGATTCTTTGCTAGCATACAATTCCATGTGGTATACATAATCATTGTGGCTATTACCACACACCCATCACTGAAACCTGTCTTTATTAGTTTTAAGACTGTATATTGTCACATAGTACTATGCCCAGAAATTTTGTGTTTGCTTCATCAACTACAACCTTTCTGTGCATCTGATAATCAGTCTTAAAATTTATATTGTACTGCTCTATAATAGCATAATTTTATAGATATAGTTAAAATCATTACTAGTTATACAAACAGACACACTATAACAAACACACTAATATAAATACAGACATGCTAATAAATTATTAAACCTTTTGCTAATCATTATGTCTTTAAAATAAGGTTGCCTCAAACTTGGATCAGAACCCCAAAATTATGTTCTATATAATTGACTAATTTTAAATATGTAGTCAAAATCATTACTTATTATACAAGCACAGACATGCTACTACAAACATACTAACAAAAGATACTTATTACTGACAATTACTTTAATCAAATAATATCTTTTTAAACGAATAATAATCAAATAATAAAAAAAATATAAAATTGAATACTTATGTTATTACATTTGTTTTCAGGATGAAGGTCTTGAAATTGCAAAATCTTAGATGAATGTTGACTCCATTTACAAATTAAATTTTTGCCATCAAAATTGTGCATCTTATTTTCTTTATACAATCTAATAAATTGAGCAAAAAAATTATAAATAAATGGACTTATATTAATAAAAAAAATTAATAAAAAATCTAATGTTTATCTGATTATAACATGGCATACATCATTCGAAAAAGTGATTGAAACTGCAAAGAATGATAATATTTAACACATGCATAGTCCATTCAGTTTTCCTGCAATTTTAAAATGAAAACAAAGAAATTATAATTTCAAATGCTGTGATGTCATTAAATAACCAACTAATAAAAAGAAAACTATATATCCATTTTGTAAACTCACTATGTAAACCATATGGTGCAGATCTGAATTGAAAACCTTGGCAATATATAAAATAACTATGCAACTTTTTAAATGCCTCAGATTATAAGCTATTTACATCATATATATTTGCTAATAAAATCACTGGTAAAATGATTGCTTCTAAAACTATACCATCTATAATTTGTTGGTATGAAGTAAGTTGGAGATTGATTACTTTAGTTTTAAAAAGATCTAATTTATCAGAAAGCTTTAGTGCACAACTGAGCACCAGAATAACATTATAAGACAAGTTTAAAATGATAGGTTAAATGTTATTTGGGCAAGAAGATTTCTATTATTAGGATCAAATGAACATTACCTATTAACCATGTATTGTTGCAAAATAGTGTGAAAAAGAAGAAAAAAGCTTTTTCTTTTCCTCTAAGGCAAAAAAAAAAGTACAAATCTTGAATCTTATAAAAAGAAATAAAATCATGTTTAATATCATTTGTGACTAGTAGAAATAATTTGTTCAACAAACAACAAATATTTTACTGCAACAATTCACTTCGTATTGTTATATAAACTATGTAAGCATAAATAAATGATAGATAGAGGACTATGTGATTTGACATTTCCTGCATATTTGAAATCTTTTAAGGCTCAACATTGTCATCATTTAAGGTCTTCAGGTCTATCAAGCTTTCATATTTTTAATATTGAGCTAGATTCTTCTGCATTTAGACATTTTGGATCCCACAATGGGTGTCAAATCACATTTCAAAATTTTTCCTTGGCTTTTTATCTTCTTTGGTTTATCTTATCTAAAAGTTTCATCATTTTCTTTTTGAATCTCTTCATGAAAGTGTTGATTTAGATTGATATTATAATATTTTTGCATTCATTTCCACAAACTCATAATAATGTCTCAATGAATCATTTACAGAGTTTCATCACATGATTAAGAAAATCATATACTTTTATTTAGAATGGTCTGAAGAGAAAACAACTTCTAACTGAACTCTCCACCCCTCTTCTCAAATAGTTTTTTTTAATTTTCATATCTAATGCATCAGTACATAAATCATTCATTCCCATCTTTATCACATGAAAGTAGTAATCCTTTTGAAGATTCATATAGTGTTTAAATATCATAATAGTTACAATGAAATAACACATTCACTAATAATGAGAAATATTTTTTGACTTTTTTTTAATGTGGCCCATTCTTTTCTATTGTACCCATTTTTTTTCCTTCTCATTGCCATTTTACTTTTTTTTTCAGCTGAACATTGATCCAAAATTAATATTATAATAAATTACTCAGAATATTTAACTAGTTATTTCATTATTGAGAAGGAAGTTTAGGCAGTGGTCAAATTTTTAGAATAATAATTCCTAAAAGTAATAATAGTAACAATAATAGAACATTTTAAAATCATTTACAATATTTGACATTTAATGTGTGTTGTACATCAATAAATACAAAACAGATGTGTGTGACATTTAGATAATTATGTGATTAATGTTCCAACTCCAGAGACTTAGTTGGCTGAAGTGAATTTTGGAAGACATTTGCATGGGTTTTGCCAATGCTTGTGATTGTATGTTTGAAATCTAAGAATAAGTTATTAATTATAAATAATATTGTGATACATGAATAAGAAAGAGTAAAATGATAAAAAGAAAAAGAATAGAGATTATCATGTGCTGCTTTGAGGGACAAGAAATAAATTTTAATTTCACTAAATTTAAAGTCTATATATAAAATTACATGAAGAGTAACAGTGTTTAACGTAATAAATTAAACTTTATATGTAATTCTTTTTCTCTCACTCCACTTATGTTTAGTATAAGATTGAGTAATCAGCAATTGCTGAATTGTAGTGGTTAATAAATTCTAACCACTGCTGTTCTATCTATATCCCCAGATTAATTTTTGAATTATGATTTTTATTAGTCCAGAGCTTTATATCTGGGAATAATGCACCTGGATTTTTGAGATCTAATGCATGTTTTCTCCAGCAGCTATCTGTTACACCATTATTTTATTACTAAACTATCACCTCAAATTTAAAAGTACATTATTGTTTTGAATCTAAACTTACTCATTGTGTTGTTATACAAGTCTGACATCAGTTCATTATCTAAATTATGATGTTCTTAGATTTTTAATAGCTTTAAACATATTTTTAATTCTCTGATTAGAATTGGTACCAAATGCAATGTTATCTAATAGAAAAATCTCTCTTTTTCATCTCTGTTATGCCAACTAGTATGAATTTAGTAATCATTAGATTCTGGGTAGAGGTGTTAAGAAATCATATTAGTGGGATGATAGCTTGATAGTGAGACAAAAGAACAAAAGATTGCTATTGGAGGAAAGATGCATTCGATCCAAAAATTCCAAATACACTACTCCCAGAACAAAGCTAGTCACTGATGAAATCCATAACCTAGAAACTAGTCTAGAGATATAGTTGACTATATTGAATAAGATTTATTGCATCTATTGATTACTTTACATTAAGTGACAAAACTAAGGTGAGACAAAAAGAATTTTGCTACTGGAGAACATTGTGTAAGCTGGAATTATTGTGGTGTTTTATTAATATATATTTATATGTATGTGTGTGAGTAAAAGATAAAACCTTAACATATAATTGAAATTTGTTATATTTTTTCCAAAAGAGTAAATGAGAAGAAAAACATTACTAATCAGATTAATCAACTCTTACTAGTTACTGAGTTAGTTATCATCCAAATACTGAAAAAAAAAATTGAACTGCTAATAAATCTAAATTTAATGTTTCAGGTGTTGATAGGCTTTCATATATATATATATATGAATGCACATGCACGTTATTTATATATGTGTAAAATACTATAGATATGCCATTAAATATTATTATATATTTAATTTAATATATATATAAGCGTAACTTAATATATTAAATATGCATTTTTTTTATTAGTCTAGTTTCTAGAAACTGTTTATTGCATCAGGTGTTTTTTTTTTCTATTGACAATTTTTTTTATTTGATTCAGGTACAGTGGTAATGATCTTTTGATTTTAAGAAATTACAATATATTAAAATGTGAAAACTGTGTAAAAAGCAATGGAAAAATCTTGTCATTTAGAGCCTTAATGTTCTCACTGTTTAATGATAGATTATCTTTAATGTAAATCAGTCTTAAGTAGCCCAAGTACACAAGCTAATAAAATGAGGCTGGAAATTGAGAATCAGTTGATAAAAAAAAAATCTACAGATTTTGTATAATACATATATGTGTGTGTTTGTCTTTGTGTATGTGTGCTCTGAAATAAATTATCCATGCATTGAAAGCTGCTTATAATTATTTTCCATAAGTATAGTGCAGAATAATAAAATAGTGATATATATATATATAGAAATTTAAACTTTATATTTAATTTTAGATTTAAAACAATTAATTACAATATTTTTTTCCTTCTTATTCTCTCAGGTGTTGAGTTTTTTTTTTTGCATTTTTGAATATTTGAAGAATTAATTGTTAACAAGAAAAATTTGCAGTAAAAAACATTGAAAATGTGAAGACCATTAATATAATTCAGAAAAACAAAACATGAAAAATAGAAAAAATGGCATGCTGGAATCATTTGAACAATATAGCTTAGCATTACAAATAGAAAAGATTTATATTAATCAATTTTTATACTTTTTAAGATATGACTAAGGTTTTTAAGTATTGCTTTAAAAATTGTGAGAGTGTATGAGATTCTCTTAGCAATCTGAAATAATGTTAAAGCTACACTATAGATTTGAGGAAAAATCATGGATTTGACATATTAATGGTTTTTGTAAACAAATAATTTTGTTAAAAAATAAAGAATGTTTACAATCATCATGTTTTGGTAGTGATATTCAAATTAAATTTTTTTATTTTTACCTCAGCCTCACTATTAGGAATGGGAATATATTCTATTTACAATATTCCAGCATCATCTCCTGTAAGCTGGAGTACTTAGTGAGCACGAAGTGATAGAGTTTTAGATATTATAGCCATTCTAATGTCAGACTTTTATAACTATGAAAGCAAATTAGTTTAGATTCATAATTATAGAATATTTTAATTTTAGGACATTAGTATAAATAATATAAAAGAAATAATAATGGATTGCTAGATATGTAGTTATAATCCAATTCTTTTCATTGATGAAAGCCAATAATCTGAAATTAGTCTGAGGATTTGATTCATTAAAGTTCCTTGATTATTCAAAGTATAATAAGTATTTTTGGTTTGAAATAAATATAGTGGACCTTTGCTTTTAAAAAATACATGGAATATCTACATTTTATATTGCTTTGTGGATTTACAATATCTCAATATGGAACAATCTTAGAGAAAATACAGTATTGATTGAATTTCTACTTGTTTTTATATAGGAATTATTATTTTATTTATAATTTTGAATATATTTTAATTATATTTATGTAGTATAGTGTAATGCAAAAAATAAAATAAAAAATAAACAGATATAATTTTAAGTAATAACTAATCACAAAATTATTTATTGGGAATACATTAGATGATATTAATAATAGAGATAATTTTTTTATATATTAAATGCTTTTATTGACTGCATACTAAATAGAAATAAAATAATTGTTTTTCAATCACAATTGTCGTTTTTAGAATTAATTTAAGTAAAAGCATGGTGGCTACAGAAATTAATTATGACAATCTTTGTTATAAAAATAGGGATTGACTTAGTTAATTTCTTCCCCACCCCCCATTCTTTTATTCCATTAAATCTATATCTTCAATTGTAGTTAAAGAAATAATTATTTTATTTCTTTTTAGTGCACAGTCAATAAAAGTATTTAATATATATATAAATTATTATATTTAAGTTTTTAGTATTGGCAAAATGAATGAAAATATAAAATTATATTGTACTTTAAATTGACTGGACACTTTAATTGATATATATATATATATATATATGTCCACAGATGGCGTCCTACCAAAAACACCTATCAAGCGTATTTTCGTTTACATAAACGTCAGAGTAGTTAGTATTCACTATCTCTAACTATAATTCCACTTTCAGATCATGATTTCAAGCTATTTGCTATCGTCAGTGAAAGACAGGAATAAAGAAACTAGATCTAAATACAAACTCTGAGCGTTTATGAAACAATTTCTATTCAGCTTGCAAGCGTGAATTTTTTAGACACGTAATGTCTTCAAACTCAGCATAGCAAACCAGATAGCTATATGGGTCTGATCTCAGTTCAGCATCACCACATAGTAGAAGCCTCTGCAATCTATATCATTGCAAGAAAGACCTCAAAGGTACATTTATGATAAACAAAAATGCAAGTTAAAAAACTTGCTAACGCTTGTATTTATGTCCACAGATGGCGTCCTACCAAAAACACCTATCAAGCGTATTTTCGTTTACATAAACGTCAGAGTAGTTAGTATTCACTATCTCTAACTATAATTCCACTTTCAGATCATGATTTCAAGCTATTTGCTATCGTCAGTGAAAGACAGGAATAAAGAAACTAGATCTAAATACAAACTCTGAGCGTTTATGAAACAATTTCTATTCAGCTTGCAAGCGTGAATTTTTTAGACACGTAATGTCTTCAAACTCAGCATAGCAAACCAGATAGCTATATGGGTCTGATCTCAGTTCAGCATCACCACATAGTAGAAGCCTCTGCAATCTATATCATTGCAAGAAAGACCTCAAAGGTACATTTATGATAAACAAAAATGCAAGTTAAAAAACTTGCTAACGCTTGTATTTATGTCCACAGATGGCGTCCTACCAAAAACACCTATCAAGCGTATATTTCGTTTACATAAACGTCAGAGTAGTTAGTATTCACTATCTCTAACTATAATTCCACTTTCAGATCATGATTTCAAGCTATTTGCTATCGTCAGTGAAAGACAGGAATAAAGAAACTAGATCTAAATACAAACTCTGAGCGTTTATGAAACAATTTCTATTCAGCTTGCAAGCGTGAATTTTTTAGACACGTAATGTCTTCAAACTCAGCATAGCAAACCAGATAGCTATATGGGTCTGATCTCAGTTCAGCATCACCACATAGTAGAAGCCTCTGCAATCTATATCATTGCAAGAAAGACCTCAAAGGTACATTTATGATAAACAAAAATGCAAGTTAAAAAACTTGCTAACGCTTGTATTTATGTCCACAGATGGCGTCCTACCAAAAACACCTATCAAGCGTATTTTCGTTTACATAAATGTCAGAGTAGTTAGTATTCACTATCTCTAACTATAATTCCACTTTCAGATCATGATTTCAAGCTATTTGCAAATAGCTTGAAATCATGATCTGAAAGTGGAATTATAGTTAGAGATAGTGAATACTAACTACTCTGACGTTTATGTAAACGAAAATACGCTTGATAGGTGTTTTTGGTAGGACGCCATCTGTGGACATAAATACAAGCGTTAGCAAGTTTTTTAACTTGCATTTTTGTTTATCATATATATAAAGCACAAAGCTAAACTATTCAATAATTAATCAAAATTACCTCAAATCCATAACTCAACCAGATTAGCCAAGAAATTAAAATCTAACACTACCAATGGTTCACTGCTACAAGCAGACTTCTCAAGTGTAAAGAACTACAAAACAACATCTTTAAATTAAACATTGCTCACAATTGCATTTAATTCCCATCCACCCTTAATATTAAAAGAACCCTTTAAGTAAGTTAATTGCTTCAGAATCATAAATTTTTAATAATAAAGATTATTTAATTTGTTTTATTTTATTTCTCAAAGAAGACTGCTTATAGCAGTGAAATGATTGGTAGTATTTTAGATTTTGTTTTCTTGGCTAATCTCATTGAGTTTTGGATTTGGCATAATATTGATTATATTTATATGCCACTAGATAATTCTGCTATAAATTATGTATACCTCTTATAAATATCATATTTAGTATGTGTACATAATAATACATCTGTATATATTGTAAATGAATTTCACTTAATCCATGTAATTTTACTTTAAATCATTATCATACATATAGTGTATATAAGTCAGATATATCTGCAGTAAATTAATATATATACTCTTAATGTATATATTATCTTTATCAAAACTACCCCAAATCTAAAATTAAACCAGTCCAGCATAAAAATAATATTAAAACACAACCTAAGATTTCACTGCTACAAGCAGACTTCTCAAGTGTAAAGAACTACAAAAAAACCACACATTATATATACTATTAAAAACTACCCACAAATCCATTCACTTCCCATCCACCCTTAATATTAAAAGAACTCTTAAATAAGTTAATTGCTTCAGAATAATAAATTTTCAATAATAAAGACTCTTTAATTCTTCTTTTGATTTCATTTCTCTCAAAGAAGACAACCTTAGCTTCATCAAAATCAATAGTGTGGCCTGTATCTTTTTCATGGACATACAAAGCAGAACTAAGATATCTATTTTTAACTCTACTTTTATGAACCTTTATTCTTTCATTTAAACTCAAACTACTCTGACCTATGTAAACCTTCTTACAAAATAAACAAGGAATAAAATATACCACACCATTGATTTTGATGAAGCTAAGGTTGTCTTCTTTGAGAGAAATGAAATCAAAAGAAGAATTAAAGAGTCTTTATTATTGAAAATTTATTATTCTGAAGCAATTAACTTATTTAAGAGTTCTTTTAATATTAAGGATGGATGGGAAGTGAATGGATTTGTGGGTAGTTTTTAATAGTATATATAATGTGTGGTTTTTTTGTAGTTCTTTACACTTGAGAAGTCTGCTTGTAGCAGTGAAACCTTAGGTTGTGTTTTAATATTATTTTTATGCTGGTCTGGTTTAATTTAGATTTGGGGTAGTTTTGATTTTGTATTGACTAGTTTAGTTTAGCTTTATGCTTGTAATGTTTATATTATCTTTAGTATGTGTACATAATTATATATGTATAATAAACCAGTAATTAAGTTTTTTATTTAAAATTTTTTTATCACTATTTTAAAACAGTTGTTTAAAAAAATGCTAAAAAAGAAAATACGCGATCATTGTTTTAAAAAATTATCCTGAATTTTCTTTTTTAATTTTTCACAATGGTCTTAAATAATGAGAATTTTCCAAAATAAAAAAAAAAGTTATTTAATTAAAAGAAAAAAAAAATTATATTGCCCTCCTGTGATCAGCATTTAAAACAAATGAAAATTCTAATAACAATTGTTAATTGTGATTTGTGAAGTAATTGAATATTTTTTATATTTTTCTGCTCTCTGTTCTATATCTATGAAACTAGTTCACATACTGATGAGATAAATATTTCAAATGTATTAGAGTGTTATAACATAGTTATATCAATTTTCAAGCAATTCTATTGAATTTCAATATATTAAATCTTGATTTTAAAATTTCATTCTAATTGAAAAAGTTCAAAAGTTAACAAATGAACAAACTGATCTTCCAAAATCAATAGAAGCATTTAAAAAGGGATTACTCAAGCCATTACACAGTTACATGCATAGTGATAAAGATGATTTCTTTATTTTATTAAAGAATAATACAAAATTTAAAAAAAATTTACATTGGGCATATTTGTACTTTATTAATTAATAGAAAATAGACTGGACTTTTTATCTTCAGAAAGTATACAATCTGATAGATAATTGCTTAGTTTAAAATTGAATGGTTAGCTTTTAGAAGACAATATCACAAATCTCTAAGCATAGAGAGTCCATTTATATTGTATTGATCATTATAAGAATTTTCATTTGTCACCATTTAAATGGGATTTTATATTATAATTTATTTATTTTATAATATAAAACTAAGCTGTATTTTTTCATATCATTTTTTTTTTTTGCATTTACCAGTATAATATACATAATAATTATGGCTTTTGATTAATCACTTTCATGCTTATCTATGTTTTTGATGATCCACTGCAAAATTTATTAGAATAATATTCAGTTTCTAAGCAAAATCCAAATACTAAAAATGGTTGAAAATTTGAAGAAATGAAGTAGATTGAAAATCTTAGTTCTTTCTTTAATTATATTATAATTATTTTTAAAAAAATTTAGGGAAAATAAAAAATATCTCTGCTTTGTATATTGACATTATATGTATAAGTAATGTTTTGCTTTCTCAATAAAATGATTAATATTTATAAATCATTTTACATTAATATTGTGAGTAGCATTTAAAATCTATTTCAAGAATTGGATCACTAAATAAAACAAGAGAATGTGTTTAATAATATTCTTTATTCCTTTATATGTTAATTTTTTTTTATACATTTACTCTATTTCTAAAAAGTGGATAAGCTGATTAATCTGTATATATTAAAAAAAATGTCTTACATACAATGGTTAATTTGCATATATTATTAGCATACATCAACAACACCACAATGTTTTTAACTCTTTGGCTATGAATATGAGATTAAAAGACCTTGAAAGCTGTAAGCCTGATATTTAATTTTGATAGTTCTTACTTCACCAATGAGCATTCAAAGCTATAATTACTATACAGAGTGTCTTAAATTTATAGTCGCTATTTTGGAAAACATAACTTTTCAATTATAATGATCTTTCAAAAATAATGACTATTTTTTAAAAATAATTTTGATTGTTTTGCAATTTACATTAGAATGCTGATATCATTTCAAAGAATATTATGTCATAACAGTAGCATATGAAATGGTAATCATGTGATATTTTGAATATTACAACATTCTTGTAAGACTAAATATGACAATTTATGCTAAGAAAAATAATTAAACTTTTATTCATTATATAAGAAACTGCATCAAAAAACAAATTTAAAAATGTACATTATAATAATTAAAATCCAATTAATTTTTTAAAATCCAATTTACTTATCTAAATTTTGTTTTTGTTTAATCCCTTCTTATTTTTAATAGAATTGTAAAGATATTTTGATCTTTTCTCAATAATATTACAATAATGTGTATTGCTGCAATTATGATGGAAACAATTTAATGATTGTCATATTGGAAGAAGTTGTTTGGAGTTTTTTTTCACTCTCATACATTGAATAGTTGTTACAGTGTCTAAGATACGTATTTTACTTTTAGTTGTTGTTCCTAGATGGCAGTTCTAATAAGGGGGAACAAATATTGGGTGTGAGTTAATTTACGATAATGGCAAGGAAAATAGTTTATTGTCTAAGGCTCGAATAGGATCTTTAGCAACATGAGAATATGCACGTAAATGGAAAAATATGGGTGATTTAGTCTGCAAATTGTGTAAGGACGACATAGAAAATATTAGGCATTTGTTAATTGAATGTAAGTGCTTGAAAGCAGAAAGTTTACACATCATGAAGTTATGGAAGAATAAATATGAACAAAGTGATTATATATAAAGTAGATTATTGGTTTTTATGCTGGGTTTGGGAAATGATAAGGGGGATTTAGATATAAAGGCCATAGAGTTGACAAAGATTATGTTGTGGAAATGGGAGGGAGCAGATTATGGGAAAACTTAGGTTGGGGAATAGAAAGGGAAAGTAAAGTGGCTAACAGGTTTCTCTGGGCATAGTTGTTGAGAGATTCCTGACTTCGTTTAAGGAGAAGTCACAGTGTATCACATCACATCTATTGCTTTACATTTACATGACATAAATAATGTCTACAAAATGAGATTTTTTATTTTATTTCAGTGTTTTTTTTTAACCTTTAAAAATTACATTTTCATGAGTTTGTAATTTTTATATATTTTTATTTTATAATATGAAAAACTTTTTTTTTTCATTTTTATGGACAACCATTTAATTTTTATGATATTTTTGTTATTACAAAAGATATTTTTAATAATAACTATGCTAAAAATAGTTTTTTTTTGCTATAAATATTATTCAAATGGAAGGCCCCATATCATTCTACAAATTAGGCTAAGAAATAATTATTTCTCCTAGGATAAATATTCATATCAAAAAAAGTTTTATATAATTTTTACATTGAATAGTTATAATATAATGTGAGATATATAATTTTATATTGTACAAGTTGTACATAATTTTTAAAAAAACTTTAATCCCATAAAATATATCATAAAATATAATTCTAAAATTATTTAAAACAGCAAGATGATTATGTTAGAAATGGTTTTTTGTCAAATCATAATAAAAATAAAAATTTCATTGCGTTATTTGAAAAAGGAAGTGATTAGGATAAAAGTCCTCTCAAATAATGTAAATGGATATTACACTAGGTAAAATACTTTTTTCTTCTTATTTATTTTGACATAAGATTACAGTTGTAAGCAGTATGCCTATCACATTTACATTTTAAAAAATTCATGGTAACTACATTTATTTATTAATAAGCAGTTTATATATTATATTTATATGCAGGTTAATACTTCTAGCTAAAAATATGTTAAATGTTTTGAACATTAATTACACTAGCTACATAATTTTGCAGTAAAATAAAGAATAGTTTATTTTAATGGAAATCAATGCTCTGTATCCGAAAATATCAATTTCTTCATTTCACTTCTAGTTGTGGCACAATTCTGTTTTTTAGTATATACAACCATAAAAAGGAATGCTGAGAGATAATCTTATATCTCTTTAAAATACAATTATATAACTTTTGATGTGATTCTGTATGTAATTGTTTAGTTTATATCGTACTACTTTGAATTTAAGATGCAGTAGGATTATAAGCTTGGGAAATTGGGAAATAAATTATTTTAACTGAAAAATAAGAAACATTTTTATTTACTTAAATAGGAAATATGAATGCAATAACCTCACTGAATTTATTGAAAATCTTCTTCCGATATACTTTCACTATCTATATTTTCATTTTCAGGTCTTGAATTTTTATCTTTACTTCTATCAGAGTACAAGGCCATTAAAATCATTACCAATGCAACATTTTAAGAAAGATTTTTTTAAATAATTTCTTCAGATATATCTTTCCAAGGCTACAAAACCCACTCATAATTATACATACATTGTTTGCATTATAAAATCTTTTATTATTATTATTGTAAATATGGTAATGTTTTTTTTTTCTTCAAAGAGTCCATTTAATGTTACTGGTAAATCTTTTGTTTTGATTAAAAACTTTTTTAAAATGCAAATTAATAATTTGTCACATTATTAAAGTAAACAAAGTTTTTTAAAAATAAATTTATCTTTATAATTAGCAAAAATTATCATTGGTGGTCAACATAAAATGTCTTATCAAATTACAAATTGCAGCCATATGTCATTGATTTCTATCTCAATTTACTTTCATGAAAAAATAAATTTTACTATTAAAATCTGAATTCTTATAAAATAATTTATATTTTTACAAATATTTTCTGAAAAAACATTATAAATGTGTGAAAATAGATTGTAAAACATATATTTTTACTTTGAAATCAAAATGAAGATATCAGAACTGTCAAAATTGTTGACAGACACTTGCTTCTATAGAGAACAAGAAACAACTAATCAGAGTGAAGTCAGATTTTTATCTTGGGTTGATTAAGTATTGGTTTGAGAGAAAGTTAAAGCCATTTGTGAAATTAATTAAAAAAATATTAATATTTAATGTTAAATCTTTTTTCTTTTGATTAAAAAAAGTGGTGACATACAATTCTACACAGATCAATGATTGTGCATGTATAGTATAAACCAAACAACCACAGAAATAAGGTGTTTTTTGTTCCAATTTGATATACTCTTTTTTTACAATTTGCAAAAGAAGTGCATCTTATCTTCAAAGTAATACAATATTATAATACTATGCAGTTAGGTTTTGTTTTGTAAATTCATAACAAACTCCCCACAGATATGCATTAAGAAGAGGCAGTGGAAGCTTGGATATATATAAGAAGCCATATGCTTCTTTAAACACACTTGTATAAACAAGTGTTTTAAAACATAAATCTATTTTATTTGGTTGAAAATCTTGGGCTGACATTCTTTTTTAAGATTACTTATCAATTGTACTACATGACCCAACAAGTTTGTGTCTGTTGCATATTTTACTTTCATTTGTATTGTGCATGCATTAGTGTGAATATAAAACTTATTTTTATTTTATCCATGAAATTTTTATTATACCTGTAGAAACTTTTTATGAAATCATGGGCACTTATCCTATCTAAATAGCATTTTGAAGCATAATCACTGCTATGTTTCAATGTAGATGTGGCAATTGATTCTTCTTTTTTTTCAGTCATTAGTAATAAAAACAAATGGCCTAATTACCAATTTTTTATATTCCATTTAAATTCTGCAAAGGGAAATATCATTTCAAATAATACATATTTTATAATAATATTTGTATTCTTTCATAAAAGACTAACAATATATATGTATATTTAAAATAAAGAAAATAATTTTATACAAAATTATTAAATTATTAGTGATTTATTTAAAGCAGTTAATTATTTTTCTTATGAAAATTTATTATTGAAATTAATCTCTGAGCACTGTAAGTAAGGCCTTCCTGTACTTCTAAAATAAAATAAATGTACAAGTTGAAAAATGTAACATTATTATGCTATATTAAAGTTAATGCAGAAAGTAATGATAAACTACTAGAAATAACAATCAAGGATTTTTTATTGACTGATCAAATTATAATAGATGATTTCTCAGAATTATCAAGCCCCCATTTTAGCATCATTAATTTGTACTATAGATTCATTTATTTTGCATTAATTGCGTTAATAAATGTTTCCTACAGCTGCCATTTTTAAATAAGTTGAATTTATATTATTATTTGGAATTCTTTAGTTATCAACTTATCAGAATTATTTTAAAATGTGTTTATAATATATTTCTCATTATTTAAAAAATAATCTGGACTTTTATGATTTTTTCATTATTTTTTTTATCTTTAATCAAATTCTTTTATTTGATTCTGTAGTGAAGTTATTCTGTTGAAACAAAATATTGTATGAGAGTTATTCGAGCAAAACAACACCATAATATTTTTTTTTTGAACAAATGTTTATGTATAAATATAGTTGTGAAATGTAGCATTATCATGCTTGGAAGATTTGTATAAAACTTTAGAAGTGTATGGCTTTTAGCTAAAACACTTTGGAATTTATCATGGGGTTTGATAATAATATTACTAACAGAAATTTATATTACGAATTTTTATTTTATTGTTTTTTTTTTTTTTAAAAAATCTCAACTATTCATATATTTTTAATCATTGCTTATTTTTGTATGTACAGTTTTTATTTTTAATAATACAATACAAAGTATTAATTTATTTATTTAGCAAGTTTATTTTTATTTTTTTTAAAAAAATACTTCAAAAATTATTTAGTGATTTATTCATTTTATATGATTCTCTATCACTTTGTTTGCTTTTTAAGTGATTCTTTTTAATCTGCTTTCTATATCCCCTATTCTTCTCTTTTTATATTACATGTATAGTTATGAAATGTTAATTCTTAAAGATGTTTTATATAATAATACTAATTATTATTATTATTGTTACTTTTTTTTAATTTGAATTTTTTATTTAATCTGAATTATGTTTATAATTTTTACGATTATTTTAAATTAATTAAATTGTTTATTTATCATATGGTCATTGTTTTCACACATAACAGTCCCTGCGATTGATTAAAATGTAAAATGATATATGCACTATATATATATCTAAGTATATATATTGTAACAAAATTAAATGTCGGTTCAGATCCAGTGTAACAAAATGAGATCTGGTCTATTAAAGTAATTATGAAATGTCAGAATTCAAACATTATTAAAATCTCAAACATTCAAGGATTACAAACATTAATAAACTGATCAAAAGTATCATTGTAACTTAAATAAACTAGATTAAAGATCCATTGTAATAAAATTAAGGTTTAGATCAAAAGATATTGATTAAATGATCATGAAATGGCAAATATTATTAAAAAAATCATGAATCCAAAATATTCATGATTTTTATATATTCAGCTTAACTTAATGAAGAGGATCACATGGATCAAGTATATTATTTAATCAAGAAATGATTCAAATATAAATATTTATTTTATTTCAAAAAGCTTCCCATATAAATATCTAGCTCAATAAACAAAAAATGCATTGTAGATTTTATATCAAAAGAAAAGAATTATTTAACCTGAGTAGTGGCTCTTAAACCAAAGATCAGACTGAGTTATCTATCATATTACGGGTCATTGGAAGAAATGAAACATATTTCTATCATTAGATTTCTCAAGATATCCCACTATCAATAATTATAAGCAAATTATTAACAACAAGGATTATAACTCAGGTATATGAAATCACCTGAGGTGAGTACACTAGTAATTCAATAAAATATAACTCAGGTATACAGACAGTAGATCTTATCCACTTTCATTTCTTGGTTTGATGTTAAGTGCATGTTTAAACAAATAATAAGTGAATATGGTCTAGCAGGGCGCCACTAGATTATCTGAATCTAGACACGGTTATATCTAATAACCTTTCACATGTACCGGGTTTGAATCCCCTTTTGGTACTTTATTTCTAATAAAAATGGGAGATTTTGCTTTTTGAGCCATATCACTATACGCACTAATATTTAGGTAAAAGTAAAACATCTATAAACCAAAGTGGAGTATATTAGACATAAATCATTTCTCAGATCTTAACATAACAAACGTGTTTCAATATTTTTATAAGTTTACTAGCTCAGATTATATATAACTAATTTAGGATGGCAATTCACTCATCCTTGCATGAAATAGATGATGGGATGTGGTTATAATAATACTAAGAAATCACTAAATATTATGAAAGTTAATATTTATTTATGGCCTGTAAACATTTAAACAGCTCATTAATTAAAACTTTGATGATGATGATGATGATGATAATAATAACGATAATGACAAGGGTTTCAACTACCGCTCTAGGACTAAGCCTAAACATAAAACTAATTTTTATAAAGAAATTCATAATTATTGCTTAATTTTAGCATATTTACTTATATCTTAAATAACTAATATTCAACCACTGATGATGATGAATGATCACACTTAACAAAGACTACACTTAATGAAATATATACGCCTCGTTTAATAAAACAAACTAATATTTATTACTGTATTTCTAACATATACATAAAATTTTCTAGACATACCTGAAAATTGACATGAATAATAACAATAATAATAATTGATTATATAACAATCCTCAGATTAATTTCAAGTTCTTCCCCCTTTCCCTTCAAATGTATATTGTATTAAGTTGGATGTCACATTGACCATGATTTTCACTCCATGAGAAAAGTATTTCAAGAAAAAAATATATTATCCGCTCATTAGCACACATACTTTATAAATCTAACATGTAAGTAGAATGTTAAAAAAAAATGTTAGTAGAATTGAAAGAGCAAGTTTTAGAAACAAGTTTTAAATTATTTTCTCCCTCTCTCTTCTACCTCTGAAATGCTATACTTAACTTGAAACAAAATAATCTAATATTTCAATACTACTTATTATTTCACATTCACTCGCAATTATACACATATAAAATATTATTATGTATGTGTGTGTTTTATCCCAAAATAATAATAATATATTAGTTAAAACTAAAATCATAATACCATAAAAAAAATTGTTTTACACATTAATATTTTATAACTGTAAAATTAATAAACAAATAAATTTTGATACATTCACAATCATTTATGTAGTTCAAAGCTATTATTATTAAGACATTCTTGGTTTCCATCGATCTGAATTGTCTTTAAAAGTTCTTTAAATAAAATATGTCATTTTATTATTAAATTTTTATTAATACTCTGATTGCATAAAGAAAATAGATATAAAAGTCATATTACCGATCCAAGGGTTCACTTGTCTTGTATACTGTCTATACTTGGTAGCAACAATTTCTGTGTTCTTTGGAACAATCACTTTCTTGAAGTATATAATTATTTGATGATGAGGATCCTATTGAGGTTATTTACTTTAGTGGATAATTTGGAAATCATTATATCAATTTTTCTTCTCTTCCTGTCAAGCATGATTCTTTTAGTGGATGAAATACAGCAGTTGTTTTCACGTTTATAAATTTTCTTGAGTTTAAAATCAGTTGCTGGAACAATTAATTGGACTTGATGATTAATATTTATCGGTAGATTAATTCATCTTTCATCGAATGCAGGTGAATGCTTTCTTCCTTCTATTAAGAACATCTTATTTATCTGGTCAGTTGAAAGGTGTAGAATATTATTTTAGACAAAACATCTTTTCTTTCCTATATGATGTGCAGCTTTCCAGATGGTCAGGCCAAGATGGGATATACATATAATTTTTCTAGCCAGTCATTTCTTATATTTTCAACATTCAATTTAATAGTCTAATAATCTGAATCATAATCACAATAATAATTATTCTACTGATTTTTTTTTCAGACACCTTTTTATATCCAATTTTTTAGCTAACTTAACCAATCAGAGATAGCGTCACTTGCTATTTTTGGACAAATTCGTTTTAATTAGATCTCTAATTTATTTTCAACTAAATTATTTTTCAACTGAAAAGTTTAATCCTTTTTCCAGACACTTTTGTTTTTAAAAAAAAATAGTCTTAATCCTTTTTGTTTTTTTACACCTAGATAACATTTCAAATTTTTGAGCTTCCTTCTTTAGATCTTAAGATAAGACAATTTTAAAATTAGAGTTCCCACCCAGATTAAGTTCCCAAAGTGACAAACAATCATTACAAAAACAAAATTGCTACAAAAATAGATATCTGATTCAACAGATTTCCTCTTTTAACATAAAATTGTACAAAAAAAATAATTTGACAGATTTAACCCTTCCTTTTCTTTCAATATTTAATAAATGTAAATTTCTGTATGTAATGTACACACATACTTCATTATTTCAATTCATTCATAAACTAACATTAAATAATATAATTGCTAGCTTAGTAATTATAACCCTATTATTTAATTAAATCTGTAACTTTTAAATCCCAATTACAATTATAGAAAAGCAAAATAGAAGCATAGAATAAGATATTAGAATTGATCAAGCATAGGTTAGTTTTAAAGAAAGTTAAAATGTTGAATATTTGAAATATAAAACAATTAAATAGCTTACACATACACTGCCTATACGTATGCGTTATAACTTTGCTTTTTAAAGAAAAATTAAAATTTGAATAGTTTAAATGTGTGTATTACCTTTCTATCAACACACAAACAAGTAAAGCATATAATTGTCCCACTCTCTTTCTGTCTAAAGCATTTAAAATTTTGATCTGGTAGGGTTTGAACTTGGATGCCCTACAGCTTCTTTTATGGTTATATAAAAATGTGATGATGATTTTTGGTTTTACATTTCCTCACATGCACATTACTATAAATTTGGCTAGTGACCAAATTGTAATGGCACAACTCCCCCCCCCCCCTTCGGATAAAATCATCAGCACCTTTGTTTTAACTATATCCAAAAAAAAAAAAAAAAATTCTAACTAATAAAATACACTAATAATAATAAACACACTAATAATAATAAAAAAAAATTAACTACTGGTAAATATCATATTTTTCATTAGAAAACCTAAAGTAATTTATTTGGAGATCTTTGCCAAGCTATTCTGCTGAAGTATAAGGGATCAAACTCCTAGCATTATAGGTTCCCTTATTCCCATCAAGAGCAGCAAGCATAAAGACATTCTCTCCTATTTTCTTTGTAATTTGGAATGGCTTTTTCTATTTTAAAAGGTGTGAAGGTTGCCTTGACAACAGTTAGAAATATTGGTTGCTATATTTACTGTGAATGTTTAGGTGGTTACTGGTTGGAAACTAATTATATATATATATTAAAAATAAGTACACTAATTCATAATTAAGTCACTAGATAAATTAAATTACAAATCCATTATCATTGAATTCTCTGACTAGACAGACTGTTATTATATTTGGAACAGTATAATTTTTTAGGTAAACCTGAAAAATCATTTATTTATATATATATATATTCTGTATATTATAATGATTTAATCTTTCTCAAGGTTAGTAAAAATAATTCTTGTTCCATCTGCCTTGTGATAATACAGTAAAACTAAGTTAATTTCATTGATGCAATTATATTCAGGTAATCCTACATATTATGGTCCATAAGTTTCTAAAAAATGTCATGTTATTAGAATTGTTGTTGTAGAAAACAAAGGATTAGTCCAAAAAGCAGGCTTAGGTTTTAAAAGTTAAAAAAAAAAACTATACTATTTGCATTTTATAACTAAGAGAAATATGTTTATTAATTAGCATTTTAGAAACTAAACTAAATTAAATATAATTTTAAAAGGCAAATATATTTTTACTGCTGCTTCTGCAGTTGACCAATCTAAAGATTAGAACTTTAATTCAATCAACCATTAGGAAATTTTACAGTTAATTGAACAAAAGAACTGCATTATATATTAATATCCCATAATGTTTTCTACATCATCACTATTCATCACCATTAAATGAACAAAATGAATTTAAAATTCTAAAATTATGTATGAAATCTGATATGATGGTTCATGCTCAAATGAGAAATATTGACAGAGATGGTGTTTGCTCGTAAAACTCTCATTTTGTCCCTTGTTATATGGGAATTTTACTACTTGTCAAAACTTGTTGTATGAATGCTGTGTTATAGAGGTTTCCCCCCATGTTCTTGAAAATATATTTCACTCATACAAATTGCTATTATTCAAATTTGTTGAGTCATAAGAACTGTATGGACTTATGTAAGAGATAATCCTTTTTATCACTGTAAAAAAAAATGATTTGGATATTAACAATTGAGGGATTGTTTATTGGAGTTAACATTCTTTTAGAATTATCTACTATACAACTATTTTTTGAAACTAAAATAAGATTGAGACAATTAAAAGTTTTGTTTGTATTTGCAACAGAATTTATTTTTTCTGAAGATTGTTAATCTGAGTTGGTAGTTACTTAAGAGCTCTACAGATTGATAGGAGAGGTTACTCCTTTTATCAGTGTAAAAAATAGAGATTTGGTCATTAACACATATGAGACTGTTTGTATTTTCTTAAAAGTAGGATGTGTATGTGCAAGTATATATTGAGACAATTTATATCATAACTGCTGTGATATTTAATATAAATATGATTAAGTAATGTGTTGAAATTTGAATTGAAGAATTAATACAAATAGACTATTGTTAATCCAAATTCCATTAATTCAAAAACTTTTTTTATCTGGGCAAAATTATAAAGTATTCTTTCATTTTTTTTTTTTAATTATGCTATTTAAAATTTTTGTATTTTAGAGATATAAGCTTATTTTTGTATCTTAATGTGGTTAATTTTAATATTAGTTTGTATATATTGATATAATTTTTGTAACTGTATACATTTGTTTTATTAAAAACAGAGTCTGCTTTTATAATGAAAAAGAAAAGTATTAATTGTTGAAATTCAAAAAACATTCCAGTTCCAAATATCGGTGGAATCATTGATATAAATTTAATTGTTGTCTAGTTGTTTATTAAAAATGTAAAGGACTAACTTTATCATCTGTTTTGATATAAAATAAATTCCAGTTTTGTAAAATGGGGGAGGAGGGACAATGTGCTATCATTTATTTTTCCTTAAGTTAATTTAGGTAATACTAAAAAAAATAAAATAATATAGTTTAACTAAAAGAAATATTAAATAAAAATGGGAACAATTTTATAAAAATCTGTAATAAAATAATTGAAATTAAGATAATGTAATTACTGAAACACAGGCTTAATATATATCTTTGTCTATATATGTAATAAATAGGGTATATGAGCACAGACTTTCAGACAACCCATCACTCTCCACTCTATCTAATAACATTGATACACTCAAGCACATATATGCTGAAAAGATAAATAATCACCAATATACGTATTTCATGCTAAACCAGATTGGAGCCTGTCCATTAAAGTATGAAGATTGTCTATCTTAATATATATCTGAGCACTTATAGTATATATGTGTGGGAGATGATAATCTGGACCAACTGATGATTGCTGGTTTAGCATGAAATACGTATATTGGTGATTATTTATCTTTTCAGCCTATATGTGCTTGAGTGTATCAGTGTTATAATGTAGTTAGCAAAATATTGGTTTAAAGTTTAATCAAATGTCATCGCAACACTAAACAAATATATAAAATGTATGAATAATTTTGTAAATCGGTAATTAATATAGCATAAATTAAGAAAAATGAATGGACCCTAATTATTGCAAAATAGCTAAGGTGACATTAAGATAATATAGTAATAGAAAAGCAAAATTATAACATAGTTTTCTTTAAAATAACAGATATGATGCCAAAAATAGATAAGCATATGCCAAACTTAGTATTAGATATTATTAAACTATTAGATTTATCAGTACTAGTCTTTTATTAACAAGAAAAAACAGCTAGAGTCTGAATTGTAGTTGCTATCACTAAGAAAGGCTACCTTAGTACTAATTACTGGATAATGTTAGTATAGCTATAATTGACAAGGTGTGGGTTTTATTATAATCTTTTAGTGGACAAAAATGAATTTCATCTGTTTTATGGGTATCTTCAATGAGATACAAAGATAGATTCTTTTTTTGTGAGTCATGGATTTCTTTTGGTTTATGTAATTTTAGAAATAGTAGATGGCATCAGGTAAAATTTCCTCAAGCCATAAAGTAAATGATTAGTGGAAATTAAAAGTGGATTTTTGTATGAGTATATAAGAAATAGATGAATGAATTTTAAATATATTGTTATTCAATGTCAGCCAAGATGAAACAATAATCCATTGATTAAACAACTGAAGTTTTTAGGGACTTATTTTACCAAATAGGAACCAGAAAATTTTCAAGAAAAAACAAAATAGGACAAAATATTTATAAATTATTGAAAACATATACTTACATTCAATAATATATATATATGTATATTCGACCGCAGAAATGAGTTTGCTGTTAATTGAAAGGAGATTTTGATTCCTCTTTGAAGCTTTAAAGAAATAAAGCAAGGCAAATTTGTGATGTCTATGCCATTTGTTCTTTTCATGCAACTGTTATTACTATGTTATTATTCATATAATAAATAAACATAAATGGCCTGCTCGTCAACTTGCATCATCCACAGTGATGAGTTTTCAGGCTTTTTATTTTGAATTTAGGATCAAGAGACATCATGATATTTTTTCTCAGTTGCCTAATGATTTTTAATTGAAATACAGTTGTGTTTTATAAAGGCAGAATGATTGTGTGAATTAACTTTTTTTTTAATAAAAAAGATATTTATAATCATGACAGACAAAACTAAATCATTGCCTTGTTCTTAGGAATCTCTAAAGTCATTCTCTAAGGGAACGTTGGCAGCCAAAGGCAGAGTGTGCCAAAAATATTTTGATTGTGCATTCAGGTAAGCAATCTTTTTCTTAACTACCTACACATGCAGTTCACTTTTAAGTAAGGGAAGATTACATGAATTGAAAGATGAACTGTCTAATATTAAATGGTACATTATTGAACTTTGTGAAATTAGAAGAAAAGATGAAGAGACAATTGATTTAAAAAACAGTCATGTACTTTATTACAAATGCATAAATATTGAAAGCACAAGTAGAATGGGATTCAGTATAAATAAAAAGTGAAATAACAAAATTAATGAAATTGATGGTATATCAAAAAGAATGCCAAGACTAGTTATTCATATTATTAGAAGATGTCAAATTCAGGTAATTAAGATTTATGCCCCAACTAGCTCTCATTGTGGTGAAGAAGTAGACAGTTGTTATGTGGATGTACAAAATGCTTTTGAACAGACCAACCACCATTTTAAAATTGTTATGGCAAACTTTAATGCTAGAATTGGAAAGTAACGAAAGATGATAATGCTGTAAGTAAATTTAGTTATAATGTCAGAAATGAGAGAAAACATAGACTTATGAAATTCACAGAAAAAAAACTAACTGCATACTATGAATTATGAATTTTTTGAGAAAATTGATAAAATGGAAATGAAACCACCTAAATAAAAGAACAGCTGGATTGTATTTTATTTTGAATTTCAGAAAATATATATTTGATGATTATAATGCTTTTAATAAATTCAACCCAGGAAATGTTCATCCATTATTTTGAGATGTAAGATATGTCTTGTGGAAAACTAGAGAGGCAAAAACAATTAAGAAAGTGACTATTAACAGTTGATATTTCTAAAAATTAGAACTTGCAAATAATTTTAAAACATTAATGGACTTTAAAGAGGTTGAGTTTTGACTAAAATCAATAAGAATACTGATATTCTATTAATAACAGCAAGAAAGATAGCTGATACAAAAAAGCAACAATTTCCCAGTACATTTTTTTCTGAGGCAAGACAATGTTTGAAGAAAACAAGAAATATATAAATATTTAAAAGTGATCTTTTAAAAAGGATGGAATATCTGGAGTTTTGTAAAATTACATGAAGAAGAGTTAATAATGATCAAACAAAATATAATTGGAAATTGGTAAGAAAATTATAGAAGAGAATAAAAATCCCCAAAATGTTAAATATTATAATGAAAATTGTTTTGGCAATAAGAAGAAAAAATGCAACAATTACTAAAAAGAGATATGAAAAGTTACTAAAATGAGAGGTGGCATCATGAAGGGTGTGCAAGAATTCTATAAATAATTTTATAGTAATAAAGAACAGGAAAAAGAATATTCATAATTACTATATTGTATTTTTATATTGGACTATTTCCATCATCTAATTTGAGTATTGAATATCTTTAGAAAAATTTAACTTTATTTAAATATTTCAAATATATTCAACTAATAGTAATAGCACATCAAACACGTTAATATATGCACAATGTATTCAGTACTCAAGAATCTAAGGGTCTAGATTTGAATCCCATGCTAATATTGTTACTGGTCAGGTTAGCAACACTTGAAGAAGAGAGGAGAATAATACCTCTTGAAATGTTGAGCATATATTAATCTATTTACTGTGCTATTACTAACAGTTGTATGTATTTGGAATATTTAAATAAAGTTAAATTTTTCTAAAGACATTCAATACTCATATTAGATTGTGGAAATAGCCCAATATAAAAATACAACTAAAACACGATCATCACAAACCTTCATGAAAACAATGATTACTACATCTTCTGAATTGCCAAGATTTTAAAATGAAAAAGTGAGGCATACAATTAAATTTATGATGAAGGGAAAGCACTAGTCATTAATGTAATTATTATTAATATTTTAAAAGAAGAAAGTGAAAAAAAATAGGAAAATGTTGGCAAAACTATGTATTCCAATATCTAAATAATAAAAATGTATCAGATGATAATAAGAATATAGTAGTAAAATTGATATTTAAAAATAGTGGTAAAAATATTAGAAATTATAGATTTATTAATTTTTTATTCTGTATAAAATCTGTACCAAAATAATTATAATTCATTTACAGCAAACTTGGTTCCTAACTAAGCAAAAGAAGTTGTATATAAAAATAGGTTTAGCACAATAGATTACATCCAAATATTGAAAGAAGTTTTAGAAACCCCAATGAATATGAGTTACTATTATGTTTTGGATTTGTAGATTATGCAAATGCATTTGTTTCTATAAGCATTACGATAGTAAATATTAAAGCATTGGAAAATTAATATATAGATTCAGGATATTATTATATTCTGATCTATATTTATAATAATGCAAAAGCAGTGATTATATTATATAGTGTTTCTAAGAAGACTAAGATTGAGATAAATATATTACAGATTGAATCTTAATTGGGGAATCTAAGAGAATAACAGTTAATGGAGATTATTTAAGTTGCCTAGGTTTTGTAGGTTATTCGGTTATTTTTTCATATAATATATCAGGGCTTCAGGAAATTTTGTTAAGGATATCAGTTGAAAGTAAGAAAGTGCAACTAAGAGAAATGCTAAAAAGGCTAAAGTAGTGTTCAGCGAATTTTTTTCAGAATGGAATAAAGATCAATGATCAGGAATTAGAAGTTAACAACAAAAATAGCATGTGCAGATTATTAATACAGATGGAAATTTAATGGGTAAATATAATCATAGAATTAAGGATGTTTAAAATACTTTTGATAGAAATAACATTATTAACAGGAAAAATCCCAATATGTTTTGAAAAGGTAAGTTTTTAATATATATTTTATTATTTCTTATTTAAGCATTTGATACTAGAACATTTAACTGAATAGCATTTCAGAGACTTCAGACCAGATAACAGTGTATGGAGAGATGAATATCAAGAATATGAAGAGATATTGAAAACAAAATACATTGGTGAGAAAATAAACAAATATAGCTGACACCATTGAAAAAAGTAATAAACTGAAATGGAGCTGGGTTTGATATATTGCTAGAAGATGTGCTAATAGATGGACAATTGAAGTTTTAAATTGGATCCAAGAGATTGTTTGAAAAAAACCTAGAAGAGGTTCCATGTGAGATAGATGGATAAAATAAGTTTGCTGGTATGATGTAGAGAAGAGAGGCTATGGATTGAAGAAACTGAATTTAATTTGAAGAGTCCTTCATTTTGCAATGGATCAATAGTGATGGGAAATGATGATGGTACACTTAGTTTGCAGGAAAAGTTAGAAAATTCTAATGAGCATATATTTTTCATAAAAGATTTTATTATAAAAGAGCTAATATTTATTCATATCATATCTATAATTTTTAATTACATATTTTAATAGTTATTATTTTGGTTCAGGTTATATTATAGAGAATTAAAAAACTTTATTTAATGTATAAAACTAACCTGTATTAAACATGGATATCAGAAATAACTTGATGCAAATTAGATTTAAAGTTTAAATTTCTTAGGAAAATTATGCACTTTTGTTGCATTTATCTGTGTGTGTTTATATTCATAATGCCCATTATTTGGAATTATTTCTTTTTATTAGTTTACAGCATTCTGTGACATTTTTTCAATTGTCATTCCTCTCTGTCAATCCATGAATCTTCTTCGAAAAATTCTGTCTCTAATTTCTCTATTTCATTTTCCACCTCATTTTGCAGCCTCCTTTTTTATTTTTGGTTCTAATGGTATCTAGTTTAGTATTTGTTTTGATAATCAATCCTGATGCATTCTCTCAACATGTCTATATTATTCTATTTGTCTTATTCTGATGTCATTTATTATAGTACATTCAATGTTCATTCTTCAATTTGTTTTATTGCTTGTGCATTCTCTTCTTGATTCTCGTGCAGATCTTTGTCAATAATTCAGTTCTGTATTTATCAGTTTATTTTCATTCTTCAACTGCCAAACATTATTTCCATAGGTAAAATACTTTTTACTATTATGTTATATCATTGTTGTTTATTGACTTTTGATATATTCTGATCCTATAATATTCCATTTAATATCACTATAGTTTTTTCCAATACATTTATTCTGTTATAGCTTCATCTGTAGATCTCTTTTGTGTAATTTTTATGTCTAGATATTTATATTCTTCCATTTTTCATTCCATTGTTCATCTTCCTGTATTATATCCTGTTGTGTTTCTCTAGTACATATTTTTTTTTGTTTATTTCCTTGCCCTATTTTCTATTACTGTTAATTTTCTATTCATATAAATTCAAATCATTATGTTCTTGATCCAAAACTATTCTCGCTTTGAAAATACATTTTGAATTCATATAATGTTTTTATTATTGTGATATTCTTGTTACGTCCATGCATCGTAAATGTGTGCAATCACATGACCTATAATTCCATTTTATGGTTTCAGAACTGAGCTAGGCATCTTGTGAACATGAATTGAGACTGTAGTATTAGGGAGACATTTCATCTCATATCAGAATTGACCAGCCAAGAAATCAAATTACTGTGCTCTCATGGTATAGTAATTGTTATTATATATACATATATAAAGCTGATTACATTTGCAAATCTTGTTTTTCTTGTACTTTTTTAAAATGGATTTCAAAAACCATCTTAATACAAATTTGGTAACCTAATTGTGAAGCATGGATAATTAATTAAGTTCATTATTTTATGTAGCTATATAGTTAAAGGTTACCATAAACGCTTCAAATAGATTATTATATTTAAAAATTAAGTAGTTAATTAATGATGATCAAGATTTGGGGTAAAAAGTGAATAAATTAATTGAAAATAGATGATTATAAATATATAAAGACAGCAATTAAAATAAAAAGAAAAAAAATAAATTTAAAAGGGATATAAGAGATGTGGGTGGGAATGTTAAAAATTGCATTATGGAAGGGGGAGATTCAATTAAATGAAATAAAATTAAAATTACTCAAGGAAAGTAATAATCAGAGTAAAAAAAGATAGATAAAATTATGAAGTAATAAGGATGGAAAACAGAGTAACAATCATTGCAAAAAGTAAACATAACAGAAGGGAAATATCTATATCTTAAATGAATCAAATAGTTATAGTCAACAATCAAGATGATATAACAAATGTTAAAATAAGATTTAAAAAATCAAATATCTAGAACAAAATTAAAACAAGATGAAAAAAGTAATAAAAGAAACAGAATTGATGTTAAAAGGTGTATAGAGCAAATGATGAAACAAGATAAAAAATACAATTATAAGAAGCATAGAATAGGTATTAAAACAACTTTAATTTTTAAAAAAATGAAGTTAGAGGAAAGATAGATAACAATGAGTTAGAAATGGCATAAGATTAATGAAGACATTATCAAGTAAATTAAAGAAATGAAATAGGGCAAAGAAGGATACGACACTAGCATCAAAGATATTTTTCAATGAATTATGAAATTAAAGCAAGGAAAAGAAGAAAGGATAGATCAAACTGAAAAGAAGCTAGAAGATAAAATAGGTAATATTTATTACAATATCAATGAAAAGATGACTGAATTTTTTCAGAAGAATAATGAGATTGCTTGGGAAAATGAAGAATTAGTTATGAAAATAGAAGATAAATGGGATGATAATGAAGATTGAAAAAGTTTAATTTCAACACAGAGCAAGAATAGAGTCATATAAAGAAATAAAGTATATAAAGAAAAAAATGTAGAAATAGTATCCAAAATAGAAATGAGAAAGTCAAAAAAGAAGATTAGTTCCAAGACAATGCATGAATAGCACTTTGATTTGATATTTGGAAAGAACTGAGGAGAATTGACACAAGAAGCTATTAAATAATACATCAAAATAAATCAAAGAGTTGTTTGGAAGAGTTACAAGAGAAGCTCAATATTTAAAAAAGAAAATAAATTAGAATGAATGTACAAACAAAAGTACAGGAGCAAGGCTTATTAATTGAAAGAATGCTTGAACATTTGTAAAATTGCTATACGTAAGATCATTAAAATTAAAATATTTAAGGGAGATGCAGAGGGAAATCTCATGCAGCATGTAGATAGTTCATTGAATTAGAAGAGAAACAGAAATTCACTTTAGCTTATAGTCATTTACAAGGGAAATCAAATGATTGATTGCAATTATTCCAGAATCCAAGGAATTTTAAGGCTTATAAAGAGGTACTTTTGGATCATATGATACTAAGATGACATCAGATAGTAAGTATAATAAGATGCATATGGGATAAGAACAATAGAAAGTTACACTCAGGTTTTTTTTACATTGGATGTTTGAGGCTAAATATATTGACTTCGAGTGCCCTATGAGAATAACAAATTATTCACAAAGTAGGATACAATTACATTAGATATTAGAGGCTAAATATGTTGTCTTCAATTATCTTATGAAAAGAGCTAATTATTCACACAGTAAAACCCAACTACTTAGTAGAATAGAGCTGATGGTGATGGTAATAAATAAGAAATCACAGACTAAATCATGACATTGGCATGAACAACAAGTACAAAAGTATTAGGTCAAAAGGATCAGGGATACTACAATTTTTAAAGTATTCAGAATGCATTACCATTTTGACCCCAAAGAAAAGATCAATATTAATGGCATGCCTATACACAGAAATCTAAGAATCTATCCAGGTAGTGCTAACAGCAAAAGAAAATGCTCAGGAAACAATGAAAAAAGGTAAATAATAAGAGGAATGAACAAAAAATAGTTCTATAAACAGAGAAAATAATTTGTACTTGAATACACATTTTTTTTATATATATATTTGTGTATGTTTGTATTTATAAAACCCATATTTGTGTTATTGTTATTCACTTATAATATGAACATAAAATATATTTACAACTATAATTTAATAATTCCAAATAAATATTGGAATTATTAAATTATAGTTATAAATATATTTTATGTTCATATTATTTTTTTATTTTTATGAACATTCTTTTTCTGTATCTGCCTTATGTTTGACTGTTTTATCCACTTTTTTGTTTTGAGAACTGACTAGGCACCTAAGAAAAATATAAACAAAGGTTATGTTGTAAGAAAATATGTTTTGTCTCATAGTGTAATTGGTCATTTTAAGAAATTACATTATGGTCTTACTCATAGGATATTAATTGTTATTTTATATATATATAACTGTTCATTTTACATGCCTTATTTTTCACAAAGATTATTCATATTATAGATGTGGGGCCATCCTTTTACGTATATGTCAGTTCAACTGTGTGCCATGAATATTGTATTCCAAATTTCTTAATCTGTACAATATTTTCATTTTTTCTAAAACAGTCTGGGAATCTTTAGTTTTTGAATCCATTTCTCACCACTATACTAAATGATTCAAGGCATTGCATTTGATTGAGAACAGAAATGCTAGATTTAAACATTTTTAATTTGGATCTTTTTTTGTTTTACAAAAATTGAGTTTTATATTATATATTTTATTGCCATATGCCATTCCATTGGGTTTTTTAATCTCAATGATATAAGAAGCTAAGCCTAAGTACAGTTCAATCTAATTTTTATATATGGAGAGTTCCTTCCTGTGCTGTTATAGCTTTATTGTTTGCATAGTCTTTGGAAATGATTACTATATGACTACTGCAACTTAGGCTCTTCTCATATGGAGTACTTTCAGTATATTAGAAACCATGATGGCAATCGCTGCTAAATAATCGTTATTAGTTTTTCAGAAAAGCATGTGACTTTCGAGTACTCTAATAGCAGTTGAAGGCCAGAGTTCTTTTTCTAGTTACCAAAATATTATTTCTTACTTCGCTTAAATACTATTTGTAATAATAAATAGAAATTAAATATATAATGGGTCTTATAATTGTTTTATATATTCTCATTTACATAAAAGTAAACATCTGTTTTAAAGCATTGATGTCATAAAGAGAGATTGTATTTTTGTAAAAATAATATTTCGTCACTGTAAAGAATATACTAAAAATTTTTATTTTAATATTGTGATGTTATGTTTATTTAGCAGCTCTTTAAAGCCTATTCAAAAATTGTTTCTATTTTGTCCTAATGATGGTAAAATGAATGAACACGTTTCTTGTACCAATTAGAGTCTTACTGCATTAAGTATTAACTTCTTTTACAAAGAACTAGCTCTTCTGAATGTAAACATACTGAAGGCCATTATTCTATTATTCTTTAAGTTAATGAGTTTCTTCTTTGCACCTAATTCTAAGAATAATATTTTTTACTATAAATATCATTGTGAATTTTAATGAGCGGTAAACTATTTCTCTACTTTTGTGACCTCTCTGTGAATTTTAATTTTAAAATTCTAATTAAATAGTATTGATTATACTACTTGAAAATTTTTAAAGCTGTTAAATTACAAATAATCAAATACTGTAATATTATAACTTAAAATAAATGGTTTAGCATTTAAACTTTTTAAAAAAATATCTTTTTTATTTTATTTTTCTGCCTATTTGCAGTATGTGTTTATGAATATATTACTGGCAGATCTTACAAATATTAATGTAAGATTAACAAATAATTACAAGTAGAAATTAAATTTAATATTATCTTCAATTTCTAAATAAAAAATTTCAATTACTAATAATAGAATTTGGTAATGAATTTTAAATAATAATAATTGTAATTTCATATAATGATAAAAGATTTGTTTGGGTTTAAAAATTATTTCATGAGAATGATTTTCTAGCTCAATTTTGCATAGTTTATGTATCTTTATTAATGCTTAAATTAGATTTGATTTAATGTCATATACGTTTTTTTTTTTTTTTTTTTTAAAATAAAGTGGTAGCATGTTGACAAAGGTAAGCTTATATACCTCAAATCTCCAAGAATAAATGGATTCATTCTATTCTTAATTCTTTGTTCAACCTTTACAGTGTTATTTGTTCATTGCTTGAGAGAGACTGTTTTTTTTTTTTTTAATTACATATACATTAGGCCAGTGGTTTTCAACCTTTTTACACCTGCGGACCGGCAAAAATAATAAGATTTTGTGGACCGGCAGAAGTTTACAGATAAATTTAGATAAGCATAATTGTTATAACTGACCAAAACAGCACACTAGTTATTGTGTATTGTAATGGTGTTGCTTACCTTCACATGCTGAACACTCTTTCTCGAATTGCGCAGTCATACTACTACAGAAAACAGTTCAATAACAATCATTCTCATTAATGTGTTTGCATTTCTATGTTTATTATTTCATTGTTAAAACATGCAAGAATAAAATGTTATTCACCTGAATGTTGGAAAAATCACAGCTAGTGTAATTACATGGCAATGATTATGATAAATGTAATATCTGTATTTAATGTTAAATATACAAGATGAAGTTATATATATGGAGGTTGTCTTTTGATAGTAATAAGGGCAAAATAGAAATCGCGTAATTAAAATCACCGTATAGCCAAAAAAAAGTCGCTGTATTTTAAATCTGAAAAAATAAAATGAAATGTGTAAAAGTCTGAAGCTTTGATATTATTGTAATTTTTTTTGTGCTGGTGTGTTGAAAGGAACAAAAAATGTAATTAATAGGAAAAGTTTTTTTAAAAAATGGCAAAATAGACATTGCATAATAGAAATAAAGCCAAAAAAAAAATCGCCGTATAATCGCCGTCTTTTTAAAAAAAAGACAACAAAAGTTGAAAAAGTAAAAAGTTTTGATCTTATTTTAATTTTTTTTTTTTGGGGGGGGGAGTGGGTTAAGAAATACTTTGTCTTCACTGAGACAAAAGATAGAGACTAAAATTATCTTTTGTTTGTTTAAATTGGTTTTAAAAATAAAAGTTTAGTATTTTAGTGGTATACAATTAAAACCAAAAAAAATATTGCCTTATAGGTCAAAAAAAGTGGGCATATTTTTAAACAAAAAAAAAAAAAAGAAAATGAAACTTGAAAAAGATGTTTGCAATGAACTATTGTTGGTAGAAATTGTTTATTTTGCAAGGTGGTTTGAATGTTTAGAATGCATTTTAACAAGAACAAACACAAGGTTAAGAATTTTAAGATGGATTTAATATGATTATATTATTTTTCAGATTCAAATGTTACTTTCAGTATGTTAAAAAAATATCTTTAGTGATTATGGACAGTGAATAATTATAACTTTTTTGTCCATATTTCTTGTGTAGCTACATATTCAATTTATTATAGTATCAAGCAAAAAATGTTAAGGTTTTCTTTTAGTCATATTACTAATTATTCATTTCAAAAATAAGCTTTATTCATAGAAAAGGAAAATTAAAGTTAGTACATCATTATGCATAAAAATTATTAATAAAATTAAAGTTTAAAGTACATTTATTTATTTTTGGTTAAACATCATACATATAGATACACATTCACACAAACAAAAAAGGAAATAAATTCAAGGAGTTTGATGAGGAAAAAAAATCATGCTTGCAATTTTTTTTTATCATATATAAATTACTAATATAATCTTAATAATTAGTGTTCAATGGCAATTCTAGAAAATCTGAATGTTTATAAGGTATGTTAATTCTATTGATGATAATATTGGTTTTACCATGGAAAAAGATAATAATAATGTAATTATTTATATGGATGTTATAATAAAAAAAGTTATAAGGAATTGTAAGGTTGCTATTGAAACAATTGTATTCAGAAAAGAAATTTTTTATGGTTTGTTAAGTAGTTTGTTAAAAATTATTGATAAAAGAAATTTGTAATATAAAAGTGGAAGGTATAAAAAATAGTTATCCAGTTAAAGTTATTGATAAATTACGTAATAAAAAAATATTAATAGAATTATAAAGAAGAGAAACAATGGGAAAAGGGAAAATAATTTTATACATAAGTTATAATGTTTCTAGAGATATTTTTATGAAGATTAAAAAGATTATAAGAAGTATAAATAATAAATATATGGGGAAAAGTAGGTTAATTATTAAACCAGTTTATAAAAATAAATTGAATTTAGGAAATTTAATTAATGAAATAAAAAATATAGAATTTGAAAAAATGAATGGAATTTATTTAATTGAATGTTTAAATTGTAAGAGGGAGGGGAAAAAGATTTCATATATTGGTATGACAAAGAATACATTAAAAACTAGACTAAGACAGCATTTATATGACAAAAATTCAAATATTTGCATACATAGTAAAGTTTTAGGACATAAAGAATTCAATATTAAAATGTTGGAAAGGGTTAAAAATTACAGGGAAAGGATGGTAAAAGAATATTTTTTATATAAAAGAAGATAAACCTATTTTAAATAGAATTAATGGAGTAGATAAGGAATGTAATTAGACTGGAATGTTTAAATGGATTTAGGTAAATTGTTAAATATTTTTATAACTGAAACACAGGCTTATTCTATACCTGTGTCTATATATGTAATATATAGGGTATATGAGCACAGACTTTCAGATGACCCATCACTCTCCACTCTATCTAATAACACTGATACACTCAAGCACATATATGCTGAAAAGATCTATAATCACCAATATATATATTTCATGCTAAACCAGCTATCAGTTGGTCCAGATTATAAATATTTTTATAAAAAAAAAGGATGTTTATATTTGTTTTGTATACAGTTAAAGCTATAGATTAGAAATGTAGATTTGAAATGGGTTTTTAGATAAGATTTTTATATATATAAAAGGGGGGGGGGGAGTAGTCATTTGAAATTAGACTTGATTTTTAAATTTGTATAAAAAGTTTCTTGGATGATTTTAAGATTTGTAATTAAATAATGTAAAAAGGAAGTGTAATATAAAATAGTAGTGGGAGAGAGATGTAAGTAAAATATAATTATGTATGATTAATATAGTTGTTAATGTTTATGTTATTATAAGATTAAGGTAATTATGTATTTGAGGTTTATTTCTAAGTATGTATTTCATGTTGTTGTTGCAGATCCTTGAAAATGACTGTAAGAAGATAAAAACAGTTGAAACATTGGAGTTCATATTATATATTGAAACGGAATCTGAGGTTCAGATTACGTTTTACAGTCCTATTCTATCTCTCACCAACAAACTGGATTCAAATCCCAGTCCTACATATATATACGCACCTATTTGTTTCAATTTTTTTTAAATTTTGTATTCAAAATAAACGTTAACAATAGATTTAATAATCTTAAATTAAATAAATCAATAATAATGTTTCATATAATTTTAATAGGTCGTATATGTGCGTAAATCACATGTGTATATTAAAAGTGATGGGGGATTATGTATAAATTACTATTTATATTTGGATATGTTATATGAAAATGTATATTTACAATTTTATGTATCAAAAATATGTATATAATGGCGGTTGGGATAATGTATTCGGTTTGGTAGCTTGTAAAAGCATTCTAAAACAAAATCAATTAGCGTGATTAAATTATTATCTATATTAGAAAATTAAATAAATTTCATAAACAAAAGTTATCGTTTGTTTAAAATCTATTTCTGAGTCGGAAATAGATTTAGAACAATTGTTTCAAAAATACCAATCTGTTTGCATTGTTTTACACTACCTGATTAACAAAGGAGAAATTCCTTACTAAAAAAAGCTGTTTTGCAATATTATTTTATAGCTGCAGGTATTACAACTTGATATGATTCCTTAGATAAACTGGAGTCATATAAATAGGACCCAAAATTTAATCATCAGAGGAGAGTACATAAATTCGTAAGGCATCCACCGAATGAATCTACGTCACTCAAATTCTCAAGAAACACCTTCTTTCCATGACTAGGCCAACTCAACTTCAGCCAGCCTGCCACTAAAGATGAACCTCTGCGAACCTGCTGCTATATCGTGAAAAACAATCAGGAGATCTGCTTCTTGCTTTACGAAGGTAACGCTGTAAAGTGCTTTATGAATTCAGAACTTTCTCCTGATTAAAATTTAATATTAATTATTTGTAACTTTTATAGTCTATTCTATTCTATAACCATTTTGATTAGCCTCGTAATTTCTTACACTTTTAATTTAATGCAGCAATTATTTTATTAATATTTTGTCTAATATATATATATATTTTAAATGCTAAATGATATTTCAATGAACTCCCACCCTCGCCAGTATAGTTATTTTTACCTTAGCTCCTCGCATTAGATAGGAGTGACACTCAATTAATTAGCTTGTTTTTACTTTTAAAACTATAATGCTTGCTAGGTTGGGAGAAGATTTTAAAAAAAAAATGTTTTATTAATTATTATACTTTTGTGTAAACAATAGAGGGAGAAATAAAGTTTCATCTTTGATTAGTTTACGATTTATACAATGTTAATAATCTTCGTAAGAGCGCAATATTAATGCAAACAAATATATTAACTATATATATTACTTTTTATGTCTTTATTCTGGCCCATCTAAACATATATATATATAAATATTTTTCGTAAAGCACACCTTAGACTTAATTGTATACTATGTTATACGTATGTGGAATTCTATTAAATAAGTGTAATGAAAGGGGGGAGGGGATTTAGAACTTTCATTGGTATTTAAAAATACTTTTCTAATAATATCTTTAAACTTCATTTAATAAATACGATCATACAATTATCTTTGATGTTATTATTATAGGTTGTAAGCTTAATTATAGATATTTGACTAGTTATTAGTCTGTCCCAAAGCATTGTTAGCATAGGCCACACTCATGTTATTAAGTTTTATCTAGAGATGCGCATCGGAATCCTCGAGCCGTCTCATTTTCGTTCCAGATCCTAAACAGGACGATGAATGTCCCTGGACCATATATATGTTCATGTAGCAATGCATGGGAAAATTCCGGCAAAGTTCGGCCCATTGCAGTCCCTTTGTCAACCAATTCCACAAAATGTGGGGTGGCAAGTTGGCTAGACTGTTTCTTCTGTTAATCTGATAAAGCACCTCAAAGTATTGGATCCGCAAATATTCGGCCATTATGCTAACACCGTGTCACTTTATATTAGATCCCTCTTTTCAAAAAGCTCAAGCCTATAAATATCTGTATCTAATGTTATGATCTAACTAAACGTATGTCATAAGTCAAATAACTCTTGATGTGTCGCTTAACGACTATATATATAATTTAGAGAAATAATTCCACATACGTTCAGTAAATAAATCTTTATTAAAAAATTATATTTTCTTATATATATTAAACTTATGATAGCTTGGTCAGTTAATTAACCGACAATTATGTAACCCATTCTGGGAACAGTCAAGGTGGTGTTTTTGTTTGTAATTCGGGCAAATCATTATAAATTGTATACTTTATAAATGCACTAGATTAATTGAAATGTCATTACGCCGCATCAAAATTCTCCAAACTTATTTGTAAATACTTTTGCTCAAGTGCGAGTAAGCACAATATAATTTATTTGTAATACGAGGCTAATCACCATTTAATATAATTGAAATGTATATTTTTATTTCTATTTGTTCGTTATTAAATATAATTTTAAAACTAAAACATCTGATCATTGCTCATTCTTTAGTTAATTGATTTAGTTAAATTTTAAATGTCATGATTGGTGGAATGATGTAAGATTTCACTAAAGTTAAGCATAAGTGTTTGTCTGTTTTAAAATGTATATACGCATTTGTCTTGATTTCCCCCTGAGTCTTTTTGCTTCTCCGACGTGCGATGTCGGCCGTGGTAAATTAAATACTCTAGTATCATCAGATTTGTTGCTCATAAGCTAGTAGATCTGGAATCTGGGCATACAGGGCAGAATTCATGATTGTTCCTGACATATGTATCTGGCACATGATTGGATTCAAGGTACTTTTGCCTAGATGCTAGATCTTGTTATGTGGACAGACAATTCCGACTGATACAATATATATGTTCAGTAATTATATAAGAAAATAAAGTTTTTGAAAAGAAAATTTTTTTTTAAAATTTATTTGATATTATTTGAGAACATACATATTTTAAAAGAATTAGTGATTGTACAGTTGATGTGTTATAATATATAAAAATTTCTTGCTAATATGGTATTCCTAAAGTAAAAATTAAGAGTACTATGACCATAGCCAGTATATTGCCATAAATAACTAAATAAATTTCTGTACATTAAAAATGAACTTTAAATTTATTGGTAGCTACAGTAATAATTATTGATGTAACTGTCAATGATTATTATGAGAAATTTTAGTTTTTGTCATCACTATCAGGCTTGACTTTTTTGGTTTATAAATAGTGTTAGTCAAGTTTATTTTTTGTATTAAAAATTTAAGTGAAAGAATCAAGATTTTAATATTATCTTTGAAGTTGTTCAAACCATGGCTAAAAATGTTATTGTTTATTCAGAAATGATATGTGAATCATTATGAGTAAGCATGTATGCACATATATATTTCAGTATATACTGAAAATTTTCATTCCTTCACACATTCTTGAATCATATGAATATTCAATATGATGTTTTTGATACCACTAATTCTTGATTCTTATTAGAAGTCAGAGTAGAAGTATAGACAGTGCCTATGACTTTTCAATAGAAGAAGAATCAGTGATTTATAAAGCTTTAAAATATAATTTTTATTCTCTTTAATTGTATTAATTGTTATTGAATTCAGAAATACAATGTAAAACATTTATGCATAGACACCCATAACATTTATGAACCTTAATATATTTATGCATATATTATTTTGAGCTATCTGGGAAAGTCTTTTAGTAAAACATTCTAACTACTTAAAGCTTCATTGGCACAGATCTTTCAACTATAGTTAAATGCCAAGGATAGTAAACAGATTATATTAATTAAAATTTGCTACATCCCAATCTATATTTAAATATTTATTTTGAGGATACTCTTTTAGTGATATCCTTTGTTTCTTAATTAATTGAAAAAAGCTTGGATGAATAATTTTTATTTTCATTTATATAACATAATAATAAAAAATAAATTGAAACAAAATTGGAATCTATCATATAAATAAATAACAGTTAAATGAGAATTAAATGATTACATATCTAGGAGATATTTAATAGTGCCATTTCCTTAAGATAAATTATCAAGCATATTTTAATTTTGATAATTTAGTTTGTGCAAAATAATTTTTCAGAAAAAGAAAGATAGACTGATCTTCCTAAATGTCACATGATAAGTAATTAAATTTGCTTCCTATTAATTAATACAATAAAGATCTTTATGAAATATTTTGATCTCTTCCTTAAAACTTAAATGTATTTATTTATCTCCAATCATTTTTTTTATTAAAATGTGTGGATAAAAAAACAAAAAATTCTTAAAATAAAGTTTTGTTCTTTAATATTTTACTTTCAAAAATTTATAATAACTTTTCCGTATATTAAGCAAGAAATGTTAAAAAAGCAATTGTATGCAGGTGGAAAGTCATAAAAATGTAAAATTGATTACATATTAAAAATCTGATTGCTGCATTTACAACCTTGCTGACTTAATGAGAATTAACCTTTTGCATTTTTAATAACACCTGGCAGTTATTGGATTAAATTTCCAACTTTTTATTTTTAATGAATTAACTGTAATTTTAAATGATTTTATTGAAATTGTTTGTTTGTTTAACTAGCAGAAGGATGGTATAAAGATTTGTTTTTTTTTTTTTTCAATTTAATATTTTTAACATTTTAACATTGATATTTAATATATTCAAGTCAATATAATTTATTTAAAATGTCTATAAGTAAACTATTTATTTTATATAGCACGATGTTTATAAACTGTAATATTAATATATTCATACTCTCACTTTCAAATACTTAAGATTTGCCCACATATAAGTGTTTGGTTTGAAAAGATAGATGATTCATTCTATCTTTTCCAAAGACTTATCTTGTGTTTGAAATGGGAGTATTCATTTATTAAAAATCTGCAAAGTGCATGTGCAATAGCTTAATGCTGATTATTAAAATGTCTATGAAAGTGATAGATAGTATAGATTATTTTTTTAAATAGGTGGCTTAGTTTCTTATATAGGAAGAGTGGGGGAATGTTTTAAATAGTGCTCACTATCAAGTTTGTTTGTTAGGATTTAAATAATAAGAAAGTTGTTTATAATATAGTTTTGTTAAGCTTTTTTTTTAAAAAAATAATTTTCAAATAAAAAAATAAAATGTCAACAATTTTAAAGAGAAAAGTTACAATACTAAATATAATGTATACATAAAGAATATACATGTTAACTTACTGCAGAAATATCTAGTGATATATATATACACTATATGTATGAAATTGATTTAAAGTAAAATTATATGTATTAAGTGAAGTTCATTTACAAAATAGTTTTGGTAAGCATTTTTGTTTTAAAAAAATAAATTATTATCAAAGTAAAAATGTTAAACACACTTCACTTCAAAGAATATTTTATATTTTTAATCACTTATATACATATATTAAATATATATTCATAAGGGATATACATTTTAACTTATAACAGAAATATCTAGTGATATATATATATATTATAAGTATCCAATCAATTTAAAGTATGATAACATTTTTCATTTTCATTTACTATGTCAATGTTTAAAACTTAAAAATAATAGAGATATTTTTTTTTTTAATATTAGTTGCTTTTATTGGCCATGTAGTAAAAAGCAAAAATAAATTATTGTTTCTTCAACCACAACATGAAATAAAAGCATGGTGAGGGGGGGGGGTTTCAGAAATTAATTGTCAATCCCTATTTTTTATAACAATGGATTGACTTAATTAATTTCTGCCTCCCCCACCTCATACTTTTATTTCAAGTTAAATCTAAAAATTCCAATTGCGCTTGAAGAAACAATTATTTTTTCTGCTTTTAGTGCATGGTTAATAAAAATATTTAATATTTATCTGAATTATATTTCCACAAATTTCAAATTATTTCAATTTTACAAATATAGAAAAAAAATACTGAAATATTAATCAGAGCAATGGCCTTTTATTCTTTTGCATTTGCTAATAAAAATTTAGATTTGGTTTAACTCAATTTCTACAATCCTGAATAGATTATTATTTAGATTATGTAAAACAATGAAATTCTGTTTTGAACTTTAAAACTCTATAATTATTTTTTTTTAAAAAAAAGTGCTATGGTCATTATGAAAGCATTTTTTTTTTTTTTGACAATCACAGCTTTTTACTTACCATTATTATGTTTTCTTGACTTGTCTTTATTAAAACAAATATTTCAAATAAAATCTAACTAATCATAAATATTTTGGTCACACAATTTGTTGCAAAATATTTATAATAAATAATTATAATTCAGTTTATATGTAACTGAAATGGAAATAAATGTGCCTTCCAATGAGTTATGTAATATAAATAAATGATTAAAAGATAGAGATAAACTATGGAAAGTACACATTTCATTTTCAAATCTAAATCAAAGCATGAGTAATCTTGGGCCTGAAAACCAAGGAACTACTGATCAACAACATTGTCAGCTTGTTTGTATTAGATTTCTTTATATGGTATCTTGAGATTTTTTTAAAATTAATAATCAGTATTATTTTAATTCCAGTTTTTACTCCCAAATGAGTGCACAACTAGCAAATGAGCATTAAAATTCGCTGAAAGAGAATGAATTTAAACTGAAATGACTGTAACACTACTGCTGTATGAGCACATTTCCAAAAGTTCTGGCTGAAAGATTAAATGACTTATGGTTTTAAAAAAATATTAGTTAATAATCAAAAAAGTTAGAAGTTCAAAGACTTGATATATTTATTAATTGCCTGTAAAGTAGCTGCCATTTTTTTTTGTCTCACCCACTCATTAACAAATGAAATCATAGTTTGAAAATTAAAATTTTGATTAGAATGGCTCTCAAGTTCTAAATTGATGATGGTTCTGACTCTGACAAGCATAAGATGAAAATCATAAGCACTTTTTTATGTGATAAAATTAAAACAAAACATTTATTTTTGAAAGGAAAAGAAATCAAACATATCTGCTTAAGTTGATTGGATATTGCATGAGAGTTGATTGCCATTTTGTGAAATAGTAAGAAAAGAAAAAAATATATAAATTCATGATAGAATTACTTGTGTTCTTGAAACTAGTAATGTTATATCCACAGTACAAATTAAATAATATACTGAAGCTGAGAAATCATTAAATTTGTGATAGAGGGTATGAACAAATACTATATTCTGTATAGAATAACAGAACATCAGAAATCATTTAATCTTTATAAAGATTTTAGCAAAGAAGACATGGAAAAGAGTAATACCAGGCCATTCAGAAATCACTATGAAATTAAAAATACAGAATTTCAAAGCCTTTGTTGAACTTGACATAATTATTATCCTCATTTATTTTGCATTGTAAGTCAATTTAAATAAAATTTTAATTTTATAATTTACATTGCAAATTCTATCACTGCAATCAAAATACATCAAAACAAAATATCTGCTTCTATCCGTGCAGGCAATTATCATATAACAGTTACGAATTTAATCTCATTTAAGCATTGTGAATTTTGGATTTAATCTTCAATTTTAATTGCAAGAAAAAAAATTAAGAAGGATATTACGTTTTATTTATTTATTTATTTATTTTTTATGAGAGAGAAATAAAAAGATGGGAAAGAGAATATAAATATGCTCTATATACTTTCTCACTTTATTTTTTTATTGTGATATGATTTCATTTGAGTATTTTGTTAATTATTTTTGTTATTATCTTAATATCTATAATGTTTTTAATCAAATTATGATATAGGTGTATATATATTTATATGTTTAAATATCTATTGTATATTATGTATTACAATCTATATAGGCTGCACTAACTGCATTACTTTCGTAGTTTTTAATATTTCCACATAGACATGGGATCTTATGGCATGTCTTCCAAGATTGTATTTATTTTTTACAATGTAACATTGAAATAATTTCAATTGTTTATTTTATCAAGTAAATGATTTATTTCTTTAGATAAAACTATAGACTTTATATGTTTAATGCTATTTAACAAAATTAGTGAATAACAGGGCATTATTATTTCATCATATAGATGTTAATTTTATTAAATTGGGAAATGATTTCTTTTTTAATTAGATAGCTTTGTATTCGAATGCAATTTTAGTCAAATAAATTGCAATAAGGATTAACCATAGTTGAGAAATGGATGGTGAATTTTCATTAAATTAATTTTTAAAGGAATTAGATGCAATTTAAATTTTTTGATAAATTTCATATAAAAGAAGACATTACTAAAAATTTGTTTATACTGTCTTTTTTTAAAATAATTTATTACTATAGCAACTAAAGTAAAATTACATTTTATTGTTGAAAAGGCAATTGTTTCTCTGCTATTCTAAACTACTTGTTATAAAGAATGTATTTGAGAAAGTGAGCATTATTCACAAATGCAATATTATTGGCACTTGATTAAAAGATTGAGGTTAAAAAATCACATTCTGCAGCTTTTTAACAGTAATATTTAAATAGAAATTGGCTTACTGGATTAACTTACAATACAATAATATGCTTTTTAAAGAACAAAATTATGTGGAAATGTGATAGTAAAACATAATAAATCAAATTTGAGGCCTATTAGAATTAGATACAGCTCATCAATACAAAATGTTCATTTTATTGTTCACTACAAAGAATATTTATTAAAATTATATGGTTTCTTAATGCTTGATTATATAAAACATATTATGTCATTCATTTGTAAAGTTTTGAACATATATTTTTTTTTGCAATGAATTGAAATGTGATAGTTTTATTCTATTGAAGGGCTTCATGGTATAGTGATTTGTATATATTCTCATATGTGTATGACATAAGACTTGACATTGAACAATGAAATTCTTTCAGGTCACAAATACAATTTATAAACAATTCAAGTAGCCATCCAATCATATTCCATAAATGAATTTTTAGCTATTTAAAGTAAAGAATAAGTATCCCAAGTTAATCAAGATTAGCTAGATTAACGTTGGTGAGCTGACTAAAAAATAAAGACATAATTATAATAAAATGAGTCTTTATTATAAGTGGAACAATACTATTATGGTCATTGTATTCATGTTTACCTTTATCTTTTATAGAAAAATACATCATTTGGTATTGTATGTTATGATGTTATATTGTAATACTTTGCTTAAAATTTTAATTCTTTATTTTCACCTGCATTTTTGAATGCTTATTTATATAATTTCATAATTGCCCTTTGTTGTGGCTCAGTTTGAATATCTTGACATAAACAAACAATAATGGAAAGCTTATGTTTTATGCTTTTTTTTTAATTATTTGTTTGAAATTCTTTTGCAGTTGTTGGTTTCAGTTGTAGAAAGTGGTTTTATTATTATTTGCACATGTATAGTTTTGCATTTATGCACTGTGTATTTTTTGGATTGATGTATGAGGTGTTTCTTTTCAATTTTAAGCATTAGAACTGTTTGTAGTGATTTTAATTCAGATTTCTGTAGGAATGTTGCTCTCTATTGATTTTTAATACAAGCATGGTGGATATGTTTTTATTGGCAAATTACACATATTTTTTGGATAATTTGAAAATTAAAAATTGCTGATGAATAGATTATTGATTTTATGAAGCTTATTTATTCTTAACCAAAGCCATTTATGATCCAGACTGCTTTGTATATACTAGGTAGTTGCTCCTATTTATTTTTTGTTGTTAGATTTGTGCATTTGTTATTGCCAAGAACTGTTATGATTTAAATTTTTCTTATAGCATTATGAATTGCATTTGTTCTCTAAATATGTAATAAGGCAACTTTGTTAGAGGACAAAAATCAAAGAAAATTTTACTAAACTTTCAGAATTAGCAATTTGTAGTCTTTTAAGTAATTTTTTTTTATTGATTCTCTGTGTAAGGATTTTTACTTTGTATTGAATAATTTTTCTCATGTACTATAGGTCATATATTTATTTATGTTAATTGTTAAAATTATTGTTATTGGTGGTTGTAGATTCTTATTAGAGGATGTATATATAGGTTGCCATTAGTTTAAAATAATATTTTTTTGGAGATAGGGTTTTGCACTTTTTACTTATGCTAGCACTCTTCCAGTTACGTAAACTCAATTTATATAAATTTACACTTATGCAAATTTTAATATATATATATAATGTCTAAAAGTGTCATATGTATGATATACAAGCCAACATAGTTTTCTTGTGTGTTTCATGTTGCATGAATATTTCTTTTGTTTTATTATAGTGCTTGTTTAAAACAATTTTATATTTTGCACCATGGATAATAATATTCATGGATTTGAAAGGGAATTATAATTCACAAAAATTCATCTTGTGTAAAGAGATATGGAATGGATTACTTAATTAAGTCAAAGATTGTCTATACATTATACATAATTGTATGTAACAGATGTATGGAATTTTGTAAAAAACAAAGCCAATATATTTGTTTTAAATTTAATAAATAACAATTGTAATTTGATTCATGTGGGATATACACATTAATTCAGCAAATTATTTTATATCAGAAAATTGTTTTCAATGTTTGTATTCTAATTTAGTTCAGATTATATATAAACTGTTGTTGCTAATTGTTATTCTTAGTTATTAATATTTTTTTAAAAAGTTAATCTTTTAGATATAAATTTTCTTTAATAATGCAGCTCCTGAAATTTAATAAATGTTTGAGAATGAAAAACATCATCCTGAGTGCAAATAATAACATAAAATTGAAAATATTATGAGTGGATATTTAAAACAGTGATATAAGGTAAATCAACTTTTCTTTCTACAGTTCTATCACTAAGTGTAAAATTGGGCAATCAATAGTTGCCAGATAGTAATGCTTAATAAATGGAGTCCTACATATTTACAGACTAATTTTTAATTTATGGCTTTTTAGTGCAGTGGATTTTTTGATCTAATGCACCATTTTATCTGCCATTTATTGATTATTCAAGCATGCACATGACAACAGATATTGGGTAGAAGAAATAGATTTGCTATTTAAAAGCAATGTGAAGGCAAGGTCATGTGATGTTTGTTAATGTAATAATTCTGGCCAAGAAATATATATGTCTTTAGTTATTGAACACAAAAATAAGTAGATTTGTGTCAGCAGATTGAAGACATTAAAGTGGTTTTAAGTTTTGGGCTAATAGTTTGATAGTAAAAAAAAAGTGTAAATGGAAATTTTTCAAGGAAATGGCCATCAGATCCAAGAACTGAAAGTGCACTAAATATAGCTTCTAAACTATTCACTGACAAAAACCATCAGTTTAAAACAAGTCTTTAAATATGAATAAGATAATATTGCATAGGAATTTGTTAAGCATTACCACCTGACTTATTGATTACTCATGCTTACACAAGGAAGCAGAACTTGAGTGGGAGAAATATATTTGCTATTTAAAAGTAATGTGAAGGCAAGGTCATGTGATACTTTATTTGGTGATATAAGTCGGTTGCTTTTATTGAGTATTTGGTATTTAATCTAGGTTTTGGCCTTTCTAATTTGAATGAAGAATTATAACAGGAAAAAAAATCATTTTGGGTATTTATTTAATATATTAAAATTTGGGGAAGTATCGTTCTAGTTAATAATGCAGTCAGAATTGTATAATATGTCTAATATATTCATTTAATACTTAACATTCTTGGATTAACATGAAAATATGGTTACTAATCAGTATAAGAGAGCAAAGAAAAGATAATGTAATGAATGTTTTATTCAAATAAAAAAGAAGAGTCAATTAAATATATTTTAAGGAAAATAATAAAATAAAAAATTATTAAATTATAAAAAAGTTAATATTGAATTTACTTAAACTAATGTGCTAGGAAGGTTGAATTAAGTGGTGTTATAAGTATTAGATGATTTAACATAATATATGAATACAAGTTTTAGATTTTGTAATTATTCATGGTTGTATTTTAATTTATTTACCAACCTTTAATTATAATTAATAGTTTTTATGTTAAGTAATTAGATATCTGATATATTTATCAAGAATTGTTTTATTCATATTCTGTTTTTTATTAGTTAGAATCTTTTTTTGTGGTGTTTAACATACTTATTAGTACATGTTAAAATTTGTATGGGTTTTGTTCATGAATAAATGTAGTTACTCTGTATATATTTTTTCTATAACAGATTAAATCCTCAAGGTTAAGCATCCATTTTGATGTCTCTTCTTATTACAAATGGTTTTTCATTATATATGTAGTTTTAATTTGTTTTCAATTACATGTAATTGATTTACTTGTGGATCCTTTTATAGCTCATCATTAAGCAGCTTTTGGGCTATTTGAAATAAACATCACTTGACAAAGGAAATTGTGATATTAGAACAGAATTAGACATAAAATCTATTCTCAATCTTTTTAGCATTTTCAATTGGCAAATAAAGTTTTATGATAGTTATTTGTGATTTCCCTATTCAGTAGGAAACTGTAAGTACACATTAAAGGCCATATTCTGAAAATCATACAATTATTTATTTTGTCATGAATTTTATCATAATGAGGATGAGCTGTTACCATAATTCTTATTTTTTATAACTTGTTTTTATTTCTGAGATTGGTTTTTATATATGTATATCTTTGTCCTTTGTATTAATATACATGACTGGATGCAATAATATTACTATTACTTTTAGATAACCTGGTCATGAGAATTGGAAAGTGAAAAAACAAACAAACAACAATATACATTTGATTATATAAGAAACTTCTGATATGTAGCTCCCCCTTTAGTGTTTGAATATGTTTTCCCAAATGATAGATTATACAATAAAGAAAATTTGAATATATTTTCCCAAATGATAGATTATACAGTAAAGAAAATTGTTAGCTGTAGATAATTTTATATATTTGCTGCATGACATTTTATTTAAGTTTGATTTTCCTTTTAGATGCATGTTTACCATTAATCTTGTACAGAATATATAAATATTATTTAACAAATGAAAAGAAGCACTGTAATATATCACAAGAGATGTTACATAGCACGAGAAGTCCAGTAAATGAGGCCTAGGTTGAGAAGTCCAGTAAATGAGGCATAGGTTGACTTATATATTATAGTTTTTAAATTTTTTGCACTTTCATATTGTAAACAAGTTCAAACAAGAGGCATGTCGAAATTATTCATTGTGATTCTAATGAACTTCACAGCACAGTATTTTTTTTTTCAAATTTCTTTTATTTTCACTTAGTATCAATAAGCAAGATTTGTAATTAATTGATTGTCAAATTTAAAAAAAAAAAAGATGAAGTAATAGATTTGGGTATATTTAAATACAATATTGGCTATATTCTTAAAAGTGTTAAATATTTTATGCTTTTAAGGAAAAACGATATGATGTAAGAATAGTATTTGTTAAATCTGGATAGGTTTTTTTTTTTTTAGTTTAATTAATGATCTGGATTATTTTTGTGTGTATATATATTTTGAATATATGATTTTTTTTTCTTTGCTATTAGTATATTACTATTTATTTATTTTTGTAAAAATATTCAAGAAATTCTATAGCAAAATATAAGTAACGTTTTTCTTTTTAATATCTAATGTAATTGAATTATTATTGCCTACTTTGTAATGTATACTTTAATGAAATAAGTTCAAGGATGATGCAAAATTCTATGAATTACGTTTTATTGAAAAATATAAGCAGTTTACATTTGAATTTGCATTTTATAAATGATTTGAAAAAGTCTTTTACTATTTGTATTTTAGTTCTACCTGCTTTTTTTTTTATTTCTAAAGTTCTGCGTATGTGCTTGTTGTCTTTAAAGTCGTTTGATTAGTCTTTGAACGCTTTATCTACTTTACATTCTCACAATGAAATGATTCTGTGCCTTCAGTATTTATATATTCATAGAATTTTGTTTAATCACCTTCTTATTAATTGTGCGGATTAAAAGTTAATTAATTATTATTATTTCTCTAAAAATGTATTTTGTATTTATAAATGATTTTTTTTTAAAAAAAAAGTAATTGTAAAATAATATCTTTTATTAATATTAACCAGATATGACTTCATATATTTTAATTTTTTTTAGCCGAAATCTAGTTGAAGTAATTAGGAATAAGATACGACCAAGCAAAACATTTGTTCATCACTGGGTAGTTTGCCATTGTTTGCTACCTTCTGAACTCAAATAATCTGATATCTCAATTTTTAAAACAACGCCATGAACTTTAATTAGCCTTTAAAGGCTTAGTTGAAAAATTTATAAATCTCTTAATCATTTCCTTGTTTTATTTTATGGTTATCATTAGCAGACACACATAAATGAGTATGAACATTCTAACTTCCGAAGAAAATACCTCAACAAAAAATACAAAATTATAAAATATAGAAAAAAATTGGAGTCGGAATTTAATTATTCTGCGTGAAATTAAATATATATTGCACAAATGCAAAATCCTATTTGTTGTGCAGAGGAATAATGGATATCGTGAAATAAACTCAAGATGACCCGAATCTATACTATTCTAAGTATCTGGAGACTGTAAGTAAAAGAGATAGCGGGAGAAAGAAAAAAAAAGAATAATAATGAATATTGTAATTTAATTACTGATGTTAATAATAATTATATATATATAGAATACACATTTAGTGCATTTTTCATTAAATTGAAAAAAAAATCATGTATATTTTTTAAATTTTATTTTATAAATCTTCTTTTGGGAATATTAATGAGAGGGTGGATTGTCATAGTTGTTTCTAATTACGCCATGCTTTAACTTAGCTTGTACCCAGCATGGCTACTTTGACATGCTTACAAAGTTCAGCAAACCTCAACAATTGACAATCTAAAAAGGTGCTCTGAATCAAGGAAAGGCCAAGGTAATCAAGCGCAAGCTGAGGCTTCCAATCATGGCACACAGCTGAGAGTGCTAATTGTTTGTTCTGTTATTAACAAACAAGATCAGCTCATTTCCCTAGAGCTGGTAACCTTGACAACCTTTCCCCTGCATCCTTATCTGCATCCTTTCTGAAGCATCTTCGAAATAAAATTAAAAAAAAAAAAATTGCAAATGCCACAGATTTATTATTTTATTTTAAATTTGTCAGTCTGCTCTGTAGCTAATCTCATGAGATTTCTAATTTAAAACAAATTATATTATAACATTAAAAAAAAATAAAGAAGCAAAAGAAAAAATGTGCTTTTTTTTTTGAAACCGCATTTAGATTTATTTATTAAGTTTCTCCATCTTGGAGAATGATCTATTGAATACAATTTGCCTAGTGAAGCTACTGATGAGCTGACAATACCTGAAGAGAAAGCATTACTACAATGAAAATGAGAAAGGAATTTCTTAAATTGAAGCTTTTCAAATCTTTCTGTAAACAATCAGAACACAATTGGAGTTTGCAGGCTTTAAAAATATATATGTAGATTGATTAAATAAAAAAGATCATTACTCGTTTAAATTGAATTTTTTTATTTATTAATGCATAGTTTACTATATTTTACATATTATACGATTTTTTAAAAAGAGAACAAAGAAAATATTTGCAATAACTTAATATAGCTATAAATATATTTTTATAGTAGTTTTTTTTTTTTTTAATGTTTAGTTAAAATTCAGGTCAAATTGCATATATATATATCGCAATACTCAGTTTATAAGCACTCACTCATAATCATGGTCTTCAGATAAATATATTAATGAATGTTAATAACCATTCAATAGACTGTTCTCAGTGATTTAGCGCACTGGTGAAGTCATGGATTGCAGAATTAAAGATTTTCAGATTCGAAACACAATCTGTCACTTCCGGTATTAAACGTCACATGATATAGACAACGAACTATTTCGTCATTAGGCTAGAGATTATTAAATTAATTTTATCCATAGATACAGACTTTAAATTTCATTAAAAATCAATACTTCTATTGTTTTTATTAATACAAGTACATATTAATTTAATTACATCTCCATTTCTCTGCTCATACATAATACCTAAGATATATATTAAAAACTACCATGTGTTTTACTTTTGACATTTAAATAAATAAATTCATTGTAGAAAAAACAGATGATATCCGAGATGTATTTGTGATTTCATCACTATTCTTTTGTTAGTCCAAATCACTTTTCTCTCTTTCAAGTATCCTTATCATCATTTATTACTTATCATATATAAAAATACTTTAACAATATTAAGAATCTTATATTAGAGTAGAGGTTTTTATATTATTTTTAGTCCAGATATAGACTGATTTTTGTCAAAGGTCAATCTATTTTTATAAATACAAACACCTAATGTTATTAATTTAGTTCAACATCCTTTTCTTTACACATGTAGAATATTTTAGATAAACCTTTAAACTGAGATTTTATCTATCACTTTTAAAACAAATTAATAAAAACACCAGAAAAAAAAGGAAATGATTGACATGGTGCTTTAGTTGAACCAGGTCACAATTTTTTTTTCAATATTTTTATTATCTTTCATTATGTATCATACATGGAAATATTCAGTTTACTTGTCACACCGTTTTTACAGATATTCATTCAGCAATGATTCTACTCTTTAATGAATATGTTAATGCTTATTAATAATCATTTTTATCTAGACATTATTATACTATTTTTAGACAAATGTTCTTTAAAATGTATCTAAAAGTTTATATAATATTAACTAGTCTAAAATATGATTATTAATAACCATTAGTACATTTATCTAAAGTCCATAATTATTGCTAATTATTTGCCAGACATTGTGAATTTATGATGGATTTAGAGGACATACTACTGGATTAACTACTATATGGGATATTGAACCATCATCTTAAGAAAGCTCTACTAAGTTAAGGGGATATAACATACAGAAAAGCTATTGTAAAATGGATAGCACATGAGATAACAACAAATAGTGCATCAGAATATCAAGTAGTAGTAAATGAATTAAAAAATATCACAAATGTATATGAGCTGATATAGAAAAATCAGCTAAAAAATTAATAAGAAATGAATTAACATGCAGTATCATGAGCACACAAAAAAGGGTATTCAAATTCAAATTGGAAAAATGCCATATTTGTGGAATTAAAAGACTCTTAGCTCATGTTTGCACAAAAAATGAAAATCATGTAAAAGATAAGCCACACCTGAACTTTAGGCAGAAATTGTAGAAAATCAGAGATAAAGTCATTAAGCGATTTAACTATTTGCAGAATTAAGGACAATATGGAGGTTGACAGCTGTGCTGGATTATCAATTTTTTTCTCTGAAGGAGTGGAATAAAATTAATGTTAAATCCAAGGAGAGAGTGAAATTGGGTAAGGCAAATGTAGTAGCCACTGGTGTGAATGAAACAGAATACACATTTGTGGAAAAGTTTCTGTTTCAGTGAAACTAAATCAAAAATTAAGAGTTTTACCATGAAATATAGGAATAGGTCTTAAAATAATTAAGAAGACCAAATTAGAGACAGAAGTCAGAATCAAGTTTTGTCAGCTGTTTAAACAGTAAATAAAGAACATGAGCAGTAGATGTAGAATTAGCTAAAGGTACACAATCTATAGAGTGTAAACCATGGAAGGTTCCATATACTCTGAAATCAAAGGTTAAAGAGCCAATAGCAGATATGATAAAAAAAGAGGTGATATCACCTATGTAAGACACATTGTGGGCTACTCCTGTGGTCATAATTGTTAAACCAGATGGGATTATTCATCTGTATGGAGACTCTCAAGTTACTGTAAATAAATATATAAATAAGAGTGCTTATCCCATGCCAAGGATACACAAAATATTGACATTGTTATAGAAAGTCTTGTTTTTTGCAAAGATAGATTTAAAGTCCACATTCCACCAGATTTCAGTCACAGAAAAAAAAACAGAATTGTTGCTGCTATATAGTCACATTAGTCTGCTTAATTATTTCACAAAAAATAGCATAGTATTAAAGTTGTTACATAAGGAACATCCAGGAGTAATGCATATAGGTTTTTGCATGTTCATATGTGTGGTGGCCTAAAATAAATGGCAAATTGAACAGACGGTAAAAGCTTGTCATGATTGCTAATCTGCAGTCAATTTACCAAAGAAAATATACAAACTGTAGATAGAGGTCAAGAAATAGTGGGAATGTATCCAAATGGATATCTAATATTAATAATAGTCAATTCATACTTCTGATCAATTGAGTATAAGCTTGTAAAAACTACAAGTACTAAATGTACTATAGAAGCCTTACAGAAAGTGTTGGTCACTCATAAATCTTGGTCTAGCTTACCATCTGGCCTCTAACATACTTGTGAAAAAGGCAATTCAAAGTTTGAAATCTGTCTTGAGGAAAGTAATATTATGAATATAGAAGATGCATCTGATAGAAATCATGTTCTATCAGCATTTTATTCCCAGTGCAACAAACTGTAAAACAGCTGCAGAGTTGCTGTTTGGCTCAAAAATATCATACTCATTTATCTAAACTTTTACTTGTAAAAATGAAATCAAAAAAAAGTACTTACAGTGAAAAAAATGCAATTCAAACTTTGAGAAATTTAGAATCAATGAAGCTGTATGGCATATTAAAAAAGACATAGATACCTTGCACCATAGTTGAAAAAGTATTTGAAGTTATGAAAGTTATCAAACTTGAAATGGTCAGAAAACATATAAATAATTTATGTGAATGATTCTCTGATACATCGATCATGATAAATAAAAAAACTTATCGCAATCAACCCTAATTTTTGGCAAATGATGAATGTGAAAATTTCCCCTTTATTGAGCAGTAGTAATGTATTGCCTATTGAGCGGAATACAGGAAATGAAGCTAAGGAAGATGGGTCAAGATATTGCTGATCCGAGCTAAAGAATCAATAGATATAAACATTGATCCTGATGAGAATAGAAGAACTTCTACTCCCTGAAGTCATAGAGATCATAGAAAGCCTGCCAGATATAAAGATTATTTTCTAAAATGAGGTAATGTGCACTGATCATACAAGTATTTAAATTAAAGAAAATTTAACTGAACTATATAAATTGTACCAACAGTACTGGTATTTTTTTTCTCCAGAATGAAATTGTAAAAGAGCATTAAATATTAATTATGTAAATTAGATAACTAGTAAAAAGTGTCTGAGTGTGCAGCAGTAAAGATTAGTCAGTCACAATCAAGAGGAGGAAATGGCTGCTGACAGTAAAATAATGCATTCTTGAAAGGAAGAAAAGATAATGCTGAATAAAGTTAGTTTTAGTAAATTGCTTACTGTTAAAGTTCTTATGGAAAGAAATTTACACAGATTTTAATTAGAAGAGTAAACAAACCAGGAGAAGTCTATGAATTGTTTAATTATTGCAGTCTGTGAAATAAGATATTTTCACACACTAAATATACTTTTTCTAAATTTCCAAAAATTAAAAGATAAATTATCATCAGTAATTTAATTTTATTATTTTTGTTATAATGTTAAATTAATATCTCAGTAAAGAGAAATAAACTTGCTGATATATATTTAAGTTTTGTGTGTATTTATTTTTTTGAGATTAAATCTTCCCATGAATACAGCACTTCTTTAAATTGTTCAGTTTATATTAATTATTTGGAAGAGAAAACTATTAATTACAATTGTGTGTATTTAAAGTTAATTGTTAAATATGTTGATGATTATTATTTGTAGTTGAAAATAATACAATGTAAGAATTGTTAAATAAAGTTAATTGTTTTGATGCTTGTATAAAATATATTGCAGAAGGTGGGAGAATTTATATTGTATTAAATTAAAATGTTTGAATTTATTGGTGATAAGATATTTAATTAATATATATTGTAATTTAATACAAATGTATAGTATCTCAAAGTGTAAATGAAATGGCTTGAGGAAAAAATGATGACAAAATAAACTAGTCATTTCATTAAGTTTTATCTAGTTTTATCGGTTTTTGCTAAGTGAATATGGTCTATCAGGCTGCCACTAGGCCAGATAAGCCTAGACAAAGTTATATTCTATACCTACTTATAGATGTACCTAGTTTGAACCCATTTGGTACCTTATTTATAACCAGAGCTAGGATTTTAGAACCATATCACATTTGCACTAACATTAAGAAAAACAAAAATCATACTTATGCTTTAGTTGTGCATATAGGATTCATCAGACAAAATTATTACTTAGATTTTAATATAATAAATGTATTCACCATTTTCATAAGTCTTGCTAGCTCATATCAAACACTATAGGTTTATGGTGGCAATTCACTCACCCTTGAATGATGTTTGATGATTTCGATGGTGGTTATTATCCCATGATGATTCACAAATGATAAACAAATACAGTGAAAACCATTATTTATCTATGGTCATTAAACACATTTATCTAGATCATTGATTAAAAACATGATGATGATGATTGATTCTTCCATCCACAGCTCTAGAACTAATGCCTAACATAAAATTTAGCTTTTATAAATTCATAATTATTTGCCTAACTTTATTATATTTAAATTGGGTCTTAACAATTAATATTCAACAGTGATGATTATGGTCATAATTAATAAGGCAAAGAATACTCTTAATAAAGATATACACCTCTTTTAATAAAATGAATTAACATTTATTACTGGACTGATAAAATATACATAATATTTATATAATATAAATAATACTGATGAGTTTATATTTAAATCATAATATTAATGATAACTAAATCTCCCCCCTTTTCCTTTAATGACTATCCAATATTTATATCATAGTATAATGTTTGTGCATCAATTTGGATAGTGAATAACTAAAAATTTATATCCAAAAGAAAAATATTTCATTAAAAAACAATAAACACTCTATGCATGCACATATTTTGGTAACCTTATAAATTTAAACATAACATATAAAACAAAATAATTAATTAGAAAAAAAGATTAGTCAGATTCTAGAGAAGGAAAAGCTTTTACAGAAATAAGCTTTAAATTACCTATCTCCCCTCTGACCAATTGAGGTCACTAATCATGATTTAACAGATTAGCTCCCCCAATACTTATACCACTTTCAACATTCAGGCTCCACAGCTATACATATGGAAAATATAATTATATTATTATGTATATGGTGATCCCCATTATGAATAAAATATTAAGAAAAAAAACCTTTTAACATATAAACAACATATTTCATGATTTGGAATTAATATATAATAATACATGTCTCAAAATAAAATACCTCGATAAATGGATACATATTATAATTTCAGAATACATAATATCACCAATAAAGCAATTGCTGTTATTACTGAAAATTCTTTTACTTGATTTTGGTTTTAAGGTTTAGAGATAAAAAAAATGATAAAGAATTTGTTATTAAAAGTTTTGTTACTAATCACTGATATAATAATAATAAAAAAAATTAAAGTTCATATTACCAGTCCTTTTACTTTCTTGAGACATGCACCTTCCAAGATTTCAAATTCAGCTTGTTGATTGTTTATAAATTTGGCAGCAGCCACAAACACCAATATGAAACAAATCTATTTACCAATTTCAGTGGTTTACTGGAATCCTATTTTCTTGGCTTGAACTTGCACTCTTTTACTATGATGATGATGGTGAAATTATTTGCTTCCATTGTAACCATTTGGCACTGGAATTATTTCATTTCTTTTCAGAACATACTTATTTATAATAGACCAGGGATATCTGCAGTTTTTCATATATTTATCATTTTGCTGGGGTTTAAACTCAGTCAATGGCATAACTGAACTAGCATGGTTTGACACTTCAACATTTTACTTATTTTCATTTTAGCCTGCCATTAGGCTGTAGGAAACTTTCCAAATATATATATAAATAATGCTGGCTTTCAACAGCAATTCAGTCATTTCTTTCTCCAATTTAGTTTGTTCTCTCAACAATTTTAATATTTCTCTCCTGAACAGACTGATTCAGCCTTTTTGTACAATTTAGTCTTTTACATGACCTCACAGATAGAAACATCTGATTTTCATTAGTTAAAATATCTAATTAAAAATTGATAATTTGTTTTAAATTGACTGTTAGTAGGAAACCCAAACTAATATGATTTTTTAATAATTAACTGATTGACTGGTCTGGAATCCATTACCTTAATATCAGCTGGACTGGTCAGCTGAAATTCTAACCTTGTTAGTTTAATTAACATATCGTATAATTCTTTACAAACAATATAGTTTTTCATAATGAAATCACAAAAATGATTTAGATGAAATTTTTCTTTTAATATATATGTAACTGTAAGTATATTTAGCTAAAATACAATCACGCACTCAGATATTCAGACATTCAGAAAAACCTGACTATCAAAATAATCTGATTTTTACAAACTATAACTTAATATTCAAAACTAAATTATTAAAACTATTAGTCTTAAATTATTCTTATAGAAACAATATCAGAATTGATTAAGTATAGATCAATTTTGAAGAAAGTTAATAACCAAAATCAGAAAATGATTAACTGAATAGCTTGTGTCCACAGACAACTGTTTATATGTTTTCTAATCCTAACTTTTAAAGACAACTATTAAATAATTCAAGGTATATACTATTTTGATTTTATCAATACAAAACAAAGAGCATAAATATTTCCCCCATTCTCTTTCTGTCCTACGCTTTTGGGACTTGATCATGTAGGGTTTATACTTAGGTGCCCTACAGTTTCCTTTCTTATACAAGAAAATGTGATGATGACTTTTTCTGTTTTTATTTTGTGCACATTATTGCAATTTAGCCACAGGCTAAATTGAATGGGCATAATATAATTTTGTTAAAAGTAAGAATTTGAGATTTATAATTAAACCTGATAGCAATCAATATGTCTAATAAAGTAGCTGTTTTAAGAAATTATTGCTATAGATATCAGGGATTAAATAATTTTAATAATATTGCTTTGTTTCAAAAAGATCAATTTTATAAAGATTGATTGAGTGTTGCTACTCTTATAAATTTGTTAATAGTATTTTATTTAATAGTAATTATGCTTTTAGTAATAAGTGTAATAATGTGAAGAATAAATAATATGTTTTTATTTCTTTGCTTTTTAAATTTTCTTCTTATAGAATTATAATTAAGAATATTAATTTGTTTGGACATAAGAAAATTGCTTCAAAGAGGAGCATTATTTTAAATAATTTATTAAATAATAGAGATTGTTAATAGGAATACTATTCCTGGAGTAATGTATATTATCTCTTGTGTTTATAAAAAGTAGTATATAGGTCAATAGTGTACTGGTCAAAACATGTTGATCCATCTAACAGGAGCTGGAACTCAAAAAAATACTTCAAACCCAGTCAAGCCCTAGATTTAGATCAGGGACCACTAAGTCCCAGATCAAACACCTTATGAATAACATATCATGATGGCTCATGAGAATTTATTCTAAATCTGGCAATGAGACTCAATATTAACTAAATTAAAATATGCATATATGTAGTTGTATGTGTGGAAAGTGGAGAAAAAGGAATTCAAACTACTCAAACAAGTTAAAGAATATAAAATAAGTTTAATATAAAGAATTAATTATATACATTATGACTTAATTATATACATTAATGTGTGTGTGAATGAGCAGTCTACCAAATGGTAGATAATTACATATTGAAATTCATGCTAATGATTCTCATATGTTCTTTTATTAGCTAAATAGTATATATACATTAACACACAGCTTTGGTGGGTACGGTATTAAGATGCCAATCATTTTATTAAAAGAGATTACATAAGATTTCTAATAACACTTTGGTTTATGATTCTGAAACATGGTGACTAACATTATCTCGGGTAACATTCCAAGATTTATTACAGATATCATAAAATTATTTTCACGCTGTGTTGGCCATGAAAATGAAAAATACATTTAACAATTATATTTGATTATGAGACAAAATTTTCATTAACAACTCTTTTACTTAACATTTGGAAGGAAGAACACTTTGTTTTCCCCAAGGCATATACTCTTAAATACAGAAACAACAAATTATGACAGTGGGATTTTTTTAATATGACTAACATTTTAATTAAGAAAACTAGTAATATTTGACATATATATATATTTTTAAGCAGAGCACAATTTTAATATTAGAGCATTAAAACTGGGTCATGAAGCAAAAGAAATAATAAATAGAGAAGTGGCAGTGCTGATAGTGATGAAGATATAAGAGGAAAAGGTCGTACTTCTGGACGAAAATGAAGTCTAAGACCCCCATTGTAGGGCAATGCTTAGAGAAAAGTGGATTAGGTATACCATGGACATCACCAATGTACAGAGGCCTTTTATATAAAGTATGTGGTTCTGGAAAGCTCAACTATCCACAGTACAACACATGAGAAGAAATCTATGGGTTCAATCTTGTCACAACCCCCAGATTAGAAGCATACAATATATTTATAAATTCATGAAGAGTATCCAAATGTCAGTAATGCAGTACAGATGAATTTCTCTAATGACATGGAATAAAATTTACTGCTTTAAAATAAATGACCCTTGTTTGAATGTCGTAATTTAGACAAATAATACATTATGCCATTCTAGTATATATAGAGAGATTTCATTTAATAAAATAAACATTAAAATTCGACTCCCTCCTTTTTCTGCTATTTAAAATAATTCAATCCCACCTTCGTTGATTTTAATACTGAGAATATTTAAGCATATGATATTTTAAGAGTATGGAAAAATAAACCATTTCAGAATTGAATAATAACATTTATAAAATAAATAAGGTTTCAGAGCGACAATTAGTCTAAGTTCTGGATTCACCCCAGGTAGAATCCAGAGTTAAACAAATAAATTTTTATACTAAAACATAAACAAAATGTTGACTCGTAAAAACTATGTGGTGAGTGTATTAATTAATAATGCATTATGTTTTAAGGAGATGTTAATAACCTTAATTCATAGAGGTTTATTTAAAAAGAAGAAAGAAAAGATTTTAGAAGAGTCAACTCATCAGATTGCTTGTGATTGGCATATTAATAAAAACTAAAATAGACATATAAACTCAAGTAATAAATACATATAAATTAATGACTTCACAAAAGTTAAGAAAGTTAGAGCTTATGAGAGAGAATTAGATTTATCAAAATCAATTAAGAGCAATTTACATATTAGAAAGATACAAAGTTAAATACTACATTAAGAGAAATCTTGATAATAGGGTTTGAGATTAGTTAGGCTAGATTTACTTTTAGGTGGTGGTATGAAAATCATTCTTGCACAATCTTAAGAGTCCATTTTAAAAAGTCATCTCAGTGCATGACATTTAGGGATTCATGCAATTTCTTAGGTGAACACAAGCTTCTGATCAGCATACCAAAATTCTCAGGTCCAGCTTTTACTTCATTCTACGGGAGCCTGATGATGCAATAAATAAAATTGCAAACAAACTTGGAATCTTAATAAGATTCCAAGACACACTAGAAATACAAAGAAAAGCAAAAACATATAAACTTATTAGATTAAATACTTAATAATACTTTATACATCACACTTATTTTAGATTGAGTGGAGATTTAATTAAAATAAATTTATTTAGCCTGGAAAGAACAAGAAATAATTTTACCTTACGGTAAAGCAGAGTTCACCTAGTTTCAGAAAGTGTGCACTTTTATTTTAAGTTCCAATTTTCAGGTGTTCCACTTCTTCATGGCAGCAAGTATACAGGCATATCTTGGGATTCTTCCTACTTTAGAGTTTCATGGCATGGTGAAAGAACAGCTTGGAATCAGAAGTCCATTCATAGTTAAGTTAGGAAGGCTTGTTCTAGATTGGAAAACACATAGCAGTGAATTTAGACATCTTTGAGACACAAAATCTTTCATTAATGGCAAATTTTGAAAGTATTAAATTTTCGAATTGCCAACACAGTACAAATCTCAGCAAGCTAAAATCAAAATGTGAAAAGGAATATTGGAATTATTAGAAAATGAATCTATCACTTTCAATAGCTTGTTCCAGTTAAGAATAATCTAAAATGTCTGAAATTTTTAGGGTTATTTATACCCTCTCACTATCTCCCGCATAAACTTTCATGTTTTTCAATTTATAAGCCTTATCCCAGGGCAAAACTAAATCTCCTGCTAAACCAGGGATTAACTTATAGAAAGACAACAACACAAAATTAAGCCCCCGCTTTCAAAATTAAACTAAAAATAGATTATAATTAAAATAAAAGAAACAGGAAGGTAATTAAAAAGTTTGCTTGCTTTTAATTAATTTGATAAGAAAAAAACAAGTGGTAAAAGAAAACTATTTTAGAAATCAAGTTTATAAAAAGTAAAATGACCTATTTTAAACATAACTGAGTATGTGTGTTAATATATGTACTCTTTATAAACAACTTTTTAAATAGTTTTAAACTCTCTAACATTAGAAATTTAATGAAAATAAAAGGGTTTTATTTTTGGCAATAAAACCATTGAATCAGATAAAGCATCCGGTTGAATATATATATATTTTAATGGGATGGGGAATGTGGACTGGTCAGGAAGTCATACCTGGGGTGATGGAAAGACATCACTCCCAAGTAAACAAAATTTAAAATTTTTAAAAAAATTATTAAAGTAATGTTTAATAATCATAAATATTATATAATGATGAAATTATAAGGTAATGATTGAAGGAAGAGATATTAAAATAATGTTTGATATACTCAAAATGTATAAGCAATTTTATATATTAAGAGCATGAGATCAATAGATCTCTGTGAGATCAGCCAGTTATTTAGAGCAATTATAATTAACTAGATATATCCACCAGTGTTATCAATAAAAGTAAGTATGAGTAATACTCAAAATAATCATTCATTATCATGTGTGATCCATCAATCTAAATACATCAGAATAAAATCAATAGTCAGTCTTATGGCTGTATTGGAAATGGGTTTTCTGTAGACCAGGCTCACTATTGAGCCTTTTCCAGATTGGGCAATTATTTAAACATAACTGGATGCACCACTTAAGTGCTAATCCATTAGAATACATAATCATAAAAACAATAATGCTGAGATATTAAAACAGGCTGATCATCATCAATGCTCTGGCCACTTAGAATCATTAATGTTCTGGCCATCTATAAACTTAATTTCTAATAGACTAAACTAAATAAAATGTTGTGCAGGATATTTAAAGAATATAATCTTATGCACCAACCAGGATGATGATGATTATCATCACTGGATGCCTGTCCATTTATATATCAGCCATTATAAATGAATCTAGCTCAGAAGAACACAAACTCTATAACTGTTAGGGTGACCAAGAGATAATGATGCAATACAATTTTAACAAACAAGTTTATTAATAATAATAAAAAGCGATATTAAGGTCCCTAGAACATGGCTGTACAATTAGAAACCTGCTGATTTTGATTAACATACAGTAAGATTTATCGCATTTGTGATTTACATAATTACCATATACAATACAAGTTATTACTATGGTTTACAATATTTCTTAATGGGTTCACATATATATAATTTGCCCAGACATGTGATTTATTAATTTACAATGAATGCATTTGAATTGTTAAAAAATGATGAAAATGTGCATATGTTCTATTTGACACACAATGACATATATGCACACATACATGTGTGTGTGTGTAATTTATCAATATTATTTAAATTGCCCTATAATAATACATGATTAAACTTTTTAACTTATATTTTTAATAATACAAATACTTTATGCTAGGTTTACTTAAACTGCATATATATATCAGCATATTAGTGGGTTATATTAATTTATTTACCTAACATTTTTGAATTGTTATATAAAATACAATAAATGATTAAAATTTACCTATATGTGTTGTTCAATGTAAAAATAATATTCAATTTATTACATTGTGATATTGACTACCTTTTAATGGGTTCATTTACAACACACATACACACATATATATATATATAATCTGTGCACATATGTGTGATACAACAATTGATTAATTATATAAATAATTCATTTTTATCATATTTGATAATAGCAAAAATTCATTAATTTTTATAACTAATTCTATTTTGAATATACATAGCATTCACATATATATGTGTGTATCAATAATAAAATTTAAAAAATCAGTTTATTAAATTCTATGACAGCTTTCTTTTTTTTTTGAAAGTTTATAAAAAGTTTTTTTCTTATTGAAAGTAAAATCAGGTTTTAATTAATTATAATGCTTTTAGATTTTTTCCTTTTTTCAAAAATAAAATCAACCTTTAACAACCTATATTAAGTAATTATTATGTTTTTAGAATAATATAGTCATCTTTAAAATTAATACAGCAGGTATATATATATATTTTCCAATCTAAAAAGACCTCTGAAGTCTTTTTCCTGTTTCTTTTAAATAAGATGGTCAAGGAATTAATCTTGATTACTAATTTTTAATCCAAGCACAATTATTTGTGTTTGTTTCACTTTTAGAATGTCTCTTAATTATTATTTATTTAATAAACAATAAATAAAATTGTTTTATAAATCTTTAATTTTTAAAATATCATTTCAGACCAAAGAATATTGAAATAAAATAACTCACTGGATATACACATAACATATTTATCTATGATCCCCTGCATGTATAGATCAACAGCAGCATACATATATCAATTCTTCAAGTTTTCTCTTGGTAAGGTTGGTTTTTGGTCCATCATTAAAAATTATAATCCAGCCAATTGTCAGCATCAGGAAAGTATAATTAGGGTATGGTTGGCATTCTCCCTTCTGTCTAGAGTTTGATGAGCTTCAGGCCAGAAAACTAATCCTATGTCAGCTATAGATGGATACAAAGAAGTTTGGTCTCCCTTCAAAATATATCTAAACTTCAACATGATGAATTAGCAGACTGTGGCTGGATCTATTATCCTGAATTCAGCTACATCTGATTCATGGTAGATATTCTGCCAACTCTACTATGGCCAACAGCACTACAACTATCTATTTTGGTCAGCTAATTGCTGCCACTTGCTCAAAAATTTTACTAGCCAAACTCTTTCAAAACTGAAACCAGACTGTTCTTTTCAAAAACTTCTATCTAGCCTTTTCTGGCCAGCTAAAAATTAAAACCAGATCAAACTTTTCAAAAACTGTTATTGAGACTAATCTAATATTTTTCCATCCAGTCTTTTATAATCTTAGTGAGATGATAAAAACACTACATTTAAAAACAGTGCTTTTTTAAAAATCTTGATTAAAAAGAATTTTAATCCCTTTGAAAGCAACTTTGAAATTTTTATCAAAGGGTGATATACATGTTTTTACTTAGATAGAGATTTATCAATTATTGTTAAAAAGATTTTCAAAAATAGATAATAGACATTTGTACAATTATCAGAAAACATGCTTATTTTTAAATTTCAAAATCAGAGTTACATATAATAATATTTAGACCTTTTTAAATGTTTTAATTCATAATAAAATTCTATTTTAAATTCAGAACTATTTAATTCTTTTAGTAGGATTATTTTATTTCTGGAAAGTAAAAAATATATACTAAATTTTTTTGTCTGTGTTTATTTCTACTTTTCCTTTACATTATATATATATATATTGTGCCAGGCATTATCAAATGGCCTTGCACAAAGTATGGATTAAGCACAACAAATATATATCTGGAAGCTGACATTGGGTTGGCTACGAACTTTTAGTCTGAGACTGAATGAATGTTTTGATAAGTTTTAAGTGAAAAAAAATCTATGTAGACTATCTATGCTCGTCATGCTAAAGTAAAATATAATTTAAATATCCATCTGTGCGATCTATTGAAAATAATAGTAATTTAAATTTAAAAAAAAAATATTAATGTTAAAACCTAAAAATAAATTTATTCCTCAATTTTAAATGTGCGTTAATAAAATACTATTTGTGTGTTAATTACTGGCAGTGGTTTATTTTATTTTATTGTTATAAATATTTAATATATATACTTTGAGAATAGAAATCTATTGAAACTTATAAATGTTTAAAATCTCTGCTACTCTATGAGCTAGTGACTAGGGCTGACGACCGTGATCTTAACAGCACATATCTGTCGACTTTATAAATTTTCTAGGTTCAAAGTAGCCTAGTGGCGCTCTGTCAGCAGATGCGGTAAGACTGGAAACGTCATCATCATCCCCGACCGTTAAAGTGGCGCCCCATGTTGAGCGCCAGTTGTAACGATCCAGAGAAAGCGACTTAACGTAATCTGCACTACGGGGCGCCATCTAGGCATTTGAACCTAGAAAAATTTATAAAGTAGGCAGATACGTAAGTCAAAAAAAAAATATTTTTTTTAAATATTTTGGTTCCGGTCGTTAGCCCATGTCACTAGCTCAGTGGAATAGCAGAGATTTAAAAAATAATATAAGAATATATATATAAGAGGAACAAAATAAGCCACTGCTAGTAATTAACATACAAACATTTATTTATGCACATATATATAAGATTTAAAATTATTTGAGTATTAGTTTACATTTTACTATTTAACATTATTTTTAATTTTACCTTAGATTTTAATTTACATTTTTAATTTCTAGTATATTATCAGTTTACATTTTAATTAAGTTCGCACAGATGGGATTATAAAAGCTTGTTATAATATGTTGCTATAGATCAGTTACATAGATTTCAACGGTTAAACACATTTCAAAGTAAACATAAATGATCAAAATACAAACTTATTGATTACTGACAATTGCGGAGGGAAATTTATACGTAACCCAATAGTATTCACCATAAGATACTTGCATTGTCACCAATAACTTAAAAGACATCCGAATAAATACATTTTTGATACTCACCGTAAGGTATCATTATTTATCGAACGTCTATATATTTTGATCAAATATGGAAACGCAAAACATAGTTAACCAATAAACAATACATGCAAGCGTCTATAAACAACTTAAATTTAATGCATTTCTATTTAGGGTCGAGTATGAATAGACCACATAAATTTGCTTTTGAAAATAAACATTCTATCCCTATTTAACCTTAGGTTAAAATTCGTAGTCAAACTGGCATCAATTCATCTGATATATCGATGTATTCAATGTAATAAAATACAGCAGCACAAAAAGTTAAGAGAAGAAATTGCTTCTCATGAGATAGGAATATTACATCTATCTGCAAAGAAGAGCAATAAAACAAAAAACTCCATAGAAAGGAACTGCGGTATCCGACTTATAATTCCTTCCATAGGCAAACGGAAGTGTGCGGCATATGAAGCGATTCTGCCCATAGCGAATCAATATTACATCTACTAATCACACCAATATATCCAATCCATTGACCCAATCTAACCATGAAACAAATAACCTAAGATTACCCTCCCCTAATATAACTTTACAAATCTATACAGCCATTCACGCCCAACTTAAGTTTAACATTGATATATTTTAATTTATCGGAAAACAGAAATCATAAATAAACTTAAAGAACAAAATTAAATAAATGGAAATGATATTACACAAATAAATAAAAAATACGTCAAATAACATTTTAACTACTTTAGTCAGATAGGAAACTAATGCAATTATTTTAAATACGAAAAGTTTTAATTTAATGTTCATTAATTGTAAAGTTCTTACGGTTTTAAACAGTTCATCTTTATCTGTCGTTTGTAAGTTTGAACGGGAATTCCCACGCCGTCCTGAAGATATTGGTATACATTTAGCCGATGTTTTATTTATTCATTTGGAGGTTTTTTAATTTAGTTGGTCCTCAATGTAGAAAACGATAGTTCATTTCTCTTTCTTTGGCAAAACTGAAGTGATTGAATCGTGCGTCTCTTCACTTGCTTCTCCCCACAAGAGTTCTATTTTATTTTATACATTTTATTTTTACACACGGCATGACAAGAAAGTTATTTTATACATTATTTATTTAGGAGGTTGCATTGAGATAAATATGTTTTAAGAAATAATGGGTTTAAATGTGTATATTTGCAGCACAATTATAAATACCACCAACTTATTTATGACTGATTGAAATGCATACATAGGGTTACACTGAAGTAATTCCCAAAAGTACTCATCGTAAGGCACCACATTTCGATCATAAACTTATGTGGCTGTGCACTCCTATACACCTTAAAGCATAATTTATATTACAACAACAACAAAAAAAACAAAAACATCAATCGCAACCTTTTGACTTTCTTTTTAACGAAATACAGTTTAAAATTATTTATACTTTCTCGTGTTTAATATATGTGCTATTTCTTTTACTGGCAGAGCTTTTATAAGATTTCAAGTATACGACTTATGTAACCAGATAAAATATTTCATTTTGACAAAATTTGCTCAGGGTATTTGTGGTTTATTAAAGATCGGCCCGAGTTGGTTCGCCAGTTTTACTGTACCGGACCATACTCTCTGCGGAATTCTTTTCCTAATCTTGGTCACTTCATGTTCAGTGCAAGATTAGGAAAAGAATTCCGCAGGGAGTATGGTCCGGTACAGTAAAACTGGCGAACCAACTCGGGCCGATCTTTAATAAACCACAAATACCCTGAGCAAATTTTGTCAAAATGAAATATTTTATCTGGTTACATAAGTCGTATACTGAAATCTTATAAAAGCTCTGCCAGTAAAAGAAATAGCACATATATTAAACACGAGAAAGTATAAATAATTTTAAACTGTATTTCGTTAAAAAGAAAGTCAAAAGGTTGCGCTTGATATGTTTTTTTTGTTTTTTTGTTGTTGTTGTAATATAAATTATGCTTTAAGGTGTATAGGAGCGCACAGCCACGTAAGTTTATGATCGAAATGTGTGCCTTACGATGAGTACCTTTGGGAATTACTTCAGTGTAACCCTATGTATGCATTTCAATCAGTCATAAATAAGTTGGTGGTATTTATAATTGTGCTGCAAATATACACGTTTAAACCCATTATTTCTTAAAACATATTTATCTCAATGCAACCTCCTAAATAAATAATTTATAAAATAACTTGCTTGTCATGCCGTGTGTAAAAATAAAATGTATAAAATAAAATAGAACTCTTGTGGGGAGAAGCGAGTGAAGAGACGCACGATTCAATCACTTCAGTTTTGCCAAAGAAAGAAAGAGAAATGAACTATCGTTTTCTACATTGAGGACCAACTAAATTAAAAAACCTCCGAATGAATAAATAAAACATCGGCTAAATGTATACCAATATCTTCAGGACGGCGTGGGAATTCCCGTTCAAACTTACAAACGACAGATAAAGATGAACTGTTTAAAACCGTAAGAACTTTACAATTAATGAACATTAAATTAAAACTTTTCATATTTAAAATAATTGCATTAGTTTCCTATCTGACTAAAGTAGTTAAAATGTTATTTGACGTATTTTTTATTTATTTGTGTAATATCATTTCCATTTATTTAATTTTGTTCCTTAAGTTTATTTATGATTTCTGTTTTCCGATAAATTAAAATATATCAATGTTAAACTTAAGTCGGGCGTGAATGGCTGTATAGATTTGTAAAGTTATATTAGGGGAGGGTAATCTTAGGTTATTTGTTTCATGGTTAGATTGGGTCAATGGATTGCATATATTGGTGTGATTAGTAGATGTAATATTGATTCGCTACGGGCAGAATCGCTTCATACGCCGCACACTTCCATTTGCCTATGGAAGGAATTATAAGTCGGATACCGCAGTTCCTTTCTATGGAGTTTTTTGTTTTATTGCTCTTCTTTGCCGATAGATGTAATATTCCTATCTCATGAGAAGCAATTTTCTTCTCTTAACTTTTTGTGCTGCCATATTTTATTACATTGACTACATAGATATATCAGATGAATTGATGCCAGTTTGACTACGAATTTTAACCTAAGGTTAAATAGGGATAGAATGTTTATTTTCAAAAGCAAATTTATGTGGTCTATTCATACTCGACCCTAAATAGAAATGCATTAAATTTAAGTTGTTTATAGACGCTTGCATGTATTGTTTATTGGTTAACTATGTTTTGCGTTTCCATATTTGATCAAAATATATAGACGTTCGATAAATAATGATACCTTACGGTGAGTATCAAAAATGTATTTATTCGGATGTCTTTTAAGTTATTGGTGACAATGCAAGTATCTTATGGTGAATACTATTGGGTTATGTATAAATTTCCCTCCGCAATTGTCAGTAATCAATAAGTTTGTATTTTGATCGTTTATGTTTACTTTGAAATGTGTTTAACCGTTGAAATCTATGTAACCGATCTATAGCAACATATTATAACAAGCTTTTATAATCCCATCTGTGCGAACTTAATTAAAATGTAAACTGATAATATACTAGAAATTAAAAATGTAAATTAAAATCTAAGGTAAAATTAAAAATAATGTTAAATAGTAAAATGTAAACTAATACTCAAATAATTTTAAATCTTATATATATGTGCATAAATAAATGTTTGTATGTTAATTACTGGCAGTGGCTTATTTTGTTCCTCTTATATATATATTCTTATATTATTTTTTAAATCTCTGCTATTCCACTGAGCTAGTGACATGGGCTAACGACCGGAACCAAAATATTTAAAAAAAATTTTTTCTTTTTGACTTACGTATCTGCCTACTTTATAAATTTTTCTAGGTTCAAATGTCTAGATGGCGCCCCGTAGTGCAGATTACGTTAAGTCGCTTTCTCCGGATCGTTACAGGATAGATATCTTCATGTTGCCCATCTGTTTGTCTTCTTTTATCTCTGAACCTGGTGATTGGGATGCTGATGTAGTTTTGGCTTAGTATATCGATGTTATGGGGGATGAAATGTCACATTGTTACTATTCGACATCGTACTTTTTAGACTTTCAAAAGAAAAATACAAAAATTAGTAAAAATATAATTAATAAACATATACTTAATATTTATGTAAATAAGAACTTAAGACTTTAAATGGTCATATCCATTTAAAAGTCTCATTGGAGAGGGGGGTATTGTGCCAGGCATTATCAAATGGCCTTGCACAAAGTATGGATTAAGCACAACAAATATATATCTGGAAGCTGACATTGGGTTGGCTACGAACTTTTAGTCTGAGACTGAATGAATGTTTTGATAAGTTTTAAGTGAAAAAAAATCTATGTAGACTATCTATGCTCGTCATGCTAAAGTAAAATATAATTTAAATATCCATCTGTGCGATCTATTGAAAATAGTAATTTAAATTTTAAAAAAAAATATTAATGTTAAAACCTAAAAATAAATTTATTCCTCAATTTTAAATGTGCGTTAATAAAAATCTATTTGTGTGTTAATTACAGGCAGTGGTTTATTTTATTTTATTGTTATAAATATTTAATATATGTACTTTGAGAATAGAAATCTATTGAAACTTATAAATGTTTAAAATCTCTGCTACTCTATGAGCTAGTGACTAGGGCTGACGGCCGTGATCTTAACAGCACGTATCTGTCGACTTTATAAATTTTCTAGGTTCAAAGTAGCCTAGTGGCGCTCTGTCGGCAGATGAGGTAAGACTGGAAACGTCATCATCATCCCCGACCGTTGAAATATATTGTAACAATCCAGAGAAGGTAGACTAAAGGTATCTGCACTACAGGCACCATCTAGGCATTTGAACCTAGAAAAATTTATAGAGTAGGCAGATACGTAAGTCAAAAAAAAATTTTTTTTTTTTATATTTTGCATCCGGTCATTAGCCTATGTCACTAGCTCAGTGGAATAGCAGAGATTTAATAATATAATATAAGAGTATATATATATATAAAAGAATAAAATAAGCCACTGCCAGTAATTAACACACAAACATTTATTTATGCACATATATATAAGATTGAAAATTGTTTTAGTATCAGTTTACATTTTAACATCTAACATTATTTTTACTTTACTTTGAATTTTAATTTACATTTTAATTTCTATTATATTATAAGTTTACATTTTAATTAAGTTCACACAGATGGGATTATAAAAGCTTGTTTTAATATGTTGCATATAGATCGGTTACATAGATTTCAACGGTTAAAAACATTTCAAAATAAACAGAAACGATCAAAATATAAAATCATTGATACTGACAATTGCAGAGGGAATTTTATAAGTAACCCAATAGTATTCACCATAAGATACTTGCATTGTCACCAATAACTTAAAAGACATCCGAATAAATACATTTTAGATACTCACCATGAGGTATCATTATTTGTCGAATGTCTATATATTTTGATCAAATATGAAATCCAAAACGCAATTAACCGATAATGAATCCATGCAAACGTCTATAAACAACTTAAATTTAATGCATTTTTATTTAGTGTCGAGTATGAGTAGACTACATAGATTTGCATTTGAGAATAAACAGTCTATTCCTATTTAACCTTAGGCTAAAGGTTCGCAGCCAAAACTTGTATCAATTTATCTGATATATCGATGCATTCAATGTAATACGAAATACGGCAGCACCAAAAAGTTAAGAGAAGAAATTGCCTCTCATCAAATAGGAATATGACATCTATCTGACAAGAAGAGCAATAAAACAAAAACTCCATAGAAAGGAACTGTGTTCTCCGTCTTATCATTCCTTCCATAGGCAAACGGGTGAGTGCGGCGTATATATAAACGATTCTGCCAATAGCGAATGTCCGACTACATCTACTAACTACATCAATATATCCAATCCATTGACCCAATTTACCAACAACACAAATAACCTAAGATTACCCTCCCCTAATATAACTTTACAAATCTATACAGCCATTCACGCCCGACTTAAGTTTAACATTGATATATTTTAACTTATTGGAAAACAGAAATCATAAATAAACTTGAAGAACAAATTTAAATAAATGGAAATGATTTTAAATAAATAAATAAAAAATACATCAAATAACATTATTAATAAAGAATTTAGTTTGGTCAGATAGGATTCTATTGCATTATTTACTAAAAAGTTTTAAAATTTAGAGTTCTTATTGTTTCAAGTGAATATAAAGTTCTTACGATTTTTAAAATGTCCAACTTTATCCGTTGCTTGCCATGAACGTGAATTCCCATGCCGTCCTAAGATTGGTATTCTGTTGGCCGATTTATTTATCCAGAGGTTTTTTATTCCAGGTGGTCCTCAATGTAGAAAACGATAGTTTATTTCTCTTTCTTCCTAGCAGAACTGAAGGGATTGAAGAGTGCGTCTTTTCAATCCCTTCTCCTTCACTTCAACACTAACACCTATCTGTCACATTGTAAATAATTTATCATCCTTCTAATTAATTAAATAAAATCCCTTTTTATTTCCATTTTTTTCCTTTTATACATAACTTTAGGATCCAATGGACGTTACGTCATCGTTGATGATGATCCTTCCGTTGAGGTCCAATTTCCCCGATGGATTTATTTCATTGGCCATTCTGTTCCTATTGTTTTCCTATCTGACCATTGCTTATACATTTTAGATGCCCAAGGCTAGTTTACTAATTAAAATAATCATTTCCATTTTACAAAAGATTAATTAATCTGTTTTCAAACTTAAACATATATTTTTATCTCTAAATGTTTTTTGAAAATTTAGTTTTAAAATACTTTTTCTTTAATAAAGTTTTATTTTAATAATTATTTATCTGTGCGATTTTATATATATGCGAGTTTAAGATGATTTTTTTATTATTTTTAATCCTTAAAAAAAAGTTTTTATTGGCGAACTTTTTTTTTTATATGTTTACTAATAAAAAATAATGTAACGTACGTATGTGCTCGTTACAATATATATATATGCACACACATTATATTATTGTGTGCCATAAAATGGATCTGTTATAATTTTTTTTATTTTATTAAAATAGGTTTATTGCAATCATTTTTTAACACTATACTCCTTTGATATTAATTTTTTTAACTCTCAATTGTTGGTTACACCCTGATCCTATATATATATAAATTGAAACATTAAATGAATATTTTACAACTAAATGAAGTGTTCTCTATTCAGTCATCATAAAATTAAGTTTCTTAATGTTATTATGGCAAATTCCCTTTATATATATATATATATATATATATATCATTTTGTTAATTCCATATTGTGCCCTTTTGTATGGGTCAGCATCTAATTTTTGTGCTAATCTATTAGAAATTTTAAATTTAAGATATATTTGAATATGTGATGTTAAATTTGCTTATGGTAATATTTCAAAAGGTTTAATTAAAGTAATCTATGAGTATTTGATATGTGAAATTGTGCTGATATTGAGAGAGACATTTTAAATGATGATGATTATAATATATGGTTGGGGAAAAATGGCCATAATCAATACTGCATGAATATATTTAATTAATAAATATTTAAAACTAAAGTATTTAAAAGTCAAGTAAAATTAAATGCATATGTTTATTGTTGATAAAATAATATTATAAAAGAATATAAATATTTTAATTATTATAAGTACTTAAATAGAAGATTAATATTTGATTTTAATAATATTGGATAATTATTTTAAAATCTATTATAATATCTTATTTATTTAAAAATATTTATTTTAAAAAATGCAATTGTTAGTTTATTTTTAGACGATGACAAGCGTTTCTTGTATTGTAGAAAACAGATGTTAATTAGATATACACACACATGCTTGGAAGTTATCTAATAAAGTTGCAAAACTATTTTAAAAATTATGTTGTAAAATTTATAAATAATACGTGAGTTATCACGAGATAAAAATAAAGATATTCAGTGTGAAATATTAAATCTGATTTTAAAATATTGTTTTTAAAAATATGACGTATAAAAAATACTTAGTTTATTTAAAAATAATCTTATAAAAGTTAAAATTAAAATCAAGTAAGCAAGGATATTTTTAAAAAAATGTTTAATAGATTTAAATAAACGATAAAGATTATTTTAGAAATTTAATAATGTAATAGATATTAAATATTAAATAAGTCATTATTTATTTTTGATTTTGTGTTGTTGGTAAATATGTAAATAAGCCAGCAAAGTTGATTGTTTAATCTACCAATCAAATGGGAAGTTTCTTCCGGTATAAAAGCTCAATTTAATTGTTAGGAGAGGACTCTGTGATTGATTTTTCAAGTTAATTGTGTTATTAAAAATAGCTACGTAAATTTTGTAGACGCTTTTAAAATCATTTTTTAAAATTATAAGAGTGTCTTGTAGTAAGTTATAGAAATTTTAAAATGATAAATATGCAGTATTAAGTTAATTTTCCCTATCGATTGTCTCTATATTGAGCTCAATTTACATGCAAATAGTCATGGGAACATCATATATAGTGAAAATATATCGGAAACTTTATCTTAGAAATATGACAAATGCTGGATTAATTCGGAAAGTTACGAGATGGAGGAGGGTAATATTTTGGACAGTATATAATTTTAAAAGCTAATTGCTATTGATTATTTAAAATAGATATTTTAGAGAATAAAATACTTCTTTATGAAGAAAGTATTTTTGCAAGCTATAAATTTAAAAATATATCTTGAGTAAAGATATTAAAAATGAAAGTAGTTTTATAAATACTTCCTTCTAAGTCTTTATGTTTAAAAGACGAATATTGACAATTTTGAAAGGAAATAAACTGAAAAATAATTACAAAAGTCTTAAGATAATAAAAATATTATATTGAAATAATCTAAACTGTTGTTTGGATGAAGAAACTTATTCTTAGGATATTTTGTTAAGAAATGAAGTAATACATGGACGCAAGTTAATTTAAAAATAATTAAATATAAATTTTTATAAACTATAGACTAAATTAAAATAATAACTTTTGAATAATATTTTTAAAAGAACTAAACAGGATCTATAAACTATTTTAATTTTATTTTATTTTCTTGTGGGAACTTATTTTTTAAAAAGAACATTTTGTTTTATAAATTTTAAAAAAGATGGGAGAAGGAATGGTGTGCTAGTGAATATGTGCCTAGGATTAAAACTTTATGGTGAAGAAAACGTGGAGTAGTAATATGAACTCTGTTTTATTTATCTAAATAAAAATTAAATATTATTAATTTATTAAAAAAGATAGGTACATATCTTTAAATAATAATAAAATAAATAATGATTAATTGCATAGTTTATTTTATAATTAATATAAAGGAATATTTTAAAGTATGATCGTGAGTATAAATGTAATTATTTTATGAAGCTGTAATTAAGAATATTGGAAGATGGACTGGACTCAATTATTATCTATGGTAAAAATTGTATAATAATAATTTTGATGATTTAATATGTTTTATTTAGATAAAAATATTATGTTATTTTGAATAATGTATGATTATGTTAAAAATAATTATATTGAGTACATTTTATTTAAATATATTTGAATTTATGAAATAAATACATGCAATTACATAGAAGCTTAAAATAATTATATGATTCTTTCGTTAATAAATTGATATTTTATGTTATAGTATTAGAATTATATTTATTATTATGGGTAATTATTTTTATTGAGTTAGGAATAGATTTAAAGTCTGTATTTTATGTTGTTTTATTGATAAATATGTTAAGTTTTATGGAGAAGTTTATATTTAGGTTGAAAGTTTAAAGTATAGTAATGAAATAAATAGTTTGGAATTAGTATTTTATTTAGAGTTGAAAGTTGTTTTCGGAAATTTTAAAAAGTTTAGAGGTGTTTTTTTATAAATAGAAATTTATTAAGAAGGAATAATATAAAATAAATAAAGTAAATTTCACATAGAAAAGAAATAGAATTTATCTAATATAATACTTTATGAATTTGAAATTGATTAATAATTTAAATATTATTATTTTTAAATAATATATGTAAGATATTTGATAAAAATGTAGATGAATTATATTAATGAAATATAAAATTATAATCAGTTATTTATTATTAATTATAAAGATGATTAGTTTTATATTATGCTATTAGAGTAATACTAATAGTAGAGTGAAAATACTAGTAATGATGAAATGAATAAAGTAATACTTAAGTGATTAGAATTTAATTATAAATTTAATTGTTTATATGCTATAAATATTATTTATAAATTTTTCTGTATATATTAAGTTCACTGATATTTATTTAAAGTGAAGTTTTGAAAACATACTTCATTTATTATAAGATTTTAAAGAATTATAATTATATTAGAGTATGAATTAATAAATTAAAATATTATTATTATTTTTTATTTTATTTTTTTGTTTTATAATTTTGAATGTAAATATTGTAAATAATTTTAGTTGAAGTTAATGTAAATAAATTTATTTAATTTGTTTTAAAAGGTGTATTCATTCTTTTGAAGATTTGAAAGATAATTTGAATAAAATAATATTTGAATATGAATTTATTATTATTATTTAGAAAAAAAAATATTTTCTTGATATCATTTTATAAGAATTGATTGACATTAAATATAATATTATTATGGTATAGGATATTATAATGCATTATAAGATACATATATTTATTGCACAGATTATTAAGTTGTAAGATTTTGATCTATTCTAAAATTAAGATACTATATGAAAAAAAGATAGTATTATTATTTAATGATTGATGATGTAATAGGAATAGATAAGGTTAAGTTATACCCTAAGGGTAGTATTATTATTATTATTATTATTAAAATAAGTTAGGTGTATTTAGGTTTGATATAAAATCCCATATCATACTTATTTACATGAGTTATCATTACTTTAAGATAATTAGAAGAATGAGATTATTTAATTATATTTTTAAAAATTAAAAGTTAAGATTTATTTATTTTATTATTATTAAAGATAGTTTATTTTATTTAAAAGTAAAATGTGTAGAAGTAGTAGTAAGTTAATAAGGATGTGAAGTATTCTTATGCATTGAGACAATGTCTTGGAAGATATTGACTCAATGTAAATCTACTTATTACTTTGTAACTTTACTTCACAGTCTCATGATTTTAATAAATACTTATTTAATTAGTACATACTATAGAATTATATTGATTTTGATAATTAATAATAAATTTAAGTAGAATATGATAATATAAAAGTAAATTAAAAATAGATATGCAAATTTTAATTAGGCACTATAATTTAATTGAGCTAGTCGTATTTCAAACTATATTATACATCAAGAAGTAAGGGTACAATATATATATATTTCATTTTGTTAATTCCAGACTTGGAATTAAAATCTGATATGATTCAGCATGCTTAGAATTAAATGATATAATGACTTAATTCAACATACCTGTTAAATTTTTACTATTAATTATATTTATTTAAAAAATACTTTATTTAAATGTACTTGTTAATTTTTTCACAAATAACATTACATCTTATTTCTTTTTGAAGGTTTTTACACTAATCTATATCTATATATCTCTTCATATGGCACTTTCACATGGATACTTACTTACTTGTACAATGTTTCCTTAAATAAATTTAGCATTCATTAACCTCTTGGTTAAATAAATAATTATAATTCATTGTTACTTAAAAATAGATTTTAAATATTTTTATCCTATATATTATTCCTTTTTTTTTTTTTTTTTACTTTATGATAAATTACTTTATGATAATTAATACTATTTTTCCTTTATATATATATATATTTTGTTTTTCTTTTCTTTCAAAAAAACATGACATAAATAGGAGTTGTGAAACTTACCTGTATTATGTACACAAAATGTTTTATTTTCAGTAGTAAAATTTGCTGCATAAGATTGCAATGTCAATAGCTACCTCCCATTTGGAATAACAATCATAGTTTCAATATATCCTAATTTATATATAAATTAATGGAATCTGGGTAACTCCCTTTGTGTACATTTATTAGAATGTTCGAAGACTTACATCTTGGAGTTAATGGTTGTTATTAATAATTCTCTGAATATATTTATGATGAATGTCTTAACTAATTATGATGATCAGTATGGGTCTCAATTAAATTTATTTATTCTCAACACTAACACCAGTCATAGTTTTTGACCACCATTCCTAAGTTCAATCAAAAAGAAGATCCATTCCTGATCACTATAGACTTTTTGCTTGTAATAAGTAGATCTGTCATATCACAGATTAAAATGTCACTTCTATACTGATGGATATCTATAGTATGGATTCAAATCCTTCACTTTTGTGATGTCAATGCCCCCCATTTATCCGTATCTGGTTCCGGTGAACATGGCACTACTTCACAGGGCAATCACTTTTGTTGATACAGCAATCATGAATAATCACTTATCTCTAATCAAAAAGAAAAAAAAAAAACTAATACCTATCTCTGTATTGCAATTATATAGATATTGATGCAAGAACAAAGGATTAGAAATATTTGTAATTAGTAGATCAAAATTATTTTACTATCATAATTGGATTAGTTCTGAATATTTACATAATATTTACTCAGTATAGCATTTCAACCCATCACAAGATAAATAATAATAATAATAAAAAAAAAAAAAATTGTAAATAAAACTACATTAGAACAAAATTAATAAAAAGTATAGATTGATTTGCATTTGTGAAGTGTGGAAGGTAAAATATTAATACTTACAGAAATATACTATGTATTATCATTTTAGGGGATTTTATTGTTTTATATTTCTTTTAGGTTTAGTTTTCATGTGTTTATTTATGCCTAAATAAAAATAGAATAACGAAGTTTTACCCATTTCTTAATTATTTGTGATCACATTTTCTATTTTTGGGATTTTTATTTCAAGCTTAAATATTTGGAAACTTGGTTTTATGTTGCTTTAAAATTATGAAATTGTTCAATAAGCCAGTTTTTTTGGGTTACTTCAATTTACAAGGATATTAGAAAAACTCTAGTTATAATAGACTTTTTAATATACATCACAGCATTGACTGGGAAGCAAACCCGGGATGGGTAGAGTTCATTTAACTTCAAACTGCAATTATTCAGTTTGATCAGTTTTTTGCTCCATTTTCAGTTCATACGTTTTGAAAATTTAATGGCTAAATGGATTGATTTTAAATAAAATTTGAATATCAGCTAGTTGGAGATCCAATAATACTTTCTCATATTTTTTGTTTTACACATATATATTTTGTGTTTATCATATTATTTTAACAGATTAGTCATTGATAGGTGGATTTCTTAAAATGATAATAAGTATCTGTAAAAAGTAATGGGCTTACTTTTACATTCTTGTTACATTATAAACTATATCATGGACCGGAGAGAAATGAACACCCATCAGAGAATTAATCAGCCATGACAAAGCTATCTATAAAACAGATCATATTTGTCATCTTTATAGAATATTAACATTCTTTGTCAGCTACGATTTCAACACTATAATCTCTAGTCTAATGAATGACTAATAAAAATTATTAACAACACTATATATTTCAACTTTTGGCAATGTTACATTGGTACACAGGTTTCTTCAGGATTTGCTGGTGTTTTTGCTCCTGACTTAAAAATAAGATGGCAAAGAAAAACAAGACAAGATCAGAATTTATACAAAAGATTTTTAGCTCTTTTATACTTTTTTATTTCATGACTGATATTTGAAAGATATTTTTGAATCTGGCATTATCTATCACATACATTTTTGGCTTGTCTGTATTTTTTTCATTGCTTTATTCAATTAGTTTTATTTCCTGAATTATATTGTTAATTACACTTCAGTATTTATTAGTCCTATATCTAAAATATTTGTTAAATTTCCCGAATTATATTGTTAATTAACTTCAGTATTTATTAATTCCATTATCTAAAATTTATTCAATTATTTAAATTTTTAATGAAATATCAAAATATTCAGGATCCTTTTTGTATTCCATTTGTTTAAATACATAAATCTGTATTGCATTTTCTGTTTTATATTTATGTCATTTCTGAATTTTTATGTAGTTGAACTAAAATGGAATTTATGTACTGATTACAAAGAGAAATCAATATTATAAAACATCCTCTGGTATTTTTATTTCCTAATGTTTTTCATTTTTTAAATATATGTATTTATGGTCAGCTTCAGTGTACACTATAATATATATTGTAACCAGTTGGCTTACATAGCATACCCTAATATAGTGCATGTGCATATATATACGTAAAATAAAGGAAAAGTCAAAAATTATTGTAGATATTTTCTACATTCATTGAAATATAAAAATAAACAGTAAATAAAGGGTTAAATAACTCTGGGCTTAAAGTAATATTTTATTGTAAAATTAAATATTTAAAAAGGTCTGATAAATAATATTTGTAATTCTGATTTTGAAATTAACAAAAAAAAAGCAAGCATAATTTATTTTTTAAACTCTTAATTAATATTTGTATAAAATATCTTTTTTAATTAATGCTTGTTTGCATTTCTACTATGTAGTTAAAAATCTTTATAGATTAAAAATTCTAAAGGATTATCATACCTTTTGTCAAATTCCAAAGATTAAAGTAAAAACATGAAAATCACACTTTGATAAAAATTTCCAGCTTGTTTTCAAATGATTAAAGTAGATTGAAAACAGCCACTGTGTTTTTGTCACCTGACCTACCCAAGTTTATAAAAGACTGATAAAAAATATCAGTTTTTGCTTGTAGTTTGTAAGAGTTGACCAGAGGAGTCTGGTTGTAATATTTTAAGCAGGGGCCAACTGGGCTACTGCAAAGTCTGGAGAGTGATTTTTGAAGAGAACAGTTTTGGATAATGATTTTGAAGAGAGCAGTATGTTGTTGGCTGTAGCAGAGAGTTGGCAGAATAGTTACCATGAATTGATACAGCTGAATGCAGGACATTAGATTTAGAAGCTACTAATATTTTTTTCTCAGGAGTTTGAATTCACTTGGAGAAAATGACCCACTTCTTTGTGCTGTAATTCATAGCCTTAATCAGAGAGGATTGTTGCTTGTCTAAAATTTATTAAATCAAAACAGCTGCTTTCCTGGAACAATTCTAGACAGAAAGAAATCAACTTCAGACCAAGATTTTACATGAATTACGTACTTTTACCTGATGATGACAACAAGCCCGGAATCATATTTTTTCTGATGGGCTAGAAACTAAGCTTACCAAGAGAAAGCTAGAAGAAATTAGTGTACTGATACTATTGTCCATCTATGCCAGCAGGAAACCACAGATAAATACATCACGTGTATATACAGTGAGTTGTATTTTTTTAAATATTCTTATAAAAGATATTTTAACTTCAGTAACTTAAAGTAAAATTTGCTCCAGTCAAATGTTTAAAAGAGAGACAATTTGCTATATATATTTTGCAAAGAAATAATTTTCATATTCATTAAAAGAAGAATATATAATTTAAATGCAAGCATAATTTTGCTTGAATTAAAATCGAAAAAGCAAATCTTTTAAATTTGTCTAAAAATGTTGGTAATTAATCAAGTACTTGACAAAAATTGACTATACTTTTTTTTTCAAAAAAGAGAGAACTTATAAACTGAGACTAATTTTAAATTGTATCTATATTTTGGTTATACACATGTATTGGTAGGAAATTTATGTATTAGAAAATTATAATGTTTTCTGTAAAAAATTGAAATAGATAAAAGTCAGTGTACACGCACACTCATATATGTAAAAATTTTAATCATTTATTATATAATCATTTAAATATGTCTATTTCTCAAAAGTACTGCACAGAGAGAGTATATTTATATATATCAAAACCTACTTAGGTAAAAATTGATGTCATTTATTATTTTGAGAAAAATTGTATAATAGAAATCGCGCATCTGTGCGCACATATATCTTAATGCTTGTCAAATAGGACATATATGCAAATTTAGGCATTTTGTTATTGAATATTAATTGTATATACCTAAATTGCGCGTCTGTGTGCATATACATGTAAAGTTTAATCTTTTTTTTTACAATCATTTTATGTTAATTGAAATGTATTCCTTGTATATTATAAAACGCACGTCTGTGTATGGATATATATATACGTTTATAGAAACTAATTAAGAAATAATGTAAATTGATGTAATAACATGAGTTTTGTAGGGTACTTGAGTATTAACTAAGCTATGACATACTACACCCAAAGGCATACTACTCTATTCTTACGATCTTTAAGATAATGTCTCCTAGTGATCTCCGAACACACTTAATCAATAAAGTCACCGCGAAGATCGAAAGATTAGAGTAATATGCCTTCGGGGCTGTACATCATATCATAGTTAATATCAAAGGAGAGGGAGATGTCCACCATGTTGGCCAAACCCTGAAACAAATAAATGGAATAATAAGTAAAATGGACTAAAATGTAAATATAAATAATTAAGAAAATGTAAATATGAACAATCCAAAATCATTAGAATTATTAACGATATTTAATAATCATTTGGCCCTGTAATCAATAAAATGCCCAAAAATGCAACTCTAATTATGAAAATGTAAATATGAAAAATGGGATAAACCAAAAATTATTAACGATAATTTGCTACGGTAAAATAATTATGAAAATGTAAATATAAATAATCAAAAATCAGTATTTTCAATATTTTAATATTCAAACAAAAGAAGTAATAGCTAAACCCAAATTCATTACTTACAAGTAACTGCCTTTTGTAAATGCTGCAATATGCAAAAATGCTGCGATATGAAATAAGGGTAAAATGACGGATTTTACAACCAATTTTTACCCATACTGTTTCAAGAATATAATTATAAGCAACATTTAAGTAATCAACAAACAAAAGCAGTAATATGTAAAAAAATCTTTTTTTTAATTGTATTTAATAAAGCCAAATTGATTACATTAAAAAAAAATGGGAAAAATTGCTGTCAAATATTTACTACAAGTAACTGCCTTTGATAAATGCTGCGATACTGAGCAACGTAAAATGGCTGATTTTACAACCAATTTTTAGCCGTACTGTTTCCAGAATATTATTATATAAGCAATTTTTAAGTAATTGACAAAAAAAAGCTACAATAAGAGGTAAAAAATCATATATTTTTTTTGGTATGATATTTAACAAAGCCAAATTGATTACATTTATTTAAAAAAATGAGAGAAATTGCTCTCAAATATTTACAGTAAAAAATCATATATTTTTTTTGGTATGGTATTTAACAAAGCCAAATTGATTACATTTATTAAAAAAATGAGAGAAATTGCTCTCAAATATTTACTACAAGTAACTATCTTTCATAAATGGTGGATTTTACAACCAATTTTTAGCCGTACTGTTTCCAGAATATAATTTCTAGCAATATTTAAGTAATCAACATCTTTTTTTTTTTGGGGGGGGATGGTATTTAACAAAAAAAGCAAAAAAATTGTTATCAAAATTTTAACTACAAACAATTTCCTTTCTCAGCTACTGCAATAATGAAAAAGGATAAATGATGCCATGACAATCAATTTTCTCCATACTGTTTATGAAACAAAATTACAAAAGTAAAACAAAAAAGGTATATTAAATAAATTGTACTTACAAATAAAAGTCACTGTGGTGGACTAAATCACGTATATGTTGCAAAATAGCAGTAAAAGGGTCATCTTTGAAGCATTGCCTCCACATGAATTCCATTAAATACGAATCCAGGTGTTGTCTAGCTGTACCTCTGTGCTTCTTGTTCTGCCATTTTAGTAGCCCCCACAACCTTTCTATATTTTGAGTGTGGACTCCAGTCGATGTATCCACAAAATTGTAGGTGTGATTGACTTGAAGGTGATCATATCCAGCCTCCTTTAATTCATCGGTTTTATAACCTTTTCAGCAGTAAATCCTTCCTGTACAGTGTCTCTGAGGGCTTGCATGAGAGTGGATGCGGTTCTGTCTTGAATGGCTATCACAAAACATTCATCCATCTCCCTGCAAACATCACCGAATATCCACTGCTGGAGGAGTACTCTGCCGGCATTATTTTTTCATCTTGAAAAAAGACTCATCAATTTCAACAACCCTGTTAGGGCCTCTGATTTTCACTTTTTCTTTACATAACAGTCTCCATGTGCAGACTTCATGGAGATAATTGTTCCAATCAATTGCTGTTCTCTGGTGATTTCCAACTGCTCCTCACAAAATGTAAATTAGTAATCAAAATCACAAAAATTGTAATTAGTTAGCAATAAAAATGTAAAATTAGCAATAATTCAAAATCACAAAAATTAGTAATCAAAATCATAGATAAATGGTAATTAGTCAGCAATGAAAATGTAAAATAAGCAATAATTCCGCAATTAGCAAAATGTAAAATGAAAATCTCACAAAATGCTATATAACACAATAGAAAAAACACCTCTTGCTTGAAATACGATAGCAGGTAAAAGACAGATATTTACCAAAATTCACCGCAATATTACAAAATCTCAAAGGTGACCACGGAAATTCCTTGACAACTTCTATCGATTAGTCATGCCAATGTTTCACTTGCCATCACATTGTTTTGGTTCATCATCGATCTTATCTACCGGAAGCTTGTGTAGTACGTCATAGCTTAGTTAATACTCAAATACCTTTTGTAGTAATATTGTGGATTACATTATAATGACTTTTATTATTGTATACTTTTCAAAATCAGAACTCTTATAAGACCTTAATCATTTATTTTTTTGTTATTAATAAACTTGTATTTAATTGTTAAAATTGTATTCCATCCTCTCTTGTTCACATACAGTAATAGAACCCATGTTCTCTGAGCTATATTTCAGACATGGATAAATGGGGATGTGTTTAGTGCTTTGGGCATCCAGAGATGATCAATTATTATCCTGGTTGGTGCAAAAGAGGATAATCTTTAAAGCCTATGCACTATTATTTTTTATTTTACTTTAGTCTTTATTATTTTTTATTTTACTTTAGTCTTTATTAAAAATTTAAGTTTATAGTTGGCCAGTACAAGTGACCTGAGCATTGATGATGATCAGCATGTTTTAAATGTCCCAGCATTATTGTTTTGATTTCTGATTATTGTGTATTTTTAATGGATGGCACTAAGCTGGTGCATCCAAATGATGTTTATATAATTGCCCAATGTGGCAAAGGCTCAATAGTTAGCCTGGTCTACAGAAGACCCATTTCCAATCCAGCCACAAGATTTATTGTACTAATTTGTTTATCCCATCAATGATGATGATGGATGGTTATTTCTCTTGAATACTCATACTTACTTTTATTTATAATGCTGGTTGATGATTAATTATCATAGTTGCTCTTATGAGTTAGCTTCTGAGTGACTGGCTGATCTCTCAATGTTCTCAGAGATTATCTAATCTCATATTCTTATATTTTTATAATCTCACAATTTTATAAATATGTATTACTTACAATAATTTTGCAAATTGTTGATTTTTGATTTTAATTGGACTGGGAGTGATGATGGCTTTCCATCACCCAGGTTCATTCCATGTTATTTCCACTTCCTGACACCCCCATCCTGTTACAAATGGCGCCCAACATGGGGCTGATGATGATCACATACTGGTGATCATGACTTCAAAATTATCAACTTGATCTCAAGTCACACCTGAGAAAGAAAAAAGATATGTATTTTATGCAGAATTAATTTTAAAAATTACTGTGAAATATGTGGCAAGAGTATTGATGATGATTATAAATTATAAAATAGTAATTTTCATGTACGTTTGGAGAGGTTCATATTTGGAGTTAAATAGAAAATCAATGATTTTGGAGATTGGATTTGGTGTTTGATTGTTGAAGTTTGTTTAGCTGTATTTTCAGTTTTGATGGTGGATGAAGATTTTTGTCATTGGCTTGAGGATGCAATGTTTTCATGCAACTCTGAGGGTGTTGTATCTCCACTATTTGCTCCAACCTATTTTTTATATTTCATATTGTTTGTGATACGGCAGTTAACATAGTCCTGTCATGATTCCAGCCTCTAAATCTCCAAAGAAAAGGAGCAAGGCATAGCTTGTATTTCCAGCCCATAAGACTAAAAAAAAAAGCAGGGCATAGTGTTGTATTTTCCAAACCCATGAAAGAGGGCTTTGCAATGATTTTGCATTATTTTTATCATAGGTTGTAGTAGCTTATAGTGTCTCATTTGAAGTAGCACTCTTGGTGTTCATGGTGCATTGTGTACTTACAGTCTGATGGCTGAATTCTTTATCTATCTTAAAATTGCAAATCGCTATTCATTCTGATAACTGTCAGATGTCTGTCAGATCTCTAAAAAAATTGATGAGTACATAGTTTTAGATATGAACTTTATTTTGATTATACATGTAAATTATGTAAAATATTGCTAGATAGGTGTTTCATTTCTATTTTCTTTTTCTCTCAGACCGGGGCAATGTAACCAGTTGGCTTACATAGCATACCCTAATATAGTGTATGTGCATATATATATATATATAATATATATATATATATATATATATATATACGTAAAATAAAAGTAGAAATAAACATTGACAAAAATTATAGTAGATATTTTCTACATTCATTGAAATATAAAAATAAATAGTAAATAAAGGGTTAAATAACTCTGGGCTTAAAGTAATATTTTATTGTAAAATTAAATATTTAAAAAGGTCTGATAAATAATATTTGTAATTCTGATTTTGAAATTAACAAAAAAAAAAAAGCAAGTATAATTTATTTTTTAAACTCTTTTAATTAATATTTGTATAAAATATCTTTTTTAATTAATGCTTGTTTGCATTTCTACTATGTAGTTAAAAATCTTTATAGATTAAAAATTTTAAAGGATTATCACACCTTTGGTCAAATTCCAAAGATTAAAGTAAAAACATGAAAATCACACTTTGATAAAAATTTTCAGCTTGTTTTCAAATGGATTAAAGTAGATTGAAAACAGCCACTGTGTTTTTGTCACCTGACCTACCCAAGTTTATAAAAGACTGATAAAAAAAATTTCAGTTAGTTTTTGCTTGTAGTTTGTAAGAGTTGACCAGAGGAATCTGGTTGTAATATTTTAAGCAGGGGCCAACTGGGCCACTGCAAAGTCTGGAGAGTGATTTTTGAAGAGAACAGTTTTGGATAATGATTTTGAAGAGAGCAGTATGTTGTTGGCTGTAGCAAAGTTGGCAGAATAGTTACCATGAATTGATACAGCTGAATGCAGGACATTAGATTTAGAAGCTACTAATATTTCCTTCTCAGGAGTTTGAATTCACTTGGAGAAAATGACCCACTTCTTTGTGCTGTAATTCATAGCCTTAATCAGAGAGGATAGTTGCTTGTCTAAAATTTATTAAATCAAAACAGCTGCTTGCCTGGAACAATCCTAGACAGAAAGAAATTAACTTCAGACCGAGATTTTACATGAATTACATACTTTTACCTGATGATGACAACAAGCCCGGAATCATATTTTTTCTGATGGGCTAGAAACCAAGCTTACCAAGAGAAAGCTAGAAGAAATTAGTGTACTGATGCAACTGTTCATCTATGCAAGCAGGAAACCACAGGTAAATACATCGCGTGTATATACAGTTACTGGTATTTTTTTTAAATATTCTTATAAAAGATATTTTAACTTCAGTAACTTAAAGTAAAATTTGCTCCAGTCAAATGTTTAAAAGAGAGACAATTTGCTATATATATTTTGCAAAGATATAATTTTCATATTCATTAAAAGAAGAATATATAATTTAAATGCAAGCATAATTTTGCTTGAATTAAAATCGAAAAAGCAAATCTTTTAAATTGGTCTAAAAATGCTGGTAATTAATCAACAAGTACTTGACAAAAATTGACTATACTTTTTTTTTTAAAAAAAGAGAGAACTTATAAACTGAAACTACTTTTAAATTGTATCTATATTTTGGTTATACACACGTATAGGTAGGAAATTTATGTATTAGAAAATTATAATGTTTTTGTAAAAAGTTGAAATAGATAAAAGTCAGTGTACACGCACACTCATATATGTAAAAATTTTAATCTTTTATTGTATAATCATTTAAATATGTATATTTCTCAAAAGTACTGCACAGAGAGAGTATATTTATATATATCAAAACCTATTTAGGTAAAAATTGATGTCATTTATTATTTTGAGAAAAATTGTATAATAGAAATCGCGCATCTGTGCGCACATATATCTTAATGCTTGTCAAATAGAAGATATATGCAAATTTAAGCATTTTGTTATTGAATATTAATTGTATATACGTAAATTGCGTGTCTGTGTGCATATACATGTAAAGTTTAATCTTTTTTTTATAATCATTTTATGTTAATTGAAATGTATTCCTTGTATGTTATAAAACGCACGTCTGTGTACGGATATATATATATGCGTTTATAGAAACTAATTACAAAATAATGTAAATTGATGTAATAACGTGAATTTTGTAGTAATATTGTAGATTACATTGTAATGACTTTTATTATTGTATACTTTTCAAAATCAGAACCCTATGAGACCTTAATCATTTATTTTTTTGTTATTAATAAACTTGTATTTAATTGTTACAATTGTATTTCATCATCTCTCTTGTTCAGGTACAGTAATAGAGCCCATGTTCTCTGAGCTAGATTTCGGATACCGATAAATGGGGATGTGTTTAGTGCTTTGGGCATCCAGAGATGATCAATCATCATCCTGGTTGGCACAAAAAAGGATACTCTTTGAAGCCCATGCACTATTATTTTTTATTTTACTTTAGTCTTTATTAAAAATTTAAGTTTATAGTTGGCCAGTACAAGTGGCCCGAGCATTGATGATGATCAGCATGTTTTAAATGTCCCAGCATTATTGTTTTGATTTCTGATTATTGTGTATTTTTAATGGATGGGCATTAAGCTGGTGCATCCAAGTTATGTTTATATAATTGCCCAAGCTGGCAAAGGCTCAATAGTTAGCCTGGTCTACAGAAAACCCATTTCCAATCCAGCCACAAGATGGTCTGTTGATTTTATTCTGATTTATTGTACTAATTTGTTTATCCCATCAATGATGATGATGGATGGTTATTTCTCTTGAATACTCATACTTACTTTTATTTATAATGCTGGTTGATGATTAATTATTATAGTTGCTCTTATGAGTTAGCTTCTGAGTGACTGGCTGGTCTCTCAATGTTTTCAGAGATTATCTTATCTCATACTCTTATATTTTTATAATCTCACAATTTATAAATATGTATTACTTACAATAATTTTGCAAATTATTGATTTTTGATTTTAAATGGATTGGGAGTGATGATGACTTTCCATCACCCCAGGTTCATTCCATGTTACTTCTACTTCCTAACACCTCCATCCTGTTACAATATATATATATTTATAAAAGGCAGACTTTATATTCTCATACCATATATAGTAAAAGCTGTTACTAACCTTACAATACCAAATGAGCATATCATGTAGTACACATACATTATTAGTCAAAACCTCAAATAATGATTATATTTCTTACTTTTACATTAATCCTATTAATAATATATTTCTAAATTCCTAAGCTTTTTTTTCCTCTGCTTTGACAATTCTAAAAAATAATGAAGGAAATTCTTACAATTTATGATTTTTTGAATTAATCAAAACTCATGTTTGAAGTGGAAGAACTCCATTAAGTTTCAAATTTAAATATGCATATTATTTATAATTTTAATGTTTCTACTTAGACATAATGCAAGTGATAAAGTGTTTGGTTTTGTTCCTTGTGAGTTAGCAATATAGTGATTTAATATAAGTATTTTTTTTCTTCTTGGTTAATGATCCATGACTTTCTTTTAAAAACACTGTTTGACATTAGATGATATGTGGAGACAGTTAGAGTGTGATCTTGATTTCTTTACTAAAATAACCTTAACTTATATTCAGCCTTATATATTGAGCTAAAATATATTTAAGTTTCATTGCACCCTAAACTGTTGGTAATTTTATCATGATGTGCAATTCTCAGCAGCTAGCACATACAATTTTTTTTTTTAAACTGGCTTCTTTAGAATATTGATCAAAATCTTTTTTTTAAAAAACATCAAGTACAGATATAAGGAAAATTTTACAAACATTCTATCATCTTAAAAATCCATTGTTACCTAAGTAACCTTGGATAAAACATGTTTTATATTGATAAAACTGGATGCTTTAAAATACCAACATTCCAATCAAAATATAATATGTTAATGAAATAAAGTTTAAATTCTTATGACGTTATAACTTTCATAAAATTATTTATCATTACTATTTAAACATATTATTTATTTTCATTATTAAATGCATTATGTTGTGTTAATATATCTGACATATAAATATATACATATATATAATCAAATACTTTCTTTTATATCCCTTTTAGAATGAATGCCAAATTAATCTCTTTTTTTGTTCCAAACTCATGTCTAATCTATCTACTTTATAAGCAATTTTGTACTAGCATATGCATCCCTATCCCTCTTCACCACTCTACTAGCTCCATAAACCTTCACCTATCTCTATCATATTCTCTTAATTCATTCTTTGTCACATATCAAACAATTGCTATGAAATTTTATATTTCAATATATGTATATATTACTTAATTGGGAAGTGAAAAATATTTAATTGGATATTTAAATATGGATAGAAATCATTGTCATACATTGAAAACTGTTTTTAGTCTCACTAAAGCAATCAGTATTATATGTATATTTATTTGTGAATATATTCTTAGCTCTGAAACTAATTTATAAATTAAGTCAAAGTATTTATGTAGAAAGACTGTCACCCCTAGCTTACTTGAGGAATTATTTCCCATGACACACACACACACACATATATATATATATAATGATATATATATATATATATATATATATAATGAAAGGAATCAATCTAATACCTTTTGTCGTTTGTTCCATAATTAACAAGTTTATAGAGTGTAATTTAAGGTCCCTAAGGGTTGGTTTGATTAATCTTCGTGTATAATTATATAGGATGTGTATTGAAAGAAGATTGTTATGGGAGCAATTTATTAATACAATCATGGTAAGGTATAATATGCTCTTATCTCAATCCCATTGTGTTGGTATTCATTTCTTTACATATATACAAGAATTATGGTTAGTTATTTTTTAGAGCAAGACTGAGAATTATAAAGTGCAATAAATTGTAATACGTTATAATCATTTTTAATCATAGCAAAAGTATGTAGTATGTATTGTATGTGTATATGTGAATTTATAATCATTTGTAAAATTCTTTTATTCTCAGAATTTTGCAATTTTTCATGTATCGCACTAAAAATTAGAAATTATTTCTAGTATAATTATTTATTACTGATTCGCTTCTTTTTTGCATTTTTTAGATATTTATCTTTGTTAGAATGATAACTGCTGTGGAATTAATTAAAGAATTTAGAAATTGTAAAAAGTACACGGAACAAAATTTACTAAATTAGCTAGTATAATCTATTTCTTGTAATTTTTTTTTTTTTTGATGGATGGATTGTAAAAGAGTTTTTCAATTGTAATTTTTAATTTCATTGTGCGTAATAAACTCTTAGAAAAGCGCATTTCTATCATTTAATTTTTTATTTAAAAACATTCCATTTGTGAACCATTGGGATTTTTTTTTTGGCACAATTAACCGATGGTTGTTTTATATATATATAAAGAGCCGTTATAAGTGATATCATGGGATGTGTTGATGCATGAAGTGACTTCTCTTTAGAGAAAGTCTGCACTTTCAGTGCATAATGTTGAGAAACCCTGTTAACCATGATAAATACTCCATCCGTCTAAAACCAATATATATAGCACAATAAACTCTTCTACCTTAGTCTTTATGACTAATTCACTCTTTTTCTTATTCCATTTTTAATAAAAGATTATTTCCACTATCCTATCAATCTATTCTTCACTTTCATTATTAAGATCCTAAATATATATATATAAAAATCTTTATCTATTTCCTTTCCACTATATTTACATTTCTATCATTTTCTAGATAGTGTAGGCTGAGTTATCTATCTCTATGTCATAATTTTTATTTTTGCCTTCTAATATTAAATAAGATGCCATGTTGTTGAGTTAAATATAATTTGTTATCATAGTTTGATATTGTTATTATTTTTTAAATAGTTTTCTGTGTCCATGTTTTATTTTAAAATGTTTAATAATTTGTTAATTTTTGATCTGTGCATTTTTTTATTTGTTATGCGCCAATTTCTTTTTTTAATTAATAATTTAAATTAATACTATTAGTCTGTAATAGATATTTTTAATTTTCTATTCTTGATCTAAATTTCTCAATAATATATAAAACAGTGAAGGTATAAACTGAAATACTCAATTATCTGTTTTGATTAGCATCTTGTAGCAAAGACTAATATAAGTTGACTAATACAATGTTGTATTACCACCTCACCACTTTAATTAGATGCATTAGAAAGCTTCAAGTTAACTCCTTCTAAGACTCAGTTTTATTTACCTTTAGCAGTTTAACTTATCTAATAAGATTTTGCTGTCTTGAAATGCTTGACAAAAGATCTTTCTAAATAAATATCTTTCTTTAATATTGACTTTTCTAGTTTATTCTCTACAAGGATCTAGAATAAATAACAAGAAAACATTTTTTTTTATTAGTTATAATGAATTGTGTTAAAAATATTTTTTAGATTGTAAGAAATAAAATATTTATTAATAGACAAAAATAAACAATAAAAAACATAAACTTTACTACAATGTAATTTGTGGACATTTTAATAGAGTGTGATTTGTGGACTATAACTTTATTAAAATAATAAAAAATATTTTTGAGGTATGGTGTTAGTATTGTTGAATATTTAGTTGTTTGATTACTATATATTCTCTTTTTTTTAATCTTATATTTATAATTGAAAATTTAATTAAAGTACCATTAATCTATATCATCATGGGAGAAAAATAATTTGCTCTCTTTATTCATTCCAGAATAATCTATTGTAATTTTGAATAATCAATGGATACTAAGTAGTTTCTGGCTATTAGTCTTTATCAATGAAGGCTTGATTTGAACCTATACTCCCATCAGTCACCTTTATTGGGCCCTATATCATTCAAGATAATAACTGGATATCCAAAAACATTCTAGTTTTTTGAACCTAAGCCATTTTGTTTATATTATTATTTAAGGTTGATTCAGCCATCAAATTATATGTATATATTAGGGATTATTGTATACATAAATAAAGTAGAAAATAATTCTTTCAAATATTCCATTTCTCCATTAAACTTTTTAAGTTTGGATTTGGATTTTTATCTTCATTGCAATCTTCACTATTAAAAAACATAAAGAAATTTCATGAGTAAAACATATCTATTACTTTTATCATTTCAAAAAAAAAAAAAAAATGGAAATGCAGAGAATATTTAATTTGGCCAGTACCAATACTGAAGTGATATTCTGATAATATCTTATAGTCATTGTAAAAACAGTATCATCCATTTCTGATTAGTAGCTATCAATTTTATATGTTGTGAGCTTGTTAGACATCCATTCTTTTTTATATATTATTCATATAAATGTGTTTAAAATATTTTTATGGGTTTGACATCTGACTTCATATCAACAATGATATCTGGTGGTTTTTTTTTAAAAAAGATAAATATTAGAGATGAAGAGGAAAGATTTTTTTATATTTATTTCATATCATATCCTAATGTGATCCTCTTCTTTATTATCATTTGGAAAGTCTTTCTCAGCTAAGCTCTTCTCACTTTTAAGATTAGCAGACTGTAAGTTTGATTTATCTAAGTTCAATTCCAGCACATACTTTTTAATAGAATATGATTTCATTTTATGAATGTGATCAGTTCATTTGTGTTTGCAGTATTTGTCAATATTATGAAATATAATCAAAGTAAGAACATATGTTGAAAAATGCACACTGCACTCTTTCATTAGATATATGAAATATTTAATGATTGATTACATTGTTATGTTGATTGCAGGAAGCCTTTGATTCTTTGGAAAGAATGCTATATAACAATAGAACATCATATGATTACTTACTTAAAAGAGGTGGCTATGAAGATGTAATAGCTAAAATTATTCTTAGATTTGGATGTGGATCACTGTCTAGAGCCATTGGTTATTTAAGATTATAATAGATAGCGATGGGAGAATAAAAGATATGTATTTTAAAAAAGTTTCTTACACAAGTGTTATTATTGTAAGAGCTATGATTGCATTGAGAAAGTTATAACTGTTGAGGAATCATTTGATATACTTTATCATCAGAAGTAAATTTTATTGCAAAGTCCATATGAGAAAAAAGCAAGAAAATGCACCACCTGAAATTTTTTTTTGAAATATTACTTCACTACTGCATAAGCTTAATATGAAATACTGTCAAGTTTTGTTTAATTAATTTTAGGTGAACGTTTCAATATGATATTTTCAATGTTTTTAGAAAAGACTAAGCAATCAGATATTATAGGCAATTAATCTTTTTATTGTTTTCATTGTAATAAATTATTTAGTCAAGCAACTTTATAAATGGTCTCTGGAAACTCTTGATCTAATGTAGATTGTCTTAAAATTGATATTGTTATGCTTGTAAATAAATGCTGCATGTTGGGAGGAGGGGGAGAACCAGTTGTTCGTGATGTATGTATTTTTATTTTGAAAGTTAATATTTTAAACTATTTTATGAATCAAGTGATCTCGTAGGCTCTTGATATCCACAAGAGAATAATTTAGATGTAACCTTTCCAACAATTTCTATTAATTTTTAATTATAAATTTTTATTGTTTTTTAATTGATTGAATGCCATTGAAATACTTAATGAATCTTACTGTATTATATTACCACTAGGTAGTGAAGATCTTAGGTTAGTAAATACAAAAGATTAGATAGTGAATATTCTAATGCAAAAATGAGGAAACCAGGAGTGTAAATGATTTTTAAAAAATAAGACAAAAGCAAGTTAATAATTGAACATTTTAAAATTAGTTTAGAAGAAATAGATTATAAGTTAACAATAGATATGAAAATGCTAGTTTGCCTATCTGAAGTGAAACTCAAAGAGATTTTAATAAAATTAATGGTAAGAATTAATACCATTGCTTGAAAGAGGTTGTCAGAATAAATAACAAATGATTAGAGAACTGTTAAATATTTTTAAATAATTTAATAGTGAGTTGAAGATAAAATTTTATTAGGAGATGATGATGGGAAATTTTTCTGTAGGATAAGTTCTATTAATAACAGATTGAATGGAAAGTATGCAGGTGATAAAATTATTAGAATTTTTAAAATAATCTCAGTGGTAGATTACATTTAAATTTTGAGAGGTTTTATAAATGCAATTTGAGATTTTTTTTCAATAAAAAAATTAGTAAAGAAAGAGTGAAATAGCTGTAGGGATAAACAAAAAGAGAGTAATATGAGAAAGAGAGGAAACTAAAAAAAATTATAAAAGAAAAGAAAAATGATGTATGAAAATATTAAGATAAGATTTTGAAAATGCAAAGGAAAAGGCAAATTGAGATGTAGAGGAAAAAATGGAAATTGTAATAAGCAAATATAAATTAGAATCTAAAAATCAATGATGAGTCATTTTTTTAAGATTTTTGTTGGAAGATTTAAGCATAATAGATAATATGAAAGAAGTAATGCTGACTTTATTACAAAGGACAAATATAATACAATAAATAGCAATGAATATAAGGTGGCTTGAGTTTTTTTATGTATGATAATAATTGTTTATAAGAGCAATTTATCTGGCAATAGGGAGGAGAAATAACATTTCTTAGTGTTTGATAAAAGAGATGTTAACAACTTTAAGAAACAAGGTCAAGACTTTAATGAGAATATAAAGAAACTGATTGAAAGAAAATGAAACTGTGAGAGATCCTTATATTTGTTTTGTAAAAATATTTGTTTAGAAACAGACAATTTATTAAAATCATATGATGAGGATTTTATATGGCCAAGAAATCATTAGAAATATAGTGTCAGTATATGTATTAAAAAAAGTGACAAGATACAAGGAATTTAAAGTTTTGATGAAAAGAAAAATAAATTTCAAATAATCATAACTTTTATTAATTGAATTTAGAATAAAACAACTGCAAATTAAAGTAGATGTTAATAAAATTAAGAAATTGTAGATGGAATATAAATAATAAAACCAAGTTAATTAATATTATGGAACTTTGGAAAAGAAAATGAATATTGGCTATATGTTGTATTATGAAGATTGATATAATATTGAGAAATTCATTGGTAAATGTTTGCTAGAAGAAAGAAAAAAATACTCATAATTTATAAAAATATATATTACTTAATGTGAAGGAAAGAAAAAAGGCAAACAGAATGTACAATGTAAAGGCAGAAATTACAAAGAAAATTATATATGTTCAAGGATAATTCATTTCATGTAATTGAGTCTATAAAATGCTACTGACAAAGTGTTTTTTTTTTTTTTTCATTTTCTTCTTAATTTCTGTAGATAGACTGAGTTTTCTTAAATAAACATTTAAAATCATTTAAATTTTGTTTAAGCAAATAATATAAATAATAATTTTTTTTGATTTTTAATTTTAATATATAATAATTTATTTTTTTAGACTGTTGGTTATTATGTATATCTCTCTTCCTTCACTATTTTGCATTTAATAAGAAATACAACAATATTAATGTTCATTATATATTTTTTAATATTTTTTATCAGTTTCTATCATAAATATACCCAGTCTAAATTCATTTTGTACCATATATGGTCCTGTGTATAATTCACAGAAAACTCCACACATTTGCAATTTAGTTGCTGCTATTAAACACCTGATGTCTTACCTGGAATTTTGTAACTTTTTGTTATACTTTATTCTAATGCCTAACTTTGTTTAGCATATTATTTAATATAATAATTTTATATTGTTAATTAAACTTGCTTTTAAATTACTGACTTTTTTCCAATTTTTATTTTTGGATATGTTTGTTTGATTTGGAATATCACTAAATCATTTTTTTGGAATATTATATTGCTATCAAATATGATATGTTACCAGTATACTGTTTCAATTTGACTACCAAACCTTAAAGGATTTTTCTTTTGCATTCTCATTTAGTTGTTTTTTTTTTTCTCTTTTTTTATTAATTTTTTTTTTTTTTTTAGAGTTTATTTTTCTGATCATTCTGTTTTGTTCTGGGCTAATTGGAAGTCATATATGAGTATCAAGTTACATGTGTGGAACAAAATATTGTAGATTTTTTTAATGATATGATGTATATGATTTTTGCTTATAATTAATATTTCTTTTTCATCTTCTATGTTTTTACATATATGTTGTGTTTCTCTTTTACACTATCAAAATTAATTTTTCATTTTTCTACAAAACATATTAAATTTTTCATCCAGTTGTTAACCCCACTCCCATCCCGCCTCACCTTTTTGAGATGTGTTTATTACTTTTATTTCAGGGATTTGATACACTAGGCATATAATCGCTTTTTATCTACTGATTTTTTTAAATTTCAGTTTTGAACAATTCTAGTAGATTATTGATAGTTTTGTGTATATAGTTTCTTAAATCATTTTTATATCAGTTATTCATCTTATTTCTGCTAGTTTTTTTTTTCATGTGTCTTAGCATCGTCCAGGAAGCGAACCCGCTAACTCGGGACAATTGCTTTTAAGGCAGTTGTGCTGACCTCTCGACCACCAACCTTGACTATTATTTTAAATAAACTTGAGATATTTTAATGTCTTTTTGAAATTATGTTTTAATTTTTTCCTGAAGTTTTATAGATTTATACCTTGTATTTTTTCTTTGTCTTCAATATTTCTTTTTTATCTCTTCTTTTTTCTTACATCTTTTATTTCGACCATTTTTTTTTTTTTTTGAGATTTGTGAACTTTCTTTGACAATTGTGAAATTTCCTGCATTCTCTTCTTGGATGTATTGGAGCTTTTAGTTCTTTACTATATTATGTCTAGATATTTATTAAGTTTTCTTTTCCTTCTGCATTTTTTTTTTTTGTGGAAGTAAGAATTCTTCAAATTTCACCTGCATTTTATCTTGAAATTCTTTCAAGTAATTGGAAATTCATCATGAAGTAATTTTTAATTATTTTATTATTGTAGCTTCAGTCATTAACCCTAATGTATTTTGATTATAATAATTTATCATCATTAATTTTAAATGCAGTTAAAATGATAAAAGTACTGAGATTATGAATTTTAAAATATCATCTACTCAGTTTTTCTTTTCAAAAATAATTCATAATTTTCCATATATATAAATGAAACACCAGACTTCTTTTTAAAACTTCTTTTTTATATGATTATTAGAAAAATGAAATAACACACCAACATTTCGACTATTTGATAATAGTCTTTTTCAAGGAAACCATGTGCTATTTTATTTTTATAATAGTCATATAAAAAACAAGTCTTGCGTTGTTAGCCGAGAGGTATCGCAGCCGCCATGCAAGCAAGTAGTTGGTTGCAGACGGGTGTGGGTTGGCGTCCCGGCAGATGCTATGACATATTAAAAAAAAAAAAAAAACAAGTTTTAAAAAGAAGTTTGGTGTATTCATTTATATATATATATTCATATTTATCTGCACAAAAAACCAAAACAGAGAAAATAATGGTTTTTGTAATTTTTATTTTCAGTATCTAACTTTGCAAGGGTCACTCTCATAAAATTTAAGCACATTTTCTACTTATTTATTTATCAAGATCTTACTGTCCATTCTTTATATATAAACAAAATAATAATTTTTTCGGATTTGTGATGTTGGCATTTTAGTAATAATGATATGTTGGACTATTTCCATTAACTAATATTAAATATTGAATGTCTTTAGAAAAATTATAAACTTTAACTTCCAAATATGTCTCACTGATAGTAATTGCACACAGTTAGTATATAGACATTTTGAGTGGTAATATTCCCCTCTCTTCTCCAGGTGTTTGTGGCATGCCTAGTATGGGAATCAAACTTGGACCTTTAGTTGTATGAAAATTAAATTTTAAGATAACACTGTAAGTAACTGATCTATTTAACAGTCTATAGAAATTTGATATACATATCTATGAGGTTTTCTTCATTTCACTTTTTTCTTAAGAGAAAGCTTAAATAATGGTTTTTAGACATTATGTATTGTCACACTGCATGATTAATGGTGTTATTTGCTATTGTCACATGATCAGATTCTTTGAATTTTTTTTTGTACTTTTTCTTTTCCAATATTTTTGTATTTTTTTAAATCTAACATATGTTCATTGATATATACATAGTCTGCTACCTTAAATATGTTGTTTTCTTTTTTCTAATTATCAATCTGTGCTTTTATTTGGTTTTAGTGGTTGACACCTCCCATATTCACATGGTATTTCATTGATGCAGTTTTTGGTTTTCAGCATTTCATGTTTAGATTTTGTAGAAGTTAGAATTCATCCTAATACAATATGGCTTTGGAAAGCTGTTCTTAAGACATTCAGTATTTAATATCAGATAATGGAAATAATCCAATGCATAATACTAAAATAACATCATGGCAACCCTTCAAAGCAACACTATGTAATTGGTAAGGATCTAATACTATGTAAAACTTTAAATATCATGAAAAATTATATCTTAAACTGGCCAAAGTAGAAAATCAAACTTTCTTACATAAATGTAAATCAGAAGGAATTGTTTCTAAGGTTTTGCTGAGTAAATTATTCAGAAAACAAATGCAGCCCCGATAAGAGAAAGAATAAATATTGAAAGGTTTTCCAAATATCAAACCTTGCATTCCATTAGTAATATAAAATGTTTTCTAAAAAATAAACTTACTGATGAAGAGACTTCACAAGAGTTTCTCAAGCAAGATCATGTTGTAAAGTTTATGTAAAAATAAAAGAATGGCAAAAAAAAACTTGTAAACCTAGCATGGGCATATCAAGATCATAATGTAATAAACAATCTACCAGGTTTATCTATTAAAAATATTAATTCTAAACATTTAATAGATACTGACAATTTTTTTTTCTAGAAAAAGGATTACTTTCCTATCCACTTTATTTAATATTCCTTTATTAGATATAATGGCTTTCCCGAGGAAGTCATCAAAAACTGTTTCTAGAAGAAGCAGCTTTAAAATGCTGGAGAATAAAAAGAATACTGGAGAGGCACCAAAAATTGAAATTAAATATTTGCCTTGATGAAAGGAAAATTATTAAACTTTCAAACTAAACAAATTTATAATCATTATACATTATGACAAAGGCAATGTTACAATAAATGGATACAACTGCTTTTGATAACAAAATGCAAGAACTCCTTACAGCAGGCCAAGACAAAAAAGTGGCACCCTCCCTCACAAAGTTGTAACTCCATCCCTTCCTACACAAAGTTGCCAATGTTATTCAGAAAGCATTGCAGGTGATTCAGAAAGAAGTAGATTTTTTTTTAATTCTTTTGATCTCTTTAAAATCCATAAGGATCATATTAATCCATCTTGCCAAAACTTGTCAAGACTTTTTCTCAAGAGGCTATAGAATTAATCAAGAACATGAAAATTGAAAGAACTAACATATTGGTAAACTTTGATTTGGAAAGTTTGTTTACAAATGTAACCTATGAATGGAGCATTGTCTGTTGTAAGGAAATGATTAATGAAAATTGAAAGAACTAACATATTGGTAAACTTTGATTTGGAAAGTTTGTTTACAAATGTAACCTATGAATGGAGCATTGTCTGTTGTAAGGAAATGATTAATGACAATAATAGTTTACATCTGAGAACATCTATTCTTATAGATAGTATAATGAAACTATTAATATTCTTCATAATCACAACATACTTCCAATACAATGCAGAATTTTAATAAAATCAGGGGATGACTATGGCCTCACATCTCTGAATAACAATATTTATATGGAAGAATTTGAAACCTCAGCCTTAAACACTACTCTACATCCACCTAAAGATTGACTTTACTATATTGATGATACATTTGTTGTATGGTTACATGGTGAAGCACTATAGCAAACATTCTGAACAGATCTTTACAACATATCTCTTTCTAATAAATTCACAATAGACTCAGAATAAAGTAAAAAAATGGTATTTTTAAATGTTATTATGTCAGGATTTTCTCATGATAAAATCAAAACTACAGTTTACAGGAAACATACCCACAGGAAATATGTAATCACACCGACAACATAAAATATGAAGTTATATTATCACTATGGACAAAGCAAAAGAAGTTTTTTCAGAAACTAGTGATTTGAAAAAGAAAAGATTTGCATAGATCATACTTTAAAGACAAACAACAATAAGAAATATCAAAAGAAAAAAACAATTATTGAGATCTGTAATGTTTCCTTATATACCAAAATATCAGACCTAAAGAAAATTCTGCAATGAATATAACATCAGAACAGGTTTCCAAAGCCATACCACACTATGAGAAATTCTAATATCTACAAAGCTTAAATTTGAAATGCTGAAAAAGAAAATTTGCATTTATGGAATATCATGTGAATTTGGAAGAATGTATATTGTTGAGAGCATTTGTCCCATTGAAAATTAGTTGAAAGAGCACAAACCAGCAATTAAAAAAGAGAAATGAAACATATCTAAAATAGCAGACTATGCACATATCAATGAACAAATGCTCATTTGGAAAAATACAAAAACTTTGGATAGAGAGGAAAAAAGTACAAAGAAGAAAACTCAAAGTCTGTGCTCACATGACAATGACAAATAAGCCCATAAGTCAAGCCAGGGTGTCAATATGTCTGGATGCCACTGATTAATCATGTTCTTAAAGAAAAAAAAAAGGAGAAATCAGGAACATCCTCTTAGATAAATATATGAAATTTCTACTGATTGTTACCTTTGACAAAATTGATTAGTGTTAACTTAAAATGTAATATTTATGAATCTAAAGATCCATGTTCAATTCCCTTGCTAGTACTTTCACTACCAGAAATACTTGAAGAAGGAAAATAATAATACCACTCAAAATGTTGTGTTATATAGTAACAGGCACATTATTACCATTGTTAACAATATAATAAAGTTTAAAGTTTTTTTATTAAAGACATTCAAAACTTAATATTAAATGATGGAAATAGTCTAACATATAATTAATACTAAAATTCTAATTTCTCTTTCTTATTACTATGTAATTATATTCATATGTTTTAGATTGTCTTTTTATAGTTTAGTTTATTCCAGTAAACTAAACTTTCAGTAATTTTTTCTTACATATATAAAAAGATCATATGACTCAGAATAGTTTTTAATACACTATACAATAATCATATAACATACATTTTAATATATATATATTAAGATTAGATAAACGTTGGCATCATGTATTGTTACTATTATTCTTTTGGCATAGAAGGAATTAACTACATTTGAAAAATGAATAGAATCTATGAGTGATATTTGGGGAATTGTATTTGAGTCATTAGTGTTTGAAGAACATTGTTTATATATGAACTGGTCTGGCATAGTTCATAATTTTTCTGATTAGTAATAATGTATTTTTTATTAAAAAGTTCAATTTGATGTTGTCTCTTTCTCTCTTTGTATTTATATATATATATATCTTAAAAATATTATGGTGCAGTGATAATATTTCTACTTGATATGCCTATAATCTGGGTTTGAATTCTGGTTATATAGGATTTTTTTTAGATAGCCAACCCATAACCACCTAACTGATCATTCATTATTGGACGATAAATATTCAGATTCTTATCCTACAGCGATTGGAAATCTGGTGAGTAATACTATCCCCATCATTGCTCATTTTACAAAGATTTTATAAGCAGTAGTGTATTTAACAGCTTTTTTTAATATCCACATACAATGAGAAAGGAAGATCCTGTAAGAAATGATTAATGTTTTAAGTATTTACTTATCAATAAAATTGTCAGAGATGGTCTTGCATTATAAATATAAATGTGAATATACCTTACATACATATGTTTCAATTATATATAATATTCTAAAAAATCATTCTTAATAAGGAAATTTTATAATTTCATTTAAATCAATATACAACATCTTATAAATTATTAATAATAAACAATAAAGAATAAATATTTCTTTTATATATAGAAATAATGCTGTCTTACAATAATCAGTTGATAAAGAGTTGTTAAGAATCTTCATCATAGAAATTTTGGTAGTTTGTTGTTTGTTGATAGTTATGTAGTGACTGAGAAAGATGCATTCAAAACTTGATTATTTAGTCTATACAATAAATTATCTATAAGATAAGATTTGATAAATGCTGAATATATATATATATTAATAATGTAAAAGGCTCGTGAAAATTTGTGATGTTATTCTAAATATTGGTATGCAAGTATAAGTTCACTTGAGGTTGGGAATTAATGGCAAAATATCATTGATGTTAATCAAAGTAGTTATTACATGCTGCCTAATTAACTTTATCACTTTCGGTTAAATTAATATACTGTATATACCAGATTGTAGTCGTATATGAATTAGTAACTTTTTTCTTTCCTTCCCCCTTTCATTTTTTAATTTAATTTTTGAAATCATTAGAATATATATATTGACAGTAATTTTAAAATTGTATTTGCATTTATAAAGTAGGTGATGCTTATATTCATATAGTACAGGCTGACCCTTTCAACGAAACAAGCGATTTTTGAAAAAAAAAAAAAAAAGTATTAGAAAAAGATTTTTTTTTTTTTAATGTTCAACGTAAAAGTAAAAAAAAAAATATGGTGGATATTGAAGTGGTTTAATTAAATGAAAGAAAGAACTTGAAAAGAAAGAGACAATTAAACTGAATTCCTATTGATTTTTATGTACTTGGTAATTGAAAGATTTTTCTAAATTGTGGAAAAAAGTCACCACCATGCTTTAAAACTATGGCCTTTCTTGTTTAAAGCTCTTTGTGGAGGTCTTGGCCCCAAGGAGTGGGGCAATTGGGATTGCCTGATCGTGCGTCCCACTCTCTTTTTTTATATCATGGATTTCAATCCTCCGAAAGAAAATTTAATTACATTCAAATGCAAGATCCAATCCAGCTCCCTCTGCTATTTCTTTTGCGAATTTTATTTTCAGATTTTTGTACGAACAGTAACATAATAGTCTAGAGAAGAATAAAGTTTACCCAGGATTCCGACTGAAAGAAAAAAATAAATAAATGGTTGATGCCAATTTATGTAATTGAGCATTTTAAAATTGTTTTACATTTTCAAAAGTTAAACCAAAAATTATATTAGCTATTTTTATAATAATATAAAATGATTCATTTGAAAAAGAGATAATGAGTTCGAGATAATTTTTTTTTTGTTGTTTTGAATACTGTATTATAATAAAATATGGTGGATCTGTAAACTATTAAAAATATTATTTATTTGAAGATTTAATGATTACTAAATTGTCTTTATATTTGACTGTATATATAAATAATGTAATAATATTTAAATAGAAATATGTTGTCTATACTGAACTTGATGTAATTTAGAAGGAATTTGAACTCAGACTTTTAAACTCCCTACAGCTATCCACTCCATCTTGTACAATTAATACACGTGACCACGTACATATGGAAAAGATAAATGATGTTTAATAAACATATTTTGTGCTGAATCAGCACTCATGAGTTGGCCCAGATCATCATTTCCCACATATATATATAATCAGTGTTCGATTTATATTAAGATAGCAAATTTTCACCCTTTAATGGACAGATTTCAATCCACTCCACTCTCCAACTCTTCAGCCATTCATATCATTGGCATCAACAAGGGCTTTGAGCATTTATACCGTCTTTTGATTTTCAATGATATGGAACACTGAAGAGTTGGAGAGTGGAGAAGATTTGAGCCTGTCTATTAAAATATGAATATTTTCTATCTTAATATAAGCTGGACACTGATTATATATATACATGGGAAATGTTGATCTGGTCCAATTATTGAGTGTTGGTTCAACGCAAAATATGTAATTGGAGATCATTTATCTATATCACATGTATATGGTCATGTGTATTGTTATATAAGATGGAGTGGATAGCTGTAGGGAACTTGACAATCTGAGGCAAATCCTTTTGAAAATAGTGTAATAAATAAACAATCAAATAGCTTTATTGTGCAGAAGTTTATATAAAGATCTAATGCTAAAATGACAGAATTGTAATTGATCTAATGACCTCTTATACTCTACAACTGCAATATACAAGAAAGGGTAACGGAATTTTAAATATTCAAGTGCCATGAGAAAAGCTTAAGATGATGTAATTAATGCTACTAGTTAGACATAAAACTACTACCAAAACTATGTTTTATTACATTCAAATTTCAGCCTTTCAAGCTAATTGTGCATACGCTTTTGCGAGTGTTAATAATAATAAATGAATACTTTCTCTCCAATACAAGATATAGTATTTATGCAGGAATAAAATGAATCCACTTATTCCTATGACTCAAATGCTTATATATGAGCAAATCTGAAGTACTGGCAAGGAAAGCTTGAGGATGGAACAGTCACTTTAAATTACTATATGCATTGTCTGAATGAATGACGTCGGTGAAATTGCCTAGAATTTACTAAACGTCATTCTAACTGAAACTTAATCATATATAAATAAGCATTTATTTTATATAGCGTATGTATACAATTGTATTACAATCAGCCTTTCAAGCTAATTGTGCATACGCTTTTGCGAGTGTTAATAATAATAAATGAATACTTTCTCTCCAATACAAGATATAGTATTTATGCAGGAATAAAATGAATCCACTTATTCCTATGACTCAAATGCTTATATATGAGCAAATCTGAAGTACTAGCAAGGAAAGCATGAGGATGGAACAGTCACTTTAAATTACTATATACAATGTCTGAATGAATGACGTCGGTGAAATTGCCTAGAATTTACTAAACGTCATTCCAACTGAAACTTAATCATATGTAAATAAGCATTTATTTTATATAGCGTATGTATACAATTGTATTACATTCAAATATCAGCCTTTCAAGCTAATTGTGCATACGCTTTTGTGAGTGTTAATAATAATAAATGAATACTTTCTCTCCAGTACAAGATATAGTATTTATGCAGGAATAAAATGAATCCACTTATTCCTACAACTCAAATGCTTATATATGAGCAAATCTGAAGTACTGGCAAGGAAAGCGTGAGGATGGAACAGTCGCTTTAAATTACTATATACGATGTCTGAATGAATGATGTCAGTGAAATTGCCTAGAATTTACTAAACGTCCTTCCAACTGAAACTTAATTGTATACATATGCTATATAAAATAAATGCTTATTTACATATGATTAAGTTTCAGTTGGAATGACGTTTAATAAATTCTAGGCAATTTCACTGACGTCATTCATTCAAACATCGTATATAGTAATTTAAAGTGACTGTTCCATCCTCACGCTTTCCCTGCCAGTATTTCAGATTTGCTCATATATAAGCAATTGAGTCATAGGAATAAGTGGATTCATTTTATTCCTGCATAAATACTATATCTTGTATTGGAGAGAAAGTATTCATTTATTATTATTAACACTCGCAAAAGTGTATGCACAATTAGCTTGAAAGGCTGATATTTGAATGTAATACAATTGTATACATACACTATATAAAATAAATGCTTATTTACATATGTTTTATTGTGAAAACATTTAGTAGTTAACAAACAAAATCTAAATACTATAAGTGATATTGTTACTACAAAAAAAAACTACATATAATTGAATGGTTAGTTAATGTTTAAGCATCTGAAGTGACAGGCTTAGGATCTCTAGAGAACAGTTTTAGAATGAACTGTTGACTTAAAGCATTTTTAGATTTTATGGAGCAATCTAAGTCACGGTTAAATCATTTGAAAGTGCTGTTCATGGCATCATGATAAGAAATCAATTCCTTCAGTTTTTTGATGTCCAAGTTCTTCTTTACTGGTCTTGATTTTTTTTCTTTATTCAGTTGCATTAATTTTTTATTAGTTAATTCTTTCATGGGTAATTACAAAAGTTATTCAATCATGTCATCATTGACTTCTTATTCACATCTTTATTCAAGGTCTTGACAAAATGCTGTTTAGTTGGTGAAGTTAGCACATCTCAAAGTATCATGGTATTCAGCCATGTTAGTGCTGATATGATTCCAGTTGAAAACTTATGTAAATGTAGTTTTTAAAAAAATTAATTGTCACTAGGAAAAAAAGTGTGTGGTTTCACTGTGCAGACATACAAAAAAATAGACCAAGAAAGGATAGTAAGCTTGAAGTTGACAATTTTTGTGTTTTTCTGCAAAATTGTTAATCATTGAATTAAAAAAAAAAACTGTATTAAAGATTCATTTTTTTTAATTCATAGTTTTATATTGTTTTTATGAAAATATTTATATTTGAAAAAACAATGTTTAATAATATCTTACTTAACTGTACTTTGAGATCCTAAAGAATTGATATTTATCAACAGTGTAAGGTTAGGCAAATTATACAATATTATATTACCTAAAACGTAATTGCTCAGTTAACTTAGAAAAGAATTAAAAAGAAAATATGTATCTAATGTATTTTGTGTTTGCATAGTGTGATTGATATTTAAGATTATTTTGACTGAATGTACTATGCATATCTAAATAAACAGCACTTTATTTGCATATATGCTAGCTATAGTCTTTTGTTATGGTATAACATGCCATATTTTGCTAAGCACAAAAGACATTTTCTTAAAACAATCTAGCAATTTTTTTAATATTATAATACATGGTAATGATAGAAATATAGGTTATTTAAATAAAAATTAATAACATGGAACTTTTTCAATTTATTTGTATTGCATTTTCATCTTACAAAGTTTATTATTACATGTATAATGCACAAATCATCTCTCTCTTTTTTTTAATGATAATAGCAGTTTTGATTTGACTGAAATTAGCCTTCACAAATGTTTTAATTTAAAATTTCTCAACTGAATATTTTAGCTAATATATTTATAGTACACCATTTAAAATTAATTATTAATAATATATTTTTTATTTTTATGCTGAATGAAATTTGTATTTTGTTCATCAGTATTATAATTTTTCAAGTTTGTGATAGTGTCACCATGTTCTTGGACATGTTTGAAATAAATTATGAGATTATGATTTATAATCTAGCAAGAAAGTATTATTTTTAACATAGATTTAATAACTTTTGATTATATAAATTTGATTACTAATTTCTCAATTAATGAAATCATTTCCTTCTCTGACCCTCTTTTTGATTACTGAAAATACTTTAGATTTACAATGATAGCAGTTGCAATTTGACTGATAAGTTTTAATTCAAAATTAGTTGACTGAATATTTTAGTTAATATAATACACAGTTTGAAATTAATCATTATAATTATAATATATAACCAATATTTATTTTTAGTTTTACACTGAATGAAATTTTTTTTTTTTTTTTGGCATTGCATTTTTTTACATATGGAATAATATGACTTTTGGTTTATATTGTACTGGTCGAAAGACCCATCCACAATAACAACCTAAACTCAAAGTCGGATTCAAACTCAGCCAAACCAAACTGCAATCAAACCCAACTCATGAGCTCAGATCAAATCAATGGATGACATAAGTCAACAGTACATGACTATGCACCAAGAAACTAGCTCAACAGATGATGATGATTTGAGATCCCTGATCTGACTTTACAAACATATAATAAAATAACTAAGGATATTTCTAAGTCAATTCATATATGTATATGTTCGGGTTGCCAATACAGACAGCGAGCATTAATATTAAAATAACTATTGAATAAGAAAGAAAGTTAAAAACCAAATGTGTTAATAAAATGTTTAATAATAATAATAATTTTGTTCAACTTTTAGATTATGATTATATAGGTTACCTCTAGTCTTTAAATGGAATTTATGATTACAATAAGAATGGCAGTCCTTATTATATGCCAATAACTATTACACAATATTCTAGGAGGATTATATATGTCTTTACCCCAACAAGAAAATAAAGGTAGATAAAGGTATTTGGCTGTGACTGAAATTATTATTCTAATTGTAAAGGAAAGAATGTGAGATTTATTTTCACATTCGTAAATCAATTCACAAAGAGCAACTTACGTATTTAGGGCATAACTTTACTATTCAACAGGAAACTTATTTAAATAGAAATGAATAAGAATTTGTTCGACTTTAATGAAATCAATTCCTCACGATTTACAAGCATGAGAGTGGGGCTTTATTTGAGCTGAAAAGTAAACGGTACTGGTGACTTATGAGCTACAAAAACGAATATGAGAAATAATGGCTTGACAGTGATTTAAAAAGGAGGGCGGCTTGTGGTTTACAAGTCTTTCTGCCCTATCAAGGAGACGTGGAACTCTGGGAAAGCCAGGCCAGGTCATAGCCTCGAACCTTCGGTGTTCCAATATAATAAAAAATGAGCAAGTGAGGAAGTGCTTTCTTCCTATGGAATTAAAGTAATAATAATATCACCAATGACAAGCCTATGAAGCAGGAGATGGCTCATGCCAGTAACATTCAGAAAAATGATGACTTGGTAATCATCATGGTTAATGAATAAAACCCATTTATATAAAGAATGTTCTGTGTGATGATCTGATCGAGTTAAATTAAAGTCAAACAAGCTTTAATATAAAATTATTTAGCGCAATTATAAAATTATATTAATTATGCCCTCCCTGAATTTAATAGAAAGTATAAAATTTGAATTAGAATATATTGACATTAATTCCTTTATCGACCCTTTTGCAAAAACATTTTAAGATTATGAATAAATAAATATCTGTAAACTAGATAAAAGAGCTGGGGACATAGGTTAGAAACTGAGCTAATAATTTATTATTAGCCATTAATAAAAATAGCAAAAATTGTATAAATCCTTCAACTCGACAATTAATAGAACCATCTTAAATTAGTTCCAATGGGCAAAAATTACTATCAAACTTAATATTAGATTATTTCCATGAGGTATGTGTAACAAAAGAAATTATTGTCGAGTTGAAGTATTACTGACATATAATCAAAAATACATGACATTAGTAATTACTCAATAAATATATATAATACAGTTAGTGAAATGAACCGCCATCATGAGAAAGAGAAATTTAACAAAGTATTAATTTTAAAGACTAGAGATAGAAAAACGAGAGTTACTTATACAGATTAAAAGCATTATAAAGAGATGAGTTTTTACAGTAACTAATTTAAAAGGTGATGTAAAATAAAGTTCTGAAACTGGCCAGAAAGTTGCGGTCGTTTCAAGAAAGATATTACCATTCCTTCATGGTTGGTTCCTTAGATTACACACGGCAGAGTCCAGTTGGGTGAAACGTAGGCGTGCATTTTATAAATAATTTGGATGACATGTTGATTGATTATTTCATATTTTGGGCAGCACGATTGGTCCAGAAAAGATTTAGTTTAGCAGCCACATTGAAGATCTTCTGGGGACTTATGGCCCAGCAGTCAGACTCACAAAGTTTAGCCCCTCACCATGATGGAGGCACTATTCGAATTCATAATTTAAAGACGTACAGATTCTAGTAGCACTTCTCTAAAACAAATATGGCTTCTCCTCCAAACTTTTCTGGGCTATTTATATTGTCCTCTGGTTTCCCGCCTATTCCAAATTTAGATGCCTTCAGGCTAGAGCTTCTTGCATTATCAAAGTTATAAATTTTTACTAATTGATTTTAGATACATTCCTTTGATAAGGCTTTCAAACTCATTAACTTTGAATTCATTTTCTAATCAGAAAATGAATTTATAAATAAAAAAATGATTTTAATTAGGAACAGTCCTTACATTTTAAATTATTATCTTTTTGCTAATTAATAAAACTTTCCCTATTGTCTTTGGAAAAGGACAATCTGAAAGCTTATCGAAAGAATGTAGCTTTTAATCACTAAAATTTGAACAAACTGTTTAAAAATAAAATAAAACATTCCCAATGCAATGAAACTTTATAATGAATATAAGTATTTAAATATTTATAAATATATATGCACAATCCATGCAGTTATAATATATATAAATTCATGAATAATTTTATTATGAATTTATTAATGAATTGATTAGTTTAAACGTCAAACTAGTTAGTTTTAACACACATGTATATGATACTATTTTTTTAAGGAAAATAGCATGTATTGAGCGTATAAAGCCCCATTGCATTTGGAAATTCATGGTTAGTACTAGGGTTTGAAGTGGGCTGCAGGTGAGATATTATGAAGCTAGGATCGAACTTAGATCCGACTGCTTCAGTATATGTTTAAAACAAATTATGATATTATGGTTTAAAATTAATCAAATACTGTACAGTAAATGGATATTTTTGATATTTGGTACTCGGAACATGTAAAGTTGATTACCAATAGCATAATGCATGAAATAATTTTTTTCTCAAAATAATTTGCAATTATGGTGACTAAATTTTACAATTAGTATGATCGGAATTATTGCCCATTGTTAATAAGAATTTTAATCTTTAAAATAAGTGAATATACAGTTTTTAAGCTAATGCACTATCATTTTAAATATAATATTAATATATTTGGTTGTTGTACATCATCAGACTAGATTTTTGATTATTTAATGTACTGAATGAGATACTTTTTTAAAAAAAAAATTTGTAATCATTAAAATTTATTTTGTATAATCCAGTAAAAAAAAAAATGTATTGACTATTTAGCAAGGACACTGGATGAAAATTAAATCAAGTACCATATTTTAACTTTATTTTAATTTTATAATCAAACTACTGTTTACTATAATATTGTATACTAAATTGTATATGATGAATATACTCTGTATTGTACATTTTTAGTATGAATATCACCATTTTTCTTTCAGATGACATAATTATTGTCCTATGATGTCATCAATCTTACAAAATGGTAGTTTAAAAAAAGAAAAGAAATTTTTTGATGATTGTTACCGTTTTAAGTGGGATATAAAAGTGCTATATACTATTAAAATAGTTGAGCCTATAAGGGGAAATCCATTATTAAATAATTTAAATATTTTTGTTTTACAAACTTGTGTGTATATATATTTTTTTATTTATGATCACTTGGTATATATATGTTTATAAATCACAATTTAAGTATTTTTATATTTGTTTTTAGATTATTGAAATAATTAATGTCTATGTGATATTTATTAATATAAGTATTATTTTTACTTTAAATTATTACAATGAATTTATTTTAGTTTAAGTTCTAAAAATTTTATCATCTTTATTGTCGAACATATATATTCAGCTGCACCATTTGCTGCACATGTAATTACCATCAATCAGTAACGAAATTTGGTATATATGTGGATTTTATGTAATCCTCTTTGAAATTATTTAGGTGATGCCTAAGTGATAAGAGTTATTATAAACTGATTTTATAATATAGTTAAAGATTATTCCTAAAATCTCATTTTTTATTTAACAGTATATATGATTGTGTTAGTCTGTAGCATTTATTTATGTGTAAGAAGCCAGCATTGTACTTTACATTTATGTACAAATAATTATTCTATTTGTTTCATTGTTGGCATTTGTTTGATGATTATTGCCAAATTTATATTATAGTGTTTTTAAATTCAGTTACAAATAGCTTCCTAAAGTAAAATATTCTAATTATAAGCTGCTTCTGACTAGTATTATCATAAGATACTTTAATTAGTATTCACATTATTGTTTCTATGATCAGTGCATTCATTCAATCTATTATACCTCCATTTGATCACACATTTTTGAAACTTATTAATAAAGAAATCTAAAAAAGAGAAATGATATACAAGATGAATATTTCATGCTGAATCAGCTCTCATCTGTTGGCCCAATTCTTAATCTTAAATATGCTTTCATTATTTGTTCAAAATTTATCATTATCAAATTATTACAATTGACTTTCTGCACTCACAATTTTGAGATCAATTTTTTCAAATACATTAATGATTATTAATAATAATCATTTATTAAACTAGGGATTATTAGTTCTAGCTTGCTATAATCTTGAATTTAATTAATGATTATTAATAATCATTAATGTATTTATTTAAAATGATTGGCATTAAAGTTGTGGGTTTAGAAAATTTGACATTTATAAATTAGATTGCAATTATATATACATAGGTTGATTCTAATTGCAATCTATTGTTATTTGATTTAAAAACTATAAATTGGTATTATTATATTTAAGACAAAGTGAAAGAAAAAAAGATACTGATTGGTTATTTTGTCTGTAGTATAAAATGATAGACTGAATGAAACAGAGGCACTGATTTAAATTATACTCTTTAACATGTAAATATATGAGATTATGTAGCCATGATTTAAGTGCATTGGGTGTATGTGTATATGTATACATAATGCATTTTAAATATAAGTGTACATTTCAAATATTGGGTCAGTTAATTTATAAATAAAACAAGCAATGATTAGTATTAATTAATTGTTGTGAATCTTAAATTAATTATGTTGAAAAATATTGTTAAAGATAGTCTTTGGGAAGAGTCCAATTAATTGGGGTTTGAGAATGATTATTGTTAATTATTTATATAAATAGATGCATAGTTATTTAAAGAAAAATACCAGAAACTTGATTATTTCCAGATGAAAGTATAAAAAAAAATTTATAATACTCATGATTAACCTACAGTTGTCTGGCATGACTGAAATTCGAGTTGGCTGAGAGATTTAAAAATTAAAAATATGTGAATTTACCATGGGAAAGATAATTCATGATTAAATTGGAAATGAATCATTAGGAAAGTTATGTATATTTGATATAATTGATAACAAAGCAAATAGTATTGAATGTTTGTCCTTGTATCTTGTATAGATTTAGGACAAATACTGATAAATATTTTTGTGGGATGAGGATATTAAGTCACATTAAAAAAATATTTAGAAAAATGAAAAGAGTTGAAGTAATATATTGAAGGGGGGGGGGTGACTTGTTTTGCCATAATATGTTTGATATAGAGTTTATTATTGCAAAATATTTGTAATTTTACTATATTTATACATTCATTATAAAAGTATATAATTGTTTACAAAGGTTGATGGTGAAAGAAGAAGTTGACAACAAAAATATGGATGATCTTCATTATCACAATAATGTATGCACAATTGAAGATTTTAAAAATCCAAATTGATAATAAAGAAATTAATTTATAGCATCAATGGGTATTGATGTTGACTTGATAGCATTTCATAATAATATTTTAAAGGAGGAACTAATGTTTTTAAATTGTTTGTACTGATTGTAAAGTGCTTTAATAAATTCTTGGAATTGTTCATAATTAGATATGTAATATAAAATTACAAAATGAATAACTGTTTAGTGTTAAAGACATAGTTCTATATAGAGAAGATACTTTATATCATGGAGGATTGAAAACAATTCTCATTTATGGAAATAGAAAAGATAAGGAAAAAAATGTTGATATATGTAGTTGTATAAAGAAATTTTTGGATGCTATTAGAAATCATATGTTTACCAATCTTTAAATATAGAATGTATGCAAAAACATTGAAAATGAGCAATAACTGTGTAACATCTCTAGTAACAATAATATGAATTATCTTTTGAGAGAGAGAAGATTGAAAATATAAGAAAGTAGAAGTATTTATGGTATGAAGGGGAATTGGGGTAGTATATTTGGAATAGAGAATTTATTGAATCTAAAGCAGAATTTAAAATAAGTATATATACTTACCACTATCACCCCTCTCCCTATCAAAAAAAAGTGAAACAAAACTAATTAATGTTGACTTTTAAAATTGACTGTACAAATTAATCAGTGAACCATTAATATAATATACTAATACTGGAGTGTTATATTTAATATTTTGTGATCTATCTTTTAACTTATTGTTGTATAAGATTTTTAAATCTTGCACATTTATAGTTCTCTGTTGTTTTGTGTTCTCAGTTATATCTTCCCAGAAAAACCCATGATGTTCTATCTTATTTGAATTTTCTTATTGCTACAGAAACTGAGTCTGCCTCTCATGAAAATTAAGCATAAATTCACCATAAAGAACTTTTTTAGGAAACTTTTTTTTCATTCACTTTACATATACAACTTATTGAAGATGTGTTTTTATAATTATGAAGTTAGTATCATCATATCCATAGAATGTAGCAATTAGGTTTTAGTTGCCATCACATTTTTGGAAGGTTATGGAATATCTTGGGAAGTTTCATTTACATATTGTGACTTTGCTAGAATACTATTTCTTTAAACAACTAATTTAGAACTATTGTATCGTTATGGTGAAATACTTAATCTTTTAATTTATAAAATGCAGTACTACACTTTATTCTTTATTGCATCTGAATATACAAATCCACTTTTCTACTTAAAAAGCTACCAAGATATTGCACACACATATTAAAACAATATATAATTAATTGTAAAGCTTAAAAAATAAAATATTCACATTATTGTTAAGAGATGACTTTGACTGCGGCACTATCTAATAATAATGTTCACCATAGTTATTTTAGTGAATAAAATAACATGGGAAAGAATGTTCTATAAAAATAAATCCTTAAAATGCTTCCATGAATCATAAAGATAAACAATTAAAGTAATAATATTTCATTTCCTTATAAATTTTTACAGCTTACTTTTAATTTTATTTCTAGAGTTTATTAAAAAAATCTCATCGCTAGAAAAACTTTCAAAGAATCATATTTTATAATTGTTGATTTCCTTTTCAAATAGACATTTTAAAAATTGTAATTATTTTTTTTCTACTTTAGGGCATTCAACCAAGTACAGGTGACATACTGTATGATTCTTTCTCTGATGACTCAAGAAGAAGTGAATTAGAAACTAGATTGTTTCATTTAGAGCCAGGAGAAATTATTTTGCCTCAAACTTTGAGTGATGTTACTAAAAAACTAATTCAGCAAATAACCAGTGTTGGGTAAGATGTTAAATGAGTTTCATTTTTTTCTTTTAGAATTTTAAATTTTGTCTGTAAATGCAATAGAAGACTACCATTGATGATGATCTAATGATTATTCTTACTACATATTCTAAATATTCTTTTGAGACAACTGATTTGCTTTCTACTTGATCATTTTACATTATCTTGTTTACATAAATATACATATTTGAAATGTTTATTACTTTATATTAATGACGATAGAATGTTAAGTTTTTTTAGTAAAGGAATGTTGTGATAGTGTGTAATAATACAACTATTATTACATTATGAACAAGCACTGTCACTTGGTGGTCATAAATAACAACTTGCTATTTGCTTAATAGATTTTAAGTTTTACATTTCAGTATTCGATTTTTTTTTAATATATATTCTTTATTAAGCTCTTTCAGCATTAAGATGCAAATTTATATTGAGGATTTTTATTATTTATCATATGAAAAAGTAAGAATGAATTATCTAGTTGGCTGAAGGAATTCACTATCAATATGCACAAATAAACAAATGATCATAAGTAGTGATAATAGATACCATAATAGAGAGGTCAGAATATTTTCCTGTCATTCCTATAAATTAGGGTTCAAATCCCATTTAAGTAAACTTTGAATTATTTTCAAAAAACCAATAAATGTAGGACCCCCCCCCCCGATACAGAATTCATATAGAAATTCTAAGTTAAATTGGATTTCTCACATGTCTATGTTCTGACTTAAAAATAAAAAAATTGTAATGTGATGCAACATTTCCAAATGGTGAAGCAGATGCCATATAGATATTCAATCTATGTTTACCTTTGCTTTAAGGATAGGCTTTTATATATATATATATTGTAATTTAAAATTCCAAAATGAATGACTTGACTGGTAAAATCCAGATTTTATGCTTTGTCGATGACACTACTACTTCCTGGAGTAAATTATAATTTTAATCACATAAAAATTTAACTTCCACTATATATATATATATATATATATTGTAACCATATATTTTAGCATAAAATATAATAATTGATGTAACTATTATTAAAAAATTTCTCTATCTTCTTTGGTGATTTGATTGGCTTGATTTGCACTTTGAACAGATTACTCTCTTATATTATTTTAATAAATTTAAATTTGCTTCATTCCATATGCTAATTCATATCATAATGCTTAACTTTTTAAAAATTTTGACAACACATTTAATTTGGTAAAATAGTATTAAAATATAATATTTTGTTTTATTTGTTTAAAATGATCTTAAAATTTATTTATATTGAATTAACAAAAAACCATTTGTTCAATTAAAATAAATTATTAAAAATAAATACAGTAATTACATATGCGTCTCAATGTAAAAAAGAAAAGAATGCGAATTTAAGAGAAGATTGTCTGTTAGTTTGTTTTTGGAGGGAGAGAGAAAGAAAAGAAAATGTAAGAAGGCAAATGGTGTAAATTTGATAAGCTTATTTTAAAATAGTTAACAAGTAAACGGATTACCACAAATTTTCTATAAATGTAAAAATAACATCGTGGTATTTAATTATAAGATGAATTGCTAAATTTAAAAGTCTGTTCAAGTCGGCTGGCCAGGTGGATCAAATCGCCAGTAATAATTTTCCAATATTACATTTGAAATATGTCGGAGCTTTCCAGTTTAAAAGCAGAATCAATTGCAAGATTTTGGTATGTTTTAAAATATTTATTATTCTACGATTTGGAAAAAATTAAATAAGTATTTTAATTACAGAAGTTTTATAAATATGAAAATTTGCTTTAAAAAAAAAAAAAAGAAGTTTAAATTAAAGTAAAATGTTAAAGTTATTAACATAGTTTAATATTTCCGTTTATAATTTTAATAAAAAAAATATAGTATTGATTGATATTTAACTTTGCAGTGCCAATAATATATTTGCTAGTTAATTTGTTTACCATTTGGATAATAAACAGTCTTCAAATAATTGATCAAAGCTATTTTCTAATTTTATCGTCAGTTTGGAATGATTAAATTAATTGCTATAATTAGTATTCCTAGATTTAAGCGTGGATAAATAAATATTAACATGGATGTGATAAACTTGGAACGGTTTTAATAGAGAAATGTAGAAATTAATAACTTATGAAAAACATTTTCATTTAAATTCTGCGTGTCATGTTATGAAATTGTTTCATGTTTATGGAGCCACGTAAAATCGTTAATCTAATAGTGCTTATAATAACTAATACAAATGGATAAAATTACATGTATGGAATTCAACTATAATTGTAGCTATTACTTCGTATATTTATTGTTCGACACATCGTACATGGATTTCACGGATCATATTTGTAGTTATAAAATGCTATACAATTTAATTTGTGATACACACACCTGCTAGAATTCATGTATTGAACTATAATATGCTATACTAGATTTTATGTATTTGATGAATAATGCATTACTTTAATTTTATCGTTAGATGAACTTGCATGTGAAGTTCATAAGTTATATTTTATTAAATTTAAATTAATAGGGGTTGAATAAAATACTTATTCAAGAGAATAGCGCTTGCGAAAAAGCTTGAAAAGTACTAAATGAATTTATGAGATGCATCAATTTCATGAGGTATTTTGTGAGTCTTTCCAGATTTCTATTCCTATACTAATATTACTTATATTATATTACATATGTTTTATCTTAAGCAAGATAAGTTAGTACATTAGTTGTCCTGATTAGCGTAACATTTTATTATGCAAGAACCCACATTTGCTAAAATGTTAGTGTTTTCTGAATGGTCAGAATAACTGAAGAGGATGATTTTGCACTTTAATGTGAAGTAAATAGTAATGTTGTTTTATAATGTTAAAAGGCATTAATCTGTGCCGGTGGTTAATCCGCAGATTACTTAATTGCCATTTTTTGTATTTTACACTCATTCCTGTGCTGGTGGTTAATCCGTGGAATTGTGTAATTATACTTATTACTTTATGATGGTGTATAAATCCACAAAGCGTTTAGTATTATTTAATTCCTATGTGTAGATGAATGCATCCACAGGAATATGGTTTTACTTCATAGATATAAGTTGGGCAAAGTATTTTAGTTATTCTGCTAAATCATCTTCTTCCATTTGTAAGTATAATTTATAAGTTAGATTATTAAATTGTAGCAGGACATTCTATTCAAGTTACCTCATAATAATTAACTGTTGGTTGATTATTATTTATCTGAATGTAAGTTTAAATTTTCACTTTATTTAATGATTGCATTATAGCTAAATCCTACAGATATAATATTATTTATCATATTATTATAAGTTTACAGTATAGATTTGTTGAATCTGGAAATGACATTAGATGTTTCATGAGTTGATGTTGAATTTAGTATAATTTCCTCAATACATTCATTATATCAAATTGAAATATAAAGTATGATTAGGTTTTTAAAACCGTACCTATGACATGTTATTGAAGAAAGTCGATGGAATTATAATTTATTTATTTTATTTGTTTATTTATGTTTTTTTTTTAATTATAACATTGGAATTAATTACTTATTATTCATAAATTTGTAAATAAACGTTGATTTATAATTAAACTTACTGTGCTGTTGCTATTTGTCATTCGTAAAATCAGAAATCATAAACCTTGGATAGAGCATACATTGAAGTACATACTATCATCAACATGATATAAGAGTTTAGTGATATTTTGAGAAAACATTTGGATGCTTTTCGTCTTTGGTAGTTTATGATGTGTAAGGTACAATAAAATCCCATTTACCTTTTCCATCATTTTAGCTTTGCGTAGTTGATTCTAGTATACAATATAAAGTGATTATTAAACCTGTAAACAGATTTACCAGATAATGACATGATTGAATATATTTACTTAACGTTTTAAATTGTCATTTGTCAGTATAATAAGAGTCTCAGTGATATAGTAAACTATAAAAAAAAGAACCCAAGTATTTATGTTTATTTATTGCAAAGCTTTACCTGGACTAGCATTTGTATTAGAAATCATATAGATGGTTTAAAATTTCATAATCTTATGTAATTCCACAAATTATGCCATCTTGTACATAGTCGGCCATCGGGTCTCATACAATGAAAATCGCAAATTAAGGTTTGAAAGATAATAACATTACATACTTATAATTTGTTTAATGTATTTTATCATACTACTATGATAGGTCTTCGCGGTACACCCTGGCTGCGATCAAATTAAATCATAAAAAAATTTATGTTATATCATTAGTTTGGTCTGTGGTAAGTTGCTCCAGATGTTGGTTGTGGTCTTTGGTGCATAATATAGATGGCATGATATGCTTTTGGTTACAGCTCTTAATAGCTGACAATGTGCAGCGGGAATTGATCGGTGATCGAGGTTACAATTCTTAGCGCACTTATGTTTTGGTGATATTATGTAGTTGGGACAACAATCGAACGGTTACAATATATATATATTGTAACAAATATAAAATAGTTAATGTAAGTAAATTGAAATGGTTAACAAACTCATTTATACATTTAACCTAGTCAATACATGCTGATGATTAAATAATTTAGCACTAAGATTAAGTGTAAGATTTAATTTAAAATTAATCTTTATGCGCCAATCTTTCTAAATAGAAAACTTACTTCTGGAAATCTTAATATCATTGGTCATCATTGTTTTAGATTACTACCATTATCCTTGTATGCTTCCCAGTGGATTACATGATTTCTCAGGGCTAATGGATATTAGTGACATATGTTTGGAATGAGTTCAAAAAGCAAAAACAAAGTAAATTGGTTAATAAAAAATAAACTTATAATTTATTTATAAATAAATAAAAATGAAATCAGTGCTTGTATTTTTACAACTGCTAGTGGATAAATACAATAAATATAGTGCAAAATATTGAAAATAAGAACAAATAATAAATGTTAAAATTAATGCCTTCTGGATAAATGTAAAGATAAGATCTTACCAAATGTCTTAAATTTTTAAAGTTTTATATCATTGTTTTCTGAAGATATCATATGTTTACTACATATGCACACATCTTTATTGATATTCTTTATCCATCTATATCTGATTGTGATTGTTCTCTTCATGTATTGGTGACTGTAGGCACTGTAAATGAATCTTCTTAGAAAAAGATATAGTAGGTCTTATGGCAGTGTTCAGTTTTTTTTCCGTAGAGCAAAGTTACAGCCACTATTATTGCATTTTAGCAAACTTCAACATTTGTCAGGATCCAATTACATAATTCTAGGTCTTTGATTTGGGTGGTGTCAGTTTTCTAGCCAGTTGTGTTAAATAGTCTTCTGTTAGATAGTAATATCATTATACTTGATATGGTTGGCAGAATATTGAAAAATACTTTAAAATTAAAGTAGAGCTATTCAAAACTATGCAGAGGGAGTCTGTTTTAATTAGCTATTTCTTCTACTTTCATGAAGTCAATCTGCACTTCTTTCTTCTAGGGCCAAAACTTAAACTAGACCATTGTCATATTTCTTTTCATGCCTATTTATAGCTTATGTTTTCGCAACGTGTAATTAAGTCTATTTATGTTTATCAGGATGTTAACATGTGTTTTTTATAAATACTTTTATATTTTATAATTATTTTTACAAATGATTATGTAATAAAAAAATATTTTTTATTTCTTTACAGTAAAGATTGCAAGACAAAAAAATCACAATGGAACTTTGCAATTTGTCTCTCACTTTCACAATTTTAGAGCTTTATAATTTTTAATAATGTATTTAGATTTGCTGTTCAATTTACTATGAGGAAAGACAATTATTTCCTTATAACCTCATTCAGCAGGCCAATCTGAAAGTTACAAAATATGATATATTTTCTTAAATTATGCACATCAAATCATTTGTACCCACTTAAACTAAATTTCTATCTTTCCTTACATAATATGAATTATCATTTTATCAATTCTAATTACATAAAATACATTTATTAAATATTTAATAGCATGATTAAATCTATAGACTGATTTTCTTTTAATTTCCCAAATCAGTAAAATTTAATTTAAGCATATATCTAATATGGCCACTTACAGTTGTATAGACATTAGTTAATATTTAAAGAATAGTTTTGAAGAAACAAGAACAGACAGCTTACAAAAATGGGATTAAACTAAAATGCTAGGTTAATAAAAGTTCACTGGTTGGCAGCAATGCAGACATTTACCTTGGCCAACTTTTTGACAATATACAGGTGGTCGGTGGATCATGATCATATACTGGTTTTTCTGGAAACATGCATTGGTTGGTAATTAAAGTTCAAATTCAGGCAAGCACTCTTCTTTGAATAGTTCACTTAATTGGGCACAGTTGTTTTGGGCTTTGGCATCATGAGTAGGAAGACGAGAATCCCAGGGCATGGAGAAGCAAATAGTCATTTCTTTTACCCCGACATAATTTTATTTCACAAATTAAACTTGCATGGACTATGTTAGCACTCTAACATAAAAAAACAAAAAAATTCCTCTGATAGCCAAAATTTCAGCTATTTATACATAATATAATCATTTGTTTCCCTTACATTTTTGTTTAGATGTTAAATCTGATTAAATTCTTGCCAGCCATTGTCTCAAACTCAGTATACTTGGTTATATCTTAAATTGACCTACATTTCCATATATGGTAATGAAAAAACTGATCAATTAGCCAAGTGAAATTTAAACAAAAATAGTTTTTTATTCCTATAAAATTTTTTACATTTTAAAAAAGTATATTTCCATATATGTTAATGGAAAACCCAATCAATTAGTCAAGTAAAATTTAATGAAATAATCTTTTGTTCCTTTCAAATTTTGTACATTTTTAAAAATGAGACAATCACCCCCTTTAAATCATCATATTTAATAATTACATTGCCACTTGCATATATCTATTCTGTCTTATAAATTATTAGTAAAATTATTTAAAATATAAATTATACAAAATTAATAAACTATATAAATATTATAAATGATACAAATATTATAAATTGATTTGTCTATACATATATACATACACAAAATAAATTGGCAAAAGAAACCAAATTGTTTCATAATTTATCATAATAGATGTCTATTTAATTTCCCATAACTATTTAAATTTTAGTAGAGAGTCCCCCCCCCCCATATTCGCATATATATATATGTATATGCCCTCATCTATTGCTAGAGGCTGGTGCTAACCACATGAATAAGTTGTGTTCAAATCCATGCCAGTGGTTATATTATTGGCATTAGGTGAAGAACAAATATGTACAACAATATTTACAGCTTCAATAATAAATAATGAAATATTGCAACCATGGTATTAAATATTTTTTAAATGATTATCTGCTTAAACATGTTATTTCACTTATAATATTCATGCATGTAGCTAAGCCATACGTTTATATCACTTAATTTTAGTGTCATGAATAAAATTAATCTATTTTTATTAAATTAACTTTTTATTTATTTATGATTTGGAATTTTATTAATGAATAAATATGTTATCTAAATTAGATATATATAAATGAGAGAAATATTAAATCAATTTTAACATGTAGTACCCAAATAAATTCTTGAAATAATCACTAAAATAAGTATTATCATATGACCATACTATAATTTTTATTCTTAATTTATATACATTCTATTAAAAGAATCATATCTGGCATTCTGATGAACTTTTATCTTTTTCTGTATATTTTTAATATACCCAATATCAAAGTAATTGTCTCATTTAATCTTCTTTAAGAAAAAACCTTCATATCTTTAGTTGACTACTAGATATATAAAGCAGTGCAAATATGCCTATTTTAAGGTAATTACTAAAACTTTTTGCAATAATATTTTATACATCAAAAATTAATCTTGAGAGAAAATTAAAACCATATAATATTATATAAATCTAAGACGAAATTTTAAGGTAAAATTCTATTATGCTGTCAACTACTTAAACGAAGTAAACTTGCTTTCTAGCTGATCACTTTTCAAGTTTAAAATATTAATCTATATTATTTGAGTTTTGTAATATTATGAGAAGTTTTGATTTTCTGGCAGGTGGCAGTGATGAAATGAATAGTAAAATATATCTTCAATCGTTTACTTTTTTTTTTTTTCAAGAGCATTTTTTTTTAACATTCTTTTTCTTTTCTGTAATTAAACCTGTCTAAATAGTATTGATTTTATAAAGTAATTCTGAGGAGAAGTTGGCAGTATTGAGTTGGATTCTCTTGGCTGGTTAATAAAAACTTGGTGAAACAAATTTTCAGTGATTTAAAGATTAATTGGAAATAATTGATATCCCAGTGAGTTTTGAAATTAACAATTTCTCAAGCAGAAATATCAAATTTCTATAAATACACTTATTGATTTTCACAATTTTTAATTCCAATTAGCATGATTTTTTTTCTTTCTTTCCCTCTCAATTCCTTTAGTTAATTTGATACTCCAAATGTGTAAATATTTGTGAAGTTAGAAGTAAAAAATTCATTTGAATTGCTGATATTTTTAATGGCAGATTTTTTTTTTCCTTTTCTTTTCTGATAATTAAAACTGGAAATACATCTTTAAAAAAATTTGAATTATTTTTAGCAATATTTGTCACATCTTATAATAATAATAAAAAAATGTACTAAAATTCTTATATACACATAAACTATATTTTCACAATGTATATATAATATTTTTTTTTTGTATCGCTCATTTTTATATTTTAAATAAAATCTATTATTCATGATACAAATTTAATACCAATGTTGTAGTAATTGAGATTGTTATTTGACGTTTTAAATAGGAAATGTTTAAGCTAAATAATTTGGGGAGAGGGATATTTTTTTTATTAAGAGAATACAGTATTTTAATTAAGGCATTGCCATAAGTAATGAAGTCATATGTTCAGAGTTAAAGTTTTTAGATTAATTCTCAGTGAGAAAATTGGAAAATAACATCTTAAATTTGGCCAATTGACTGAAACTATTAGGCTCAGCCTGTCACTTCATTGTTCAAATGGCACATGACCTACCAAGAAACTTAATTATTATTATTGCTTTTTTCTTTGATAATGTAAAGTTAATTTGAAGCCATTTTCAAAAATGAAAATGTATCTGAAATGAAGTTTAGACAATCTCTTTATGATTTGATGAGTCCTTTGGGGAAGGTAAAGCAGCAACGATTTTTAAGTAGCTTTGAGCATTGTATTAAAATTATAAGTAGCAGTGCCAGTAGATATTTTAAATACAGTAACACAATTTTGATGTGGATCATAGTTTTATTTTCATTGATTAATCAAAATTAACTGAGGATATGATAAAATAAATTTAATCAGTGCATATTTTTTTTTTTTTGGCAAACATTTTTAAATATTATAAAAAGTGCTTTAAATTTGAATTTTTTAAAAAAAACCTACATTATATTATCATTTACAAACTGAAATGTAATCCATAGTGTTAAATAAAAAACATTAATCATAACAATGATGTTTTTTTACTGTTTTAACCTTTTCTATTGAAAACCAGAATAACTGAGAAATCCTTAGAATATTATTTCTAAAATTTTTTTTTTTTTATAGCTATGATTGATTGATAGTATCAATAATCAACTGATATTTTGTAAATATATATTATTTTTTAATTAGTAATATAAATATAAGAGATCCCTATAGGCAAATAATTACATGACAGTAAAGACAAATTAAGGTAAAAAATCCATATGCATGTAAATACAAAACAAACAGTGTTAAAGTAAATATTTTTTTAGCAGGATAAATGGCCATCGAAGATAAACTATCAAAATATGGCATTGCCTAACTTATTATGGAATGATTGATTAATTAATCAGATAATTCATAAAAAAAAAAAAAACTACTTTTCTGTCATAAAGGTTATAAAATAATTATAGTAATGATATTATTATTGGGAGACTACATACATTTTTTACATTTGACATCTTTTTCTCAGATGATGAATATCTTTCTTTAGTGTAGAATTTTGTTTAATAATCCTTTTTTAAAGTTATATGCAGTGACATGCATTTGTAAGATATGTAGTGACACACATTTGTAAGAAAAACTATAAATTGAATGAATATAAAATGAAAGCAAAGCATTTTCTAGGGCATTAAATGACCTTATTGACATAGCATTAAAATATTCATGATTGTATTGTATATATATATAGACAATATATTATTCAATCTGTATAGGGAAAAGCAGGATGTTTTTCTGTTTATGACCTTATAGTTGTTAGCTATATGTTAGGCTTCTTTGATCTTCTTTAGAGTTCTTTTATTTGATGCATGCTATTGTGGCAGATATGAACTCAAGTGTGTGGCCTGTGGTTGTTCAGTGCTCAAAGAAAATTGACTTAGGCTCAAGATTATTTGTGGCTTATCTATAAAGATATTAGTGTTATGAAATCAGAGTTGAGAGGAATGTATAAGATTCATTGTAATATATAGTATTGCCTTCTACCTGGGCGCATGTAATTTTGTATATGATGGGCAATGTTTGATCTATATTGAGTCTACCTTTGGAATTATTTATTAATCTGTTAGTTGAGGGAGAAGTTTGATAGCTAACGATGCATTTGTGAGCAGGCTTTGTTAATGTTTTTGCTATCCAAGGGATATATGGCAGTAATTTCCAGGGTCTTTGGGAAGGTTTGACTTATTTCTGTTATAAAATTGTTTAACTCCTCCATGTGAGATTATTATATTTTAAACCTATGCTGGTTAAATTTTTAAGATATTGCTCAGTGTTAGCTATCTGAGCAGCTTCAAACTTGCATAGGTGGTAGTTTCTATATAGAAATGAAGACAGACTGGAATATTTGTGAGAGTGAGGTGAGATGGATTTGAGGTCTATAAAACCTCAGATTTCTAGTGGTTTGATGCACATCTTATAATTTATGTGGAGATTATTTCTATGTATCTGGATATCTAGATATTTCCAATTCCCTGTGGTGGTCTTTCCATTCTATAGTTCACAACAATGCAGATTTTGTCTTCAAGTTGGTTTTATTGTCATAAATTAAAGATTCAGAACCACATATAAGTAGATCATCTATGTAGCATGCACATAAAGTTGGGAGCATATGAAATATTTACGGAGGTGGCTTTCAATACGATTAAGATATATAATAGACACAATCACACTTATGGGCAAACCCATTGGGCAGCTGTTAGAGAATAATGTTGTTCCTCATACATGGTAATAATGTTATTGTCAAGCCATGAAGTCTATGATAAAGTCAATTCGCATGTTCGTGAGTTCAGACTTAATGGTGTTAATAGAATATTTTCTTTTAATAGAGCCATATAGCTCAGTTATATTGAGAGAAGATATTTTGTACTCTCTAATTTTGAGCTTTTAATTAGATTTATAAAGTCAAAGGATGATTTAATGGTGTAAGCACTGTAATGAGTTGTTTTGTTAGCCACTGATAAACCATTTTAGTATTGTGGTAGTAGTGCACATCTCCAAAGTCTAACATTAACCTAAGTGGGATATTTGGTTGTACAATTTGACATTGGCAAACATTCGGGGTGGTGTTGCAGATGATGGGTAAATTTTATGATATTCGTCTTTGGTAAAAAGCCTTATAGCAGTGTTTGCACAATATGTCACTAATAAATTTGTATTTTATTCTGTTTTATATCGTAATTGGAGAGAATATTAAATTTCAATGCTATATATTGCAATGAATCATGTGCATCCCTCTCTACTCAGATTTCACAACACTAGTATCTTTACAAACAAGCTACAAATACTTTCAAGCATAAGTCAATTTGCACCAAAACATGATAGGCCATACATTTAAGTCCACATTTGCCACCATAGCATGAAGCAAATGAAACAATTCTAGATTAAAGAAGCCTGACATATAGCTAACAATGATAATCCCATAAACAGAAGGAATACTGCTTCTCCCTTTCTAAATAATGGACTACCTGATTTACATACAGTTTGAATAATTTATTGTTTATATATATACAAACCTATACAATCATGAACATTCTTAGCCTATGACTCTGAGGACATTTAACACCCTCGAAAGTGCTTAGCTTTCATTTTATATTCATTCAATTTGTAGCTTTTTTTACAAATGCATGTCAGTGCATATAGCTTTAATTTACATTCATCTAGGGAAAGTTGCTTAATTTTATAATTAATTTTTTTTTAATAAATAGCTTTTTTAAATTTGTGTTAACTATATTAGATATTAATAATCATTTTTTTAAAACATTAAACTGTTTGATTTAATATAAAATTTTATTACTACCAAACAAGAAATTAATAATATTAATATTTCTTTATGATGTAACATACCTATGAAGTGTTAGATTAAAGAACTGAAGGTTCTTAGATAGATCATTGATTATTGTATTGTTATTAGTAATTAAAATTCTATCATTATTAATACTATGTATTAATTAGTACATTTTTTTTAGAACTGAATTATGTGCATATAGTTGTTCTGGTTTTAAAGTGACTAGTTAACGTGATTTTGAGCATTCTTAATTTATTTAAAATAATTATTGATTAATCTAATAACTGAAAAAGAAATAGTGGGTTTCTATTATCTTTTTTCTTATAGTTTTATACTCATAGTATTGTTGTAGTTTTTATTTGTGAATACATTTTTGCTTAGTAATATTGTCCTAGGACAGCACAGTCATATCATTTGAAAACTCAGATTTGTTAGCACATGAGAATACACAGATATTATCATAAAAGTATATCAATGTAAAGTTTTATATTTTTTATTATTAATTTGTATTATTATAACATAGCTATTATAGTATTAAATTACTTAAGGAATAAAATTCAGAGAAAATTATTCAAAACTTACATCTCAGCTTTATATTCAGTACTGTAGAAAAATGTTTGCCACCAGAATAAGCATTTATTATGAAGTACAGGTGTTTTCACTTCACCTCCTTGGGAATTTTAGTTTTTAAAATGCCAATTTATTTTTACATTGGAGTAAATAAATATCTTTTGCTTTGTGAAAAGATAATTTTTTTAAATTTAGGATTGTATATTTTATTTCTTTAATCCTATTACTTTAAATCACTGCCAAGACCTATAATAGTTATCTGGGCAAAAGAAGTGTGTCTGTATTACCATTTCAATTTATTTTGTCATTGGTTAAATTGTCTGACCTATGATTTTATTAAGAATCTATTCTACATTACCATGTCATCTTCAATCAATTTTTTTCTTTCTTGTTAAGTTACACTTATAATTGCATTTTCTAAATAACTTTCAGACTTCTTTTCACTAATGGTAAATAATGCTAGCGAGATTTCCTTCTCTAGCATTAAAGAAGAAAATTAATTTTATTATATATTTTTTTCCTTTCAGAATTTGAACAATATAATTTTTTTTTGGTTGTTTTAATAAAATGATTTAAATTTTTAATTAATAAATTTTTTTTTTTTACTGTAGTTCCCTATTTTTTTTGCATATGAAAATATTTTTATTTTCCATGAACTTAAATCCGTTAATATAGTTATTAGAATAATATATATATAAACAATTTTTTTTGTCTAGAAATTCAGTTAATTTTTGTATTAGGTTTCTTTCATCATTTTTTTGATTACCCAATAAAACTTTTTTTACTCCATTGCTCCTTGTGGTTAGTGCAGTGATAGGCTGACACAATGGAGCTCAAGGTCTGTGAATCACAGTCTTCCTGGTGCTTGAACTTCTTATGAGCTTCAAAGCAATAAACCATTGATCATTTTTTATCTGTCTTCAGGTGTTTACTTATCTATGTGACCATATTATAGATTGATATAATTTCACCTTAATAATAATACTTTTTTTTTATCCAAATGAATTGCAAAGTATTCTAAAATTTTGCTTAATTGCTATTGAAAATTTTTAGATAAAAAAATATTTGATCAGATCTTATTACAAACTATCTAACTGTGGTATTATGGTAAATGGACTAATTATACACACAATCTTAGAACTTCAAGAAGCTTATTAATTTAAAATAAGAAAACATGATTAATTTTTTTTGCTTTTTATATTGATTTTGTGTTCAGTGCTCTTAAATTTTCTGCCTGATAAACTTCCATTGTTTTTGGAATTTTGAATGATATCAAAAATAAGGCATCTGCACTTGAAAGCATATTGAGTATTGGGTTGTTCCAAATCTCAAGAGGAATATTTCAATGAACCATTTTTCATTTATATGTATATTTTGTGAATAAATTACAGCAAGAGATTAATGGCATTTGTGATCATAGTTTACATCATAATTTATGATGGTAATGTATTGGTAATATTTGAACATTATGTAATATAATAATGTTACTACTATATTCTACCCTTTCCAGCAAAAGTTCAGGTTTTATAATTCAATATGACAATTATTAATATATATATATATATGTTAAAACAAAGATTTGCACAGGTTAAATATATAAAATACATATTTTGCGGGTTCATCCGTGTTAAAAACATGGATGAACCCACAAAATATGTATTTTATATATATATATGCTCATCCAATTCAAATTTAAACTTAAAGACTATAACTGGCAGCATGGTTAATTATTTTATTGAAGATAAATAAAATTTCTGAACAAGATTTGCTTTTCTTATTAATTTGCGCTGCTTTTGATTATATTAATTGGTATGGTATCACTTGATATTTTCAAAAGTTTTTGTCTATTAAACTTTCATTGTTCCCTGGAATTATGAAATGATTACTGCAATAGGATATTAGCATTTAGGAAAAGAGACAAATAAATTTGATAAATCTTCAAACATTAATTCTGTACATTAAAAATTAAAGTTTTCATTTCAATAATTTTATCAAATGTTCTCTCAGTAAACATTACAATCTTAGCCTTATTGTAATACTTAATTAACAATAGATATGGTAATAACAATCAACCTTTCTTGCAAAATATTATTTAATAGAATGTTGCATTACAAAATTATATCATGGTTGAGAATCTGAAAAGTTAGTTCACTGCAAGTAAAATAAATGTTGCTCATTTCTATTTCTCAATTGTTCTTTTTAAAAATTTGTCATGTATCAATACTCATTAATAAGTATTTCACCATTTTTTTATTTAAATATATCCCATTAATATATATAATCAATTCATTTTTTCTTTTCAAATCTTATTTATTTTATGAACTATTTTTTCATTTCAATTTTTCTCCAGCAGATCAACCATATTATATGGTTATTGCCATATGTACAATGGAGTTCCCAAGGTTAACTGGAATTGTTCTCTAGGCAATCTGATTGTAGTAGATATTTCTGCTAAATGTCTCTTGAGGGGACCTCCCTGTGTCCATCTACTGATCATTATTATCAAGTGAATTCATGTTAAAAATTAGAAATTGTTTTTGTTAAGTGTGTCTTATTTATTTGTCAATTTTATTAATGGCTGAAAAGTTGTAACATTTTGAATTTCTGTTTTCTGTTAGGAAAAATGACAGGAAAAACAATTGTAATGTTTGAAACATCTATAAGCAAGCTGTTCTGAGGAAAATGTAAGTTTATGAATGGTGTAATGGAAATATCAAATTGACCATATCCCAAAAAAGCATGGCAAATAAAATCCATTTTCAAGATAATGCTGATTTATTTTTTTGGATTGTGTATGTGAAAATGACATTGTTAATTCAGAATATGTTCATAATGAAAAGACATTTAAAACTAGAAGTTCTGAAAAGTTTGCATGATAGGGTAAAACAAAAATGTTCCATTTTTGGTTTAATACAGATTGCAAGCTTTACCATGTCAACATATCTACACACAAAACCTTGAGTTACATTTTTTAATTAAATTACAATATGATCCAGATTATCAAATCACTATATTCACTTGAGCTTATTCTGTGCATCTCCTTTTTATTGTCTCAAATGAAGAAATGCCTCAAATTTTTGTTGTTGCAGACTTTAACATTATTACTATTTTTTAAAAGCAATCTTTGAGTGTAAATAATAATAACCATGACATCAAAAATGCATTAGACTAACTAGAATTGTATAGTAATTTACATTCTTAGGATACTTCATAAAATATATTTATATATTTATGCATATATTTTGTTAATAAAAGATAGTTAAAGTATATGAAATCTAATTACTGCAGCTCTACATATGGTAAAAAAAATATATGTGCTTTTGGTTAAAGAAATCTAGAAATGAGATCTGTTATGAAAATTTTTAAAAAATATGATTAGGGAGCCTCATTTGAAAGAATATTTATAATAAAAATGTAATTATGTATAGTCTTAATAACATAAAATAGATTTTTTATAAAACAAAATGTCATTAGGAATTGTCAGATAAAACTGCTCTATTAAGAATCAGTATTTTGTTGTTTTTTGCATTTTTAAATAAATTTTATATTATTTTTAAAACAAATGTATAAGAAGAATTTTATAATTAATAAAAATATCAAAAAAATATTTTTCATTGCTTTAATTAAGTTTTAAAAAAAATCCCATGATAAACTTTAAAATGGTCCATGTGTTTATTGAAAAACATGACTTAAGATCTCTTTATATTTTGTTCAGAAGCTATATCGTTTTGCAATTAAATATTTTTTTATTTAATAATTATGAAATAAAAATTTCCTCAACTAATTTAAGTCATTTAAAAGTATTTTTAGTTTTTATAGTTTATTTTATGCCCTACTCCCACTTTTTTTTTAACTGATAAATTTACATACTTAATGAAAAATATTGCCATTACATTTTATAGCATCATTACATAGAGTGGTTAGGTTTTTATAATAAAGTCATAATATTTTTAGTTTTCAGAAAATCTGAAATGAAAGTTAGTAATCACTTTTAAAATATTTCAACTTTCATGCTTGAAAAATTATGTTTTTGGTGAAAAATCTTACATTCTCAGCTTTTCAATGAATCATGCTACTTTAAATTGTATATTTTGGTAGATTCTGAATAATTAACTTAAGCATAATCTTTTTTTCCCATAAAACATTTTTCAACAACATTGACATTTCATATTTAAACCATTAGCAATAGTTTTATTTTACATTCAGAATTCTAGCACTAATGCCAATTGACTTCTATTTAAAAATTAAATGTGAGGAATTTTTTTTTTTTTGAATTGGAATGGTGATTAGCACATCCATCTGTCACATCCAGTTTTGGAATAGATTATAAGCAAACTGAAAATTTTTCTATGAAATTGAATCATAGCAGTGCTAGCAAAGCAGTCAGTACTGGTCAGAAATAGATATCTAATATTATTAGCTAGAGGCGTAAAGATCCCAGCCATCAATATGTTGACTTTATTGCTATAACATAGTCAGTCCCAATTGAAGTATGACAATGAGGTAGGTGTTATATTACAATATGTGTTGATATCTTTTTTTAATCATCTGCAATGACATTCATGTGATACTAATTTTGGTATATAAATTTATAAATGTTGGAGACATTTGAAGAAGTGTTTATGCTTTTGTAAAGTATTTAATAAAAATAATAATTAAAAGTTATATAAGTAATTTTTTTTCAAAGATATCTAGTTATTCACAATCATGATAAAGGGATTTGTAGTGATTCTAATTAGGAGATAGATTCATCATTACCATTAGCAGGGATTCACAAATGGCTAATTTAATCACTCATAAGAAACAAAATATAGAATGAAAAAAAAATACATTATATGATATTTGCAATGACTATATAAACCACTCAATGAAACACAAATTTGTCCACATACCTAGTGATGAGTAAATTTTCATAGTAACCTTTTATCATTATAAAACTTTAATAATCCGGTATTTAAATTTGTTGCATTTTCTAATTTAATATAGTTTATTAATATTTAATTATTTCCTCATTCATAATCATAAAAATCTAAGAGTAATAAATATTTTGCCATATTTTTATTTTATAGTGTGATCAATTTACCACATAAAGAGATGTAATATAAGACATTCGAACTCAGACTTTCACACAATCCTCACCTTTCTGTGCCATCTTATATTGCTGATCCACCTGATCATACACATGTTGAAAAGATAAATAATCACCAATATACGTATTTCATGCTAAATCAGCAATCATCAGTTGGTCCAGATTACTATCCTCACACATATATACAATCAGTGCTCAGCTTTATATTTAAATAGCCAATCTTTATACTCTAATGGACAGACTTCAAACTACTCCAACCCACAACTCTTCAGCCAAGGGTTGTGAATTGGAATAGTTTGAAGCCTGTCCATTAAAATATAAAGATTAGCTATCTTAATATAAAGCTGAGCACTGATTGTATATATGTGTGAGGATAGTAATCTGGACCAACTGATGATTGCTGATTTAGCATGAAATATGTATATTGGTGATTATTTATCTTTTCAACATGTGTATGATCAGGTGGATCAGCAATATGAGATGGCACAGAGAGGTGAGGGTTGTGTGAAAGTCTGAGTTCAAATGCCTTATATTACATTATGTATGTGCAGGTGTGTGTAAGCCCGAACAGTTGTATTAATTGACATAAAGAGATGGTAAAATGGTATTTTATTTATTATACATATCGAACCAGATCCGACTGCTTCAATATACTCCATCTTAAATGTTAAATATTTGTCAATAAAATAAAATTAAGTGTATTTAATTATATACCAAATAAATAAAAGAATGAACAATTAAAGAGATGAAATATGATGTATTAAGTATAAATGCATTTTATATTTCAATTTTGACTAATGACAATTGTTTAGTATATCTATATCTTTATTTTTAAAGGAAACCATGTACTTATGAGAAGGCATATTTTGTTTTATTTGGAGCATATTTATTTAATGTTTATTCTGCTTATACTTATAGAATAGTCTAAATGTCATATATTGTTCATTGTTGATTCTGTATGTTTTGAAACATATCTTTTGATTAATAGAGAGCTGAAATGATTAATATTGAAATGTTTATGAGTCTTACATATTCCCAAAATACTAATATTTATTTGAAGATGAATATAGTTATATAATATCTTCATTTAAATGACATTATTGGAAATCTATAAGATTTTATATGTCAAACTTAGTATGAAACTATTGGTCATTCAAATTGTCTCTATTCTTACTTATTTATTTATTAATGAATTAGCAAGCACAGAATTCATAACTTTGTACAGTAACAAAAAAATCAATGTAATATTCACTACTTTTCTTAAGGAAGAGAGCTTCTTTCAGTAATATTTATTTCTATTTAATTTTTACTCAAATGGGACATTTCAATAGAGTTCAACAACATTGCATTATTCTACATTGGTCTAATTTTGTGACAGACAATATCTTTAGTAAATCTTCTTATTGTTTTATGGAAATAGTTAAGTTTTATATAGAATATTCAAACTCAATTTGAAGGTTACATTTATCAATATTGCCAACTTTTATTATCACCAATATCAATGACAATTAAGATCATTTATTAATCTGTCTTATATGTACTTTTATAAAAATTCTATATGCTTTTGTTGATAAAAATTTGCCTTCATGTTGCTTTGCTTATGTTTGAAAAAATATCCAATCATACTGATGTTTACAAAGGAATTTACTACAGACAAATGCAATTGATGTCAAAAGTTTATAACATTTATGAGGGGAGGAGGACTAACAATATCAACACATACATGTAATTGGAACATGCATTAAGAAAATAGTAAGTTTAGGTTTAATCTTAGTTTTTACTGAAATTTTTATAATATTAATTTATTATTAGAATCAATGTGAAATTAAAAAATTAGGAATTTAATTTAATCTGACATGTAACTACTTGATTATTAGAACATTATGAAAATTGTTTTGTAAATAAAATATGAAGTTCAAATTTAATTTTGTAATTTAGAAATTTATTATAATCTATAATAAATTATTTATTTGAATTGTTGATTTATTGTTTTAATAAAATTTATTTTATTTGATAAATGTTAATTCATATTGTTTAATTTAAAAAAATAAAATTTCATCTTTTCACTGATTTAGAAGAGAAACTGAAATATTTTTTTTATGGAAGAAAAGAAGATACGATTAAAATAAAACTAACTCTTTGTTCAGAAAATAATAGTTTGTTTTCAATTATTTTCTGATAATAATTATTTATTGATAGTTAAATATTTGCTATTTTATTTTGTTAACCTTGACGAATTAATAAAATAAGAAATATTTTATAGATGAATGTTATAGGAATTTAACATAGTTCTAAGATTTTAATGATTTACTCATGCTTAATATGATTTATCAATACCTGATACGATTGAATTTAAAATTAAAACCCAATAATTTTTATTTCTGTAAAGATTTAAAAGATTTTTGTATTCAAAATCCGTTATATCTACTGTTAATACATTATTAATCTGGGTGACAAGTATATAGTTTTGTCCTTCTTTAAGTTATCTTGTCTGCAGGGGTTCTCTTCACATTCAGTCAGTCATTTTCAACTATATTTATCAATATAATATATTTGTATATTTTTAAAGAAAATATTTTATAAAATTTACAATCATTAATGTGTTGCTTTTTACCCAAATATATTTAAATCAATTAGGAACTTAATCAATGTCATCTTATACATCTTTCTAAATAAATTAAATATTCATTTAATGTAACCAATTATGCTATTAATGATATAATTCTGAATTGCAAACAATAATAATATAAGAGCCACAGAATTTATGTTAGGTGAAACTCTTCATTGCCATAATTTGCAATCCATATTTTGGCTATTATTTATGATATCTTTTGTCTTAATCTAAAAATGAGTACTAGAGAGTGTTAAATGCTTTTATTCATAATACATGTGCGTGTGTGTTTGGAAAATATTTTGCAAAATTTTCATTTATTATTTAATACTTTATAATAAAACATTGGCTGCAGAAAGAAGTTTGCTATTAACTGAAAGGAGACCTTTGATTCCTCTTGGAGATCTTAAAAGAACCGAGCAGGGCAAATTCCTAATGTCCACTCTATACATTCTTGTCATTGCAGCTGTTATTACTATGTAATTATTCATATAGTATACGAACATGGATGGGCTGCTCACTAACACGCATTAGTCAGTGTGGTGAGTTTATTGGCTCTTTATCTCTTGAGTTTAAGATCAAGAAACACTATAGTCTTTCTTCTAAGTTGCCAATAAGGAAGAATGAATGTATGTGTAAATGATAAATATTTTTCCAGTAGATATATACAATCATGACAGACAAAAATAAATCATGGCCCTTATTCCCAGGAGGCTGTACAGTCACCAACCAAGGCAGCAGTTGATAGCCAAAGGTGGAGGGTGCTAAGAATTCCCTGATTGTGGACCCAGGCTGCCATTTGATGATGACTTTTTACTTAGGTACTTACATCTACAGATCATTTTCAAGTGAAGGAAGATTGCAAGAATTAGAAGAACTGTTTTATATTAAATGGGACATTTTTGGACTTTGTGAAGTTAGAAGTAAAGGTGAAGAGACAATTGATTTAAAAAGTGGACATGTACTCTATTATAAAGGCACAAATATTGGAAAATACAAGTGGAGTAGGATTCATTATAAATAAAAAATGGAAAAACAACATTGTGGAGATTGTTGGTGTATCGGACAGAGTGGCAAGATTAGTTATACAACATAATAGCAGATACCAAATGCAGATAATTCAGGTTTATGCCCCAACAAGTTTTAATTGTGATGAAGTAGTAGAAAATTTTTATTTGGATGTACAAAATTCTTTTGATCAGAGTAAACAATATTTTAAAATTGCTATGGGAGACTTTAATTTTATAATTGGTAAACATATGAAAGATGAAAATGCTGTAGGTAATTTTGGTTATGGTAATAGAAATGAGGGGATATAGACTTGTGGAGTTTGCAAAAAAAACCCAAAACTTTATATTATGAATTATTTTTTTGAGAAAAATGTTAAAAGGAAATGGACAGGGAAGCTTCAAAATGAAGGTACAGCAGAATTGGATTATATTTTGACTAACAGAAAATACATATTTCAAGATTGTAATCTTCTTTATAAATTTAACACAGGAAGTGATCATCGATAAGTAAGATGTAAGATACATGTTAATGCAAAACTAGAGAGACAAAAATTATTAAGAAAAACAATATTTACAGTTGATATTCCTAATCTTCAGAAACATTCTAATGAACTTAAATTAGAACTTACAAATTGGTTTCAAGTATTAGTAGATTTTGACATGATTCAGATTTGAATCAAATTAATAAGAAAACTGATACACTTTTAAAAACTGTAACAAAGATAGCTGGTAGAAAGAAGCGGCAATTGAGCAATAAAAATTTTACCAAGACTAGAGGATTTATGAAGAAAAGAAGGAATATTAAGATATACAAAAATGATGCATTAAAAAGGATTGAATATCTCGAAGTTTGTAAAATGGTACGGAAAAGAGTTGAAAATGATATAAGAAAGTATAACCGTGAACTAGCAAGGAAAGCTGTAGAAGAGAATAAAAGTCTCAAGAGTATAAAACAACATTTTGGCATTGGTAGAAAATTTATATCTGCAATAAGAGAAAAAGATGAAATTATTACTAAAAAGAGAGGTGACATCATGAAATGGGTAGAAGACTTCTATCGAGAATTATATAGTAATAAAGTACAAGTATCTCCTATATCTGTTATATCTTCTGAATTGCCCAGAATTTTAAATGAAGAAGTGAGATATGCAATTAAATTTATGAAGGAAGGAAAGGCTCCAGCTAATGATGGAATTATAATTGATATATTAAAAGAAGCAGGTGAAGAAATATAATTTTTTTTAGCAAAGTTCTATAGCAAATGTCTAAATGATAAAGATGTACCAGATGATTGGAAGAATACAGTATTAATATTTAAAAAAGTTTATAAAGAAGACGTTAGAAATTATAGATCTATCAGTCTTTTATCAGTTTTATACAAAATTTTTACTAAGATAATTACAACTCGTCTACAGAGAACATTAGATTTCCACCAACCAAGAGAACAAGTTGGTTTTAAAAGTGGTTTTTGTATAGTAGATCATATCCAGGTATTGAGAGAAGTGAGTTGCCATTATGCTTTGGATTTGTAGATTATGAAAAGGCATTTGATTCTATAAACATTTTTTCAGTGATTAAAGCATTGGATCATCAAGGTATAGATCCAGGATATTGTCATATTTTAAAGAATATTTATGCAAATGCAACAGCAACAATTAGATTACATAGTGATACTAGGAAAGTCAATATTGCAAATGGTGTAAAACAGGGTGATCCATATCTCCAAAACTTTTTACAGCAGTGGTGCAAGAAGTATTTTGTGGATTAAAATGGGAAGCTAAAAGAGTGAAAGTAAATGGAGATTATTTAAGTCATTAACATTTTGCAGATGATTTAGTTGTTTTTGCAAATAATGCTTTAGAGCTGCAGGAAATGTTGCAGGAATTCTCAGATGAAAGTAGGAAAGTAGGACTAAAGATAAATGTTAAAAAGACTAAAGTAATGTTCAATGGATTTTTTCAAAATATGAAAATAAAGATTGATTATGATGAGTTAGAAGTTAACAGCTATTAGTAGAGATGGAAACATAATAGGTGAAATTAATCATAGAATTAAACTTGGTTAGAGTTATTTTGGTAGAAGTAACTTGGTACTAAAAGGAAATATGCCTATGTTTTTGAAATGAAACATTTTTAATAAATATGTTTTACCAGTTTTTTATTTATGGATCTGAGACTTGGACACTTAATAGAAGAGCAATACAGAGACTTCAGACCACTCAAAGAAGTACGGAGAGATGCATGTTAAGTGTAACAAGAAGAGATCGAAAATGCAATATTTGGGTAAGAGAACAAACAGGTGTTTCTGACCTCATTGAAAAAAATTAAAAGACTGAAGTGGACTTGGGCTCGACATATTGCTAGAAAAGATGATAATAGATGGAGAATTGAAATATTAAACAGGATTTCAAGAGATTATAAAAAACCCAGAAAGAGACTACATGTAAGATGGATGAAATAAGAAAGTGTGCAGGGGTGACGTGGAGAAGAGAAGCTAAAGATCGGAGAAGATGGATTGAACTTGGAGAGTCATCCTGCAGTGGATTGATAATGGTTGATGATGAATAAATCTTACTCAAAGATAATTTATCTCTTTAACTGAAAATATAGCATTCCTGAATTGTGATTGAAAACATTTTTTAAATTCCAATTTATTAAAAAGGTATATATTTCACAGTGTAAAATTTTACTTAACCAAATAACTGAAAGGTGAACATTTGAAAGAGACCAACTCTATGTTGCTGCTCACTTTTGGCATTCTTTAGATATTATACAGAGGTTTTTTGATAATTTGTATATAGGGCACTTTAATATTTTGTAGAAAGAAATAAGGAATTAATAATACTATTTCAAAAACAATAGACAGGTTTATATTTCTTCATTATAATATATACACTTATTATGAACTCTGTCTTTGGAAAGAAATTTGCAAATGTGGTGAGGATAACATTTATTAGATGTGCATAGTTTTATTACAAATTTATGTTTAATAAAATTGTTTTCTTAGTCCTTACCAGCCAATGTCAATGATTATAGCATTCTAATTTCAGAATAAAACATTGAAACAAATAATAAAAAGTTAAATTTGATCCTTGTGAAAATTATAGAAATTAATTGATGAACACAATTAGAATTATGTATTTGGATATCATACTGATTCTTTGACATTTTGTGAAACAATTTTCTAATTTTTACTGCAGCAGACTTTTTTCTGAAATGCTTTAAAACATATTACCTAATTATAACTCTCATTTTATTCCCTTATCAGCCATAATCTGAATGATTTCTATCAATATTGCAGTTCTTTGATGTGTCTTTGAGTTAAAGATAGATCTTGTTTATTTGCCTTTCTTATAAAAAACAAAAACAAAACTATTTTGAAGCTCACTGTTAAATGCTGTTTTAGGATATTTATTAGTTTTTGACACTTTTGCATATCTAACCCATAAAGATGTGTTCTTGCTATTTGAGTATCAGTATTTTTACAAATAGAAGAACATACTAATTGATATTATAGTTGTATCATTACATTTTCTGAATATTATGAAATATAAATAACATTTTTCCAATGACTTTATCTTATTTGGATAGATGGGCTATGTCATTCATCTGTATAATAAATTGGCAGAATGACAATCATATTGAAAACATTTTGTTGAAATATATTGTTGTGGTGAAACACTCTACTTTAACTTGTTAAATGCAGCAACAGCGCATTGGAGTTTGTTTTTCATTAACAAATAAGTCAGACTTTTTATCTAAAATGCTACTAAGATATTTGTGATGATGTATATTTCTTGAAAGATGATCTATCTAAATTGGCTGAATTTTTTCTTTATTACTAGTAAATATAGAACATGAGTTTCTTTTGAACATTAACATGTATACATATTACATATATTTATGATAATAAAATAATGTAGATTGTGCTTTGAAGATCTAATGTCATTTCAGTTTATTTCATTTTTTATTACAACACTTATATTTATTTATTATGTATGTGTTTTATTTTTGTTCGTTTAACTAATTAACTAAATACTTTTAAATGACTTTTTAGTGCACCATCCATACTAGGTTTCTGAACAAATACAACATGGTTACATTTAATATATATATATAATATATAATATATATATATATATATATATATATATAATATATATATATTAAGATATATATTAAGTATATAATATAAGTTGAGAGAAGTTATAGAAAGGACAAATGAATAGAGTTGCTCTTTGGATTTGTAGATTATGAAAAGGATTTGATTCTATAAACATTTCTTCAGTGATTAAAGCATTGAATCATCATGGTATAGATCCAGGATATTGTCATTTTAAAGAATATTTATAAAAATGCAACAGCAACAATTAGATTACATAATGATACTGGGAAAGTCAACATTGAGAAAGGTGTAAGACAAGGTGACTCCATATCTCCAAAACTCTTTACAGTAGTGCTGCAAGAAGTATTTTGTGGACTAAAATGGAAAACTAAAGGAGTGAAAGTAAATGGAGATTATTTAAGTCATTTAGATTTTGCAGATGATGTAGTTGTTTTTGCAAATAATGCTTCAGAGCTGCAGGAAATGTTGCAGGAGTTATCAGATGAAAGTAGAAAAGTAGAACTAAAGATAACTTAAAAAGACTAAAGTAATGTTTAATCATTTGCTCAAAATATGAAAATAAAGATTGATTATGATGAATTAGAAGAAGTTAAGAGTTACAAATACCTTGGTCAGATTATTAATACAGATGGAAAATAAGGAGGAAATTAATCATAGAATTAAAATTGGTTGGAGTGCTTTTGGTAGAAATAACTTGATACTAAAAGGAAATATGCCTATGTGTTTGAAAAGGAAGGTTTTTAACAAATGTGTTTTACCAGTTCTTACTTATGGGATCTGAGACTTGGACACTTAATAGAAGATCAATACAGAGACTCAGACCACTCAAAAGTATGGGAGAGATGTATGGGGAGTAAAAGAAGAGATCGAAAACGCAATGTATGGGTAAGAGAACAAACAGGTGTTACTGACCTCATTGAAAAAATTAAAAGATTGAAGTGGAGTTGGGCTGGACATATTGCTAGAAGAGATGATAATAGATGGACAATTGAAATTTTAAACTGGATTCCAAGAGATTGTAAGAGACCCAGAAGGAGACCACATGTAAGATGGATGGATGAAATAAGAAAATGTGTAGGGGTGATGTGGAGAAGAGAAGCTAAAGATTGGAGAAGATGGATTAAACTTGGAGAGACCTTCATCCTGCAGTGGATTGATAATGGTTGATAATGATGATGATGATGATACAAATAAAATGTCCATTAATTAAAAACTAAATGTAATAACAATAAAACTAATAAATATAATGGTAATTATCTATTATTTTTATTAGTTTTATTGTTATTATATAGATCGGAATGCTTGAAAGATTAACTACTATATATATATATATATATATATATATATATATAGTTAGTTAATCTTTCAAGCATTTGAAAGAAGATTGGAATCTATTTTATAGTAGATATAAATTTGGTCTCATTTTATATGATTCAGATTTATGTTCACATGAAAGAGTTCACTTTTACTCATTTAAAAACCCATATAAGTGTAAAATCATAAATCAAGTATATGCAGTATAATTTAATATATTTTCCAACATTATATCTGCAATTTCCAATTTTGATAAATTATCTAAACATTGTTAAATCACTTTTCAGTATACCTGATTTTGCTAAATCATTAAGTAAGTGCAAAATGGGACATTTACATTTGCAGCCCATATATATAAAAGAGGGTAACTAATGTAGCAAATATTTTAAGCAGAGATGAAATTCACTGCATACCAGATGTAAACATAACCTCTTTTTATGTTTTGAAAGTGATTTATACTTATTTTGATTGAGAAAATTCATATGTATTATCATATAGTGTTGAAAAAAAATTCTGAACAATTTATAATTTGGATAGTTAATAGCTGAAGAATGTGAACCAATGAACATATGAAGGTCGTTTTTTTAAAAAAAAAAAAAAAAATAGAAAGGCAGATTTAGATAGTGAGGTGAAACACAGAACCAATATGCTACTGCTTTTAACAAGTTCAAAGACAGAACATTTCATCATAGTTTTTGTTTATATATATATAATTATCTCTTAAATTAGTTTTAGAGGATTAATTCTTCTGCTAAATTATTATAAAGAAGTCATACATTGATTGCTTATTATCTAAATATGAATACATTTGGACAAATGTCATTTAAGTTGATACTTCATTATGAAAATGTAATGAAAAGATCGTAAAGCCTATTGCTAAGTTTTTCATCTTAATGGATATGGATGTGTTGATTACCATTGTCTAGAAAATAAGTGACAACAGGTTATTTACAAAATATTTTATGGTTTGTTTGAATTTAATGTGGTCTTCATGGCACAGGTAGATCTTATAATTATCATAAAGAGTATTCTAGATACTTGAAAAGATGCAATATTGATTGCTGGTGAGAATAAAATGGAGAGCTACAATTCTGCGACAAATTTACTTTTAGGAAGAAAAGTTTGCTGCAGAATCACTTACAAGATACCTTTTGTATAATCATTTTTAACTTTTTATTATTTACCTTTTTCTATATTTTTACCGTTTCTTTTTCCTTTTTTTCATACTTTTTTTACATGTGACTCGCATAAATAATATATATATAGTATAGAAAATGTAAAATAGCTTTAAAAAATTTCTTGGTTGAAAAGTCTCTCGAGGGTCTTGGCATTAAAAATATGATAGGTAATTGTAAATTATTAAATATAAGAATAGCTTGCAGTTCTCCTGACCTTCTGATTTATTTTCAACTTTTGTTTATAATTTTACTATTAAAAATAAGGCGAAATTGCTAAAAAGCCACAAAGAAAAAAAAAGCTGGAAGATGCGAGGTCTTTAGTTAATTATTTAATTAATGATTGTTAAGTTTTAAATAATTGGTTATGTTAGTTTCATATATGTATAATATTTATCAAAAGTTTTTCAGGCTGAGGTAAACTTTATGTAAAAGTTTATGGCTAAAACCTGCTTGTTATTAATTAATTTATAATTCTGGAATTATATAATTGAATTATCTTCGACATTAAGCCACTAATTGAGTTTTGGATTCGTATCGTCTTTTCCTCTTGTTATTCGCAAAACATGTTTACATTAGATGAAGATGTCAGTTTATTTATTAAATTATATAAAAAAATAAAAGATTATAAAATGAAGAAATAAAAGAAAAATTCAAACTTTTTTTTTTTTTTTAAAAAAATGAAATAAATAATTATACATATTCAATGTTATTTGTTTTTAAAAACTGGAACCATATAATGAAAAGTATTTGTAGAAATAAAATAATAATTATTATTAATGTGGTTAATCGCCTGAAAGGATGAACGGCACTTGAAAAAACATGTGACAGATTTAGAATATCAGTTCCATTTAATTGATCGGACTGATTTTTAGTGTCCATTGGGAATCAATTGTGGAAGTTTTTACTCTTTAGATAGCGATTCTTATTGTGAATCGACGTATTTATTATTTAATGTTCGTATACTGATCGTCATTATTTTAATAATTGTTAAATAATATATTTATATATATTTTTAAAAAATTATCTGCTAAGTTAATAAAAACGTGCATATATGTACTGTTGTTTTTTTTTTTTGTTAAAAATTATTTGTGAGCAATCAATAAGCTGACCGGCAATAGTTTCTCCTAAGAATAAGATATTGATTTATCAATGACTTGATATTGTTTCTGATATAAATATTTTTTTTTGGTCTTTTGTCTTTAGTGATATAACTTAATATAGAATCCTGTTATCATGAGTCACTCTTGCCACCAGACATCTTCCTGCATCAACTGTGACAACAAAATTATATATTCCTGCAACTGTATTTCTATTTTTTACACACACAACAATTCTGATTGCAGTTTGTTATGTTTTTTTTTTTGCAAAAGCCTCAATGATAAGAAAGTGGACAGCTTCAATTGACTAAACATTCTTAATTGTGATCTGAACATGGATTTGTGAGAGAATTTTAACTTCAATAAAGAAGCTAGAAATCGAAGTAGTAATAAAGATAAGCATTTATATATTATTTTTTTAAAATATAGATACATAGAATGGAAATTCTTGCTTCATATAAACTTTTGAAGAATTGAAATGAATAGAGGATTGCATATATTGCTGGTGCCAAGATATAGCTGCTTTTAACATCATCTTGCAGAAGAAGGGAATTTAATTGATCAAGTAAATGGCTACAAGGGTTTTTTTTCTCTCTCTGTGTGTGTGTGCACGTGTGGAATAGTGGATTAAATGAAAGGAGATTGCATGATGATGGAATTGCTATGATATCTTATTTACTATTTTCTTTTCTAGAAATTTTTAGATATATCAAAATTTACTGTCAAAAATTGATTTGTGCTATGATATTTGTGCACATTTCATAAGTACTTATGCTCTAATATTAGATTCTGAGAGTTCAGAATGTTGAATAAATTTGTAAAGAGAATTACAGTGTAATAGATCGGATTAATAGATTTTAATTTGAGAACTTTTTGATTATAATATGTTTCTTCCATTTGGAGTTTTGGCTTCTTTTTTTAATAAAGTATTTCATGTGATTTGGATACATTTTAACAAAATTGTGCTTCCATACTTTAAATAAATGATGCATATAACATTTAAACTGTATTTTAGGAAGATGTGTGTATTTTAAATTTAATAACTGATATCTATCAGTCATCACTCGATAAGATTTTGTATGTGTGAAATTAAAAAATTTTTTTTGTTCTGAGTTTTTGACCAAAATTCTGGAGTTAGAAAGACTATGGGACTTGATTATTTTTGAGATTTTGAGGCAGCCCCCCCCCCCTCCATTTGTAATACTTCATTGAGAGCTAGGAGTAACAGTTCATTCTATGTTGAACTGTTTTGTGTTGCTATAATTTGTGTAGTCATGATGATTAAATTAATCATGTTACAAATGTTACAATATATTGTGGACTATCTATAGTGGATCATGAAACCTTTTGCACCTACATTCTGTGTAGTGAGTTTTTATGACTTCAATAAGATTATTTATAAGGGTCATAACAATTTATGATAATGGACATTAAAATAAATCTTTTGTGATGATGTAATAATGATTAGTGGTTAAATGAACTCAATTACTGAAGCAAGGAATTTTCAAGTATATTATATGGCTACAATTCAAATTAGTGATTGAATTCTATCTATAAAGTTCTGAAACCTTAACTTATTGTTGAAACAAGTAACATTTAAAATGTAAAATGTGGAATATCTATGTGTTGCATGCATTTTTATTAAAAATATAAATGGAATTTTTGGTAATATACTGAAAGTATATTGTTTGAGAAATTTTACAACTTTTTTTTGTTGCTTATAGAAAAATAGATAATACACATATATGTAAAAGGAATATTTAAATAATTGTCAGGCTTAATTTAATATTTAGACTACTCTGCTGTGGAAAGTATGACTCACTTTTTATATAAGATTTTTTTTCAGGAAAAGTGTGTTATTACTTGTGCAAATGATTGAAATTATTATGATACAATGTCAACAGGAGGAAATAACTTGTTCTTTTTTTTCTTACTGTTATACAATTTAGATGTTGGAGCATCTTATATTGGTTCAATTATGACATACGTTTCATTTGGTCAGTTAGTCATTGAAAGTTTTGAATAATAAGTGTTTCACATGTAAATTGAAATACATAAAAAAATAATAACAATTTAAAACTATAATTAGCATAATTTTTCATTACATTAATATTTCTATTTTTTACATGTAGATACTTTTCTTTGGTTTTATAGGCTGACACAATAATATATTAAACTTTTCTCATTGTTTTCAATGATAATTTTTCTATTTGGGTTAAAAATTTGCTAATCTATCTTTCATTATACTATGTTCTAATAATGAGTATGCACTTTACAAATTATTAATTGTACTATGTTCTGTAAATTGTGTATTATATAATTATATACAGTGTTCTATTACTATTATAGTTTTTAACGGCTTTTTTTTTTGCATTGCATTCATTATTTTATGCCATTATTATTTTATTGCCTGCCAAATGTTTTTTTAGTATTTTTTTAAAATAAAATTATATAGTTTTTTTTTTTTAGTGTAATTTATTCATTGGCTTTATTTCAAATTATTTACTATCTTTTGAAATACAGCTATTGACATAGTCATGAAACAAAAAATTGTTTTAGGACTGAAGAATTATTAAAACTTTATTGAAGAAAGACTGACATTCTTTTATATCTACTAACTTAAATTACTCTATCCCATTTCAGTGATAATAAAGATATTTGCCTTAACTTTGCTGCAGATATTTCTAACCTTTTGCAGTAATTACTGTGAAGTATTGTCCTAGTTATGTTATGATATAAAATGGCTTTTTTCAAATAAAGTCAAAAGCTTTAATGCATAGACCAAATTTGTTCAAATCCTACTATCATTGCTCATATTTAGTTAGACATCAGGCCATGTGGTATTCACCTCAAAGGACAAAATAAGTAATTTTGACTAAAAAAAATGAATAATCGATGGCAGTACTCTTATGTATATTATGCACTATGAGAAATAGTTATCTTAAAAACGTGGAGGAATATAGATGTTTAAATGTTTTGTTAAATTCAAAAAGGAATTATATAGATAGTTAGAAATAGGAGATGAGAAAAAAATAAAAAAATAGACTAGAATTGATTTAAATTTTATGAAAGCATGTGTTTTATGTAGTAAATATATTTTATATGACAAAATAGATTGGTATTGATATAACAGAAGGTGGACTTAAGCCAATAAACATCACATGATCACCATTTCTGATGCTTCCTTATAATTGTTAATAAAACAGGCAAAACTCTCTATACATATTGCACTCAGTGCAAGCCAGGGTTTTGCCTGTTTTAATAACAGTTATAAACAAGCATAAGAAATGGTGATTATGTGATGTTTATTGGCTTAAAACCAATCTTGCATAATATGATAGTGGTGGCTATAGTTATTAAAGAACCAAAGTCACCAAAATGTATAGATACTGAACTGAGTTCAGGCTTATATGACTATATAAGCTAATGAGCTTGGATTGAAAATATTATAGTGTTTTCAATTTAAGACTCATCGTTTTATAGTTAAGTAGAGATTAAAAAGTGGCTGCTGGAGGGTTGCATTAGATCCTAAGATCTAGATGTAGTGTTCTCGGATCCAAGGCTCCTCACTAATGAAGGCCACGAGGCAGAAACTAGTCTGGAGATATTGGATGAGTAGTCACTAGATGTGGATTTTATGCATTAGCCTTCTGGCATCCATTGATTATTTTGGCTTACACTGAATGACAATATTGTATGGAAAGTTTTGCCTGTTTTAAAAGGTGGACTTACTTATAAGTTTACTTAAATAATTCACTAGGGATCTAGCTTGCAAATTATTTTAGTAATGGATTTGGATTTGTTTGTTTCATGAATAGGTTTATATTTTTAACATTGCATATTTGATAACCATAATGCTATTTACGTGCTCATTAAAATCATTAGAATAAATATGATGAGCTCTATAAAATATTTTTTCAAAGGTTTGCTGGTATCTATTTTAATAATTGGATTTTCCCTTTGTATTGGCTAGAGAATTCAGATATTTACAACTAGAGTACAAAAAGAAGTAAATGGATATTTGAATTAATTGGTGAATTATTGACAGCAAATTAGGCTATTAAAGGAAAAATGAGATTGATTTTTTTTTTTATGCTTGAAATTAAAAAGAATTAAAACTGCTTGAATATGAATGCAAGTAAGTAAATATAGTATTTAATTGAATTATATGGCGAGAACAATAATCACATTGATCAATAAAGTTTTACAATATGCAACATTAGTAGATGGACAATTTATTTGTGTATAATAAATTAGATAAAGGTATAGAAAATGTATTCACTTTGTTTAATTATGAGAGATGGTAATAAAAGTATAGATGAATTGGATAGAGAAAAAATAGAGTTATGAAATTTGAGTGTGAATAAAGAAGCGTTTGGAGTTATAAGAGTAAAAAAGTTATAAGAGGAAAAAATTTATAGAATATAAAAGGATATGTATTAACATTAGAGAAAATTAATGTTATTTGATATAATGGCTATAGCTTTTGATACTAGAGAAAAAAAAAAAAAATTGAATTTGGATTTAGACTTTAAGTGCAATCTAGCTGGATATGGAGAGGGAATAATGATTTTTTTTTTTTTAAGTATAAGATCTTGAAAGAAGATCAGCATAAATTGTAGGAAGAATTGGAGAAATTTAAAAGTGAAGTAAATAAAAGAGATTTTATAATTTTTTTGCATATATCTTTATAATAAAAATGATGAATATGAAGATAGAATTGTGAAACTCATGAAACAGCATTTATAAAAATGAGATAGAAAAAGAAGAAATGAATTAAGACCGAAAAAGAATGCAGTATGAAGTAGACAACTTTTTTATGATATATAATACTTGCAAAGGAAGATATTGTTGTTTAGTAAACTTTTATTTCACATTAGCACATCAACATTTTTTACTAATTGGCTTCTGAAAGAATCACTATATTTACTCAGTTTATGTGGCCACTTTTTTAAACTTTGTATTCAAGTCTTATGTTTGTGAGTAATTTGATAAACAAATTGATTTGGTTTAAAACTTTAGGATGTTTGACTGTTAACTTTATATACTTTATTTTTCAAATCCACAACATGTTGTTTTTATATGAAATGCTTTTATTCTCTATCTGCTTCCAAGCTCATAATTATCTTTAATTATACTTTTTTAAACATTCACAGCATTTTTTTTTACCTTTATTGTGTAATGTTTTTTTTCTTGTTTCTTTTAGGAATATACAACAGATGTAATATATCTTTTCTCTTTGTTCTACTTATAAATACATGCATCTAATACAGTTTCTTTTCTATTCATTTTTTTTGTATCCACCTTTTTGAGGCCATAATTCAAACAAATTTTTAGTATCATCTTTTTTTGATATTGGAATTCAACAACAAATCATTTTAAAAATTGAGATATTCTTAATACTTATTTCAATTTTTCAATGTTTTGCTGTTGAATAGAATATTAAAAATTGCATTGAACTTAGGTTTCTGTGCTTTTGGATATACATTTTATAAAGACAAGATATTATATTATTATTCATTTAATAATTTATTATGAACATGCATATGTAACATACAGTCCTAAGATATTGTTTCAGGATTTTTATTTTCCACGCTTTGAGAGGCTTTAGTTTTTTTTTTTCTATTTTTTAATTATTCACATTTTTTGTCATATAAACTAGCCTCTTTATTAAATCTAACTTTAATGTCTATTGAAATATTTCATAATTTTATTAAAAATGGTTAGCCATTATATATTATAATTTAATATCTTTATTACTATTTTAATTTTTTTTTAAAAAAAAGTTATCTAAATCTATAAAAGAATTAACTTCTATTATTTTCTGTCCAATTCTTACTTTTTTTTAATCTTTATTTTATTAAGCTCAAATTCTTAATATCATACCTACCATCAGTAGATTGTCACAATGATTGTCTTTATTCCTAAAGTTGTAACTGTTTCTTCATACTGATTTAAGAGTTTATCTTACTGTTAAGTCTATTTTTCTGTAAAATGACTATTTTTTGCATATATTTTTTTTTATATGCATATACAAATTGTTTAATAATAATATCTTCTTTCAACATACCTTTCTTTTTGAAATATTTTACAAAATAATTCACTTTATTCTATACAATGCCTTTTTAAGATAAATAAAACAAATATCTTTTTTTTTTGTTCATTTGTATACATTTCTCTCCTTTAATTGTCATCATTATGGTTACCTCCCATGTTATTACATATATGTTTATTAATTTACTCTATTTGTGAGAATTTAGTTGTATGCTTTAACTTATAATATACTTAAAAATAAAATCATTTTTTATAAAGAATTATAACTAATGAAAGTAAATCTATTGCATATCCCCTTGAACCTTATATTCAGTTTTAAATAATAATTTATTTTTTCATATACTCACCAGTTCTTGTAATATTTAATAATTCAAATGAATTTTACTAAATTTTCTCATGTTAGCCATTGCTTTTCTAACACTGTCCTTCATTATTACATTTGTTTTATTCTTGTCTACACCAACATTTTTTATTAACATAGCTCAGGTTTATTATTTTCATTATGTGAATTGCTTAGATAATTTTTTTTTTCATATTTAAAACACCTACCTTATTGCTACAATTAACTTACCATATTGTAATTAATTTTGTTACATTTCTGAGTTACAAAATATTTAACTATTGTAAATGAAATCATAGTAATTTTTTTTTTCAAATTTTTCTACATATTTTATTCCTAACGATAATTCATAAACTTTATTTTTGCACATCTTGGATAATTACTAATTTATTTATTTTTTAAGAAAAAGTTTGATAATATGCTTTAGTGATTCAGAATATTTCATCACCTTAGGTGCAGTACTGCTTGTGCTTACTTATCCAAGACTCTGGATATTGAACTTTTAAAGCTATGGCATTACTTCTATATGCCTTCTACAGTTTGTTAATTAATATCTAATTAAATAAAATCAAAGATAAAACAATTTCTTTTTATTATGAAATTTACAAGTTAGAGGTAGTCTAATATTTTCTTACTTGTAGTTAAACTTAGATTTCTAAAAATTAATGAAGCTTTGATAAAACTTTATTTAAGTTAGGACTATATAAGAGTAAAATATTACCTTCTTAGTACTTTATCATCTCACTAAAATCTGAATAAGTTCATGAATAGCTTATCATTTTCCAAGAACAATATCTTTTTTTATTCAAAAGTCTTTCTTCTTAATCAAACATTTAACAATTATAATACACATTCAACTTGAAATTTACTTTTTTTTCTTCATATTTCATACTAATAATTTACTTTATTAATTCCATCTCTTTAATCACATTACTTTAGTATTATTTCCATAATTTAAAAACGTTAGAATTGTGTGTTCTTAAGAGATCAGTTATTGATTATGATTACATGTTGATAAGATTGATGTAATTAACTATCTGACATTGCTTTTATAATTTTGTGGTGATTATTGCAACAGTAGACTAATAGACTCAAAAATTAAAGATTTTGAGATCAATGCTCAAGCTAGTAATTCTGATGCTTCAACATCACATGACTTTCTAAGAAATTGTTTCATTTAAAAACTTTTTTTTATAGTCTTGTTAGATTCATTTAGAAGGGAGTACTATATGATCAAATTTTCTTCCATATCTCTCTTTTTATTTTATCTCTACATGAATAGCTCTTTATGAATAACCAAAGATGTAACTTCTAAACAGATAGAAAATGATTTACTCATTATCTGTAAAAAATGTAATATTTTTGCAATAATAGACATCTTGTGTTTTGAAACCTTAGCAGGAAAAGTATTTGAAGAATACTTTTTGTCTATAAAAAAAATCTTTAATGATTAAAGGTAAATAAACCATCTTTCTTTCTTTTATATACACACATTATATATATATATATATAGAGAGAGAGAGAAAGAGATAAATAGATTGGCTTACTAGGAGAGAAAGAGATAAATAGATTGGCTTACTATATTTTTTATAGTCTATTTAAAGACATATTTTTGTCTTTTTTTACTGACTGTAAATAAGTAAATTAAAAAAAAAAAGAGTCCTTTTTGATCTTTTACTTAGTGAATGAGATAGCTCGAAGCTATAGATATTTAAAAACATTACAGTGTTTCAGCATTATTTTTATCATAACATATATAAGCATTAGACGTATCACATTCTTTAACTTTAAGCTCACTAGGGTTCATTTTGGTCACTTTTAGTTCTTTGTCACTAATCAGGTGCCCATTAAAGTTGCCTTTTTTTCTCCTGAGAGCTGAACCTGAGATTCCCAGTTTTAAAGAATAGTGTGCCATGGGCACTGTTCTGCTTTTCCAATGTCAGTTTAATGGCCCACTTTGAAATAATGGCAAATTTATTGGCAAGATAATGATAATATGGCTTTCATTTGAAATTCCATAGTATTGCTTAATTAATAATTAGATTTTGTAAATTTAATATTGCATGTCGAAGTACCTATATTTCTCATTAATAGTGTATTTGGAAAAATTTTAATCAAGCATTAATACATAGGTGTCTGTTATAATTTCTGTCAAGTTTAACTTGTGAATCAAAAGTCTTTTGGCAACAGGGTTTAGATCAAGTAATGACAATTTATCTTTGTTGGCAGCTTTGAGATTGCTTGCCTATGTCAAACAATATATATGCAAGCACATAAATAAATCTATCTATCCTTCTCTTTACTTCCGTCTATTTATCTGTTTAACCGTTTGTCTGTCTTTCTATCTGTCTGCCTGTCTATCCGTCTGTGTATGTATATACATTGTGTGTAATAATAAACCATTATTTTTGATTTTATAAATATGTATACATATAACATACATATCATTATTTTCAACCATTATCAGTCTACTTCATGTTCGATACACTTTCTTGAATCTGTGTTTTGTTTTTCTTTCCATAAGAAAACTTCTTTATGTCATCCATTCAATTCACATGTTATTTTTTTCTAAGTTGTTTACAATTTCTTTGATTGTCTATCTATTGTCATTACTTTTAACAGCACGTTCAGCTTTTCTCCATTTTGATAAATTCTTGTATTGTGCTTTCTATCTCTATTTGTTATTCCTAATATATATCTTTACATATGTTGTGCATGATGTAAGCATTAAAAAAAAATACTTATTAAAAACTTTCAAGCTCATGGGCATATTTCCTTTTAATATTAAGAATTTTTTTTCAAAAGTAGATTATTCAAATTTAATTTCAACCAATATACTTTGTCTGCATTCATAATTTAACTAAAGTATTTATAGAATCAATTTTTTTAAATTCATTACTATTAATTTTTAATTTCTTTTTTTTTTAAAAAAAAAAAATGCTGTTAAACATTACTTTATCCATTTTTTGCATTTATGTTTATTTTTTTTTTCTTTTACCTAATGGCTTTTGAAGATCAAAAAAGTTCTGAGGCATTATTTAAGAAAACAACTGTATCATCTTCAAAAGCTACATCACTTAATTAAGTAATCCCCTTTATTTTAATTTGCAAAATGCTTCCTGTAAATCTAATGCAAAAGTTTTGGAAAGTTGGAGTTACTATTCTGTTGACCAGTTTTTTATGGTAATCTGTATAGTGTCACTGATGTAATTTAATGTCTGTTGCTGTATGTTGATAAATATCCCTTAAAATTTTTTAATATTTTAAATCTATGTTTCAGTGCTTTCAAACTTTGATCATCACAAAAATTCTTATGAATCAAATGCATTTTCATAATCCACAAATCCAAAAGTAAAGTGGCTTTCTTTTTACTTTCCTTAAATATCAATATTATTATTGAGTTCTCCTAAGCATCTGTTATATTTTTACCATTTAGTCAATTGATATATAGCTTCAGACTGTGTGTGTTTTTTTAATTCTAATCTAATAATTCTATTATTTTCTAAGACTTTCCATTCTTCATAGATTTATTGCATACCTCATGTTTTCATTTAGAATTTTAAAAGATCATATGATCACCATTTCTCATGCTTACACATAACTGTTATTAACACAGGCAAAACTCTCCATATGGTAGTGCCACTCAGTACTAGCCAGAGTAATCAATGGATGCCAGAAGGCTTGTGCATAAAATACCCATCTAGTGCCTACTCATCCAATATCCCCAGAGGAGCCTTGGATCTGAGAGCACTGCACCTACAAGCCAGAAATTAGTCTGGGGATATTGGATGAGTAGGCACTAGATGGGGATTTTATGCACAAGCCTTCTGGCATCCATTGATTACTCTGGCTGGCACTGAGTGGCACTATTGTATGGAGAGTTTGCCTGTAATAATTTTAAAAGATGTTATAGAATTTATTGTGTTTTTACGGTAAAGTTAATTCAAATATTTAGAATTTTAAAAGATGTTATAGAAGTTATTGTGTTTTTAGTGTAAAATTAATTCTTTATATATATTTTTTTACACATCTTGTGATTACAAGTTTTATTTTATGAAAACCAATATTTTTTCTTACTTTGAATAATTTTTTTTTTTAATAACAAGGTATTGTTTGATATTTTCAAGAATTTATACTTTCTATAGCTTTCTTAGCTATTTCACATTATTAACTTTTGTTTTACAAAATTGCAAATATTCTTTTAAATAAGGGAATTTTAAAGATTATTATTATTTTTTTTTTCATTTGTTATTTTTCAATGGAAAATTATTGGTAGATTGTTCCTTTTTTATATTATTTATCTGTGAAACCACTCTTATTAGAATTATATGTTTGATCAAATATGAGATATCACTGAAGTGCATTAATACTTTAAAATTATTTACAAGTTTTAATTTAAATTCATAAAAGGAGTTCTGAAAGTTAGAAATATTAATTGTTAATACTGTCTTTCTTATTAGTTTTTGTGTTTAGCTTTGTATTAATGCATAATTTTCATTTCATTAATTGATGATCATTTCTACCCTAAACAAATTTTTCTGTTGTAAAATTTAATCCATCTCTGCTGCAATTTTGATTGCTTCAAATATTCATTTTCACTTTGCATCCCCCCCCAGTTCATAGTAAGCAGTTTTTCTACAAATTCTAGAAGTTTAGGTATGTCATCTTTACCCATAGCATTTTTATCTTTAATTATTTTTTAAAGTAAAGTATTAAAGGCTTTCATTGCCGCATTAAAATGTTGATCATTCTGATCAAAAGTATTCTCTACATCTAAATAAAATTTTTCTAATTATTCATAATCATGAGAATTTATTGTGGTATAAAACTGAATCATCCATATTTGGTATCTTCCATTTAATTAAATGATTAATTTTATCACATTTTGATATTCCTTTAATCATTACCATGATATTCTGCTTACATTTTTTTTTTTTTTTACTTATAATTAATCACATTTTGTTTATAGTTTTAATTTTTTTTTTTATAGTATAGTAATCATGCACATTTGAAATCAACTGTCTCTTTATATCTTTTTTTTAATTTCACAAAATCTACTTCATAAAATGTCAGCTTAGATTCATAATCAGGGGATTTTTAGCATCATCTTTTATAATCTTTTATAATCTCCAGAAAATCAAATCCATAATTTGTTTATGTCTATTAGGATTGTAAATGTAAAATTATCAGCATTTATCTACCTTTGCACTGATATATTCTACTTTCCAGAAAACAACCAATTTTTTTTAAAAAGAACTATCTGATATTTGAAAAACAATTTGTACAAGAGAAGCCTACACATTTTTCATTATATAATCTTTTTTGATCATATATTTATTTAGATGGCAAAACCTAGTAGATTTAATACTATGCTTGGTCCATCCATGTTTGTTTACCATATGAAGAATCATATTATAATAAAAGTTGTAACAACAAGATTATATGGATTTGATATTAGGATGTTTATTTGCTAGGTTTTTTTAAGACCTCGTAGAAAAATCAGAAGGGCTTTTTTCAATTAGTAATAAACCCCTTTTCATAAAATGGAAATTTATACTCTACATAAACATCTATTCCTCCATTTCCACCTGAAAAGCCTGCATAAGAGGATTTAGTATAGTGATCATCAGCAATTTGTAACCACTACTTCAATTAAGAATCATCTGTTTATTATAATGATATTCAAATTATTTATTTAAATATTCACCATCTTTTAAATAGTGTTATTTTGTATAAAGCAAATTATCTAGTAAGATAAAAGGACAAATATTCACTCCAAGGGGAAAAAATATTGTACAAGATTTATTCATTATATAATTGAAAATAAACTTAGAAGTTATCAATAGTAATGTGCAGTTATAGTAAGTAGAGAATTGGCTATATTAATTTTTATTCATTATGCAAATAAAGTTTTCATTATGCCACAAAATTATACTATTTTTTTTTATCACACAATTAAAAATGCTTTTACTAAATACATAATTAAAGAGCATCAAAAATAAATTGAAAAATAATTATATGAAATAAAAGATAATAAAAATATATTCTTGTAATAGTAAAACATATTTTCTCACATATAAAAATGCCTCTTCATAAATGAAAATAATATTGCAAGTAATAATAATATTAATAATAATAATCATCATCAGATTATTAAAACTAATCAAGTAACTTTATTTTTTGATATAATTTTTATTAAATTAGACTACATTTTTATATATATTAAAACTGTTAGACTTTGATTTTTAAAAATCAGTGCAGCACAAATTATTATAAGTTTTATTTTATTAAATAATATAAAAACCACCACAACAAATAACTGACACTATAACAAAGAGCATCAAAAAATAAACTTAAAAAGTCCATTCTAGTTACTTTTTTTTTTTGGACACAATTCAATTTAACAAATTATAATTCCATGGAATATTAATTTTATAATTTCAAAATGGTAACCATAAAATGTACAATTATCATTTTTTAAAAAACAAAAATGTAGCAATTAAAATATTCTTATCATCATATTTACCCACAAGTTATCAATTTTTATTATTATTCTTAATGAATAATATGTTTAGTAAAATATTATTTTCTTTCAATTTTACCCCCCCCCCCCCATCATATATTATTGTATATTTTGAATCTGTGGTAAATATTTAATTTTTTTACTATAGAAAAGCATTATAATTGTTTTGGTATTTTTTTTATATGAGATTTTTGATTTATGAGTCATGTTGGGAACTATTTGATTTTTTAGATAAAGCTGCATATACTTGGTTCTGTATATATTTACATTAGTGTGGAGTTGGGACTAATTGAAAATCTCATATTCAAACTGCAACTTAAGAGTCATTAGCCTTTTTATTGTTTTCAATGTTTGCTGTTGTATGTTTAAGCAAATAAAAACTCATATGATTTACAGAAAAAACATATTGTTATACAATATACAGTATTTACATGAAGAAAAACTGAAATGGATTTTATTTTACTGTTTGATTTTTTGTTTCTTTTTAAGTAGTTATTTATAAGTATAGAAATAAAAATATTTTTGAGCATAAAGATCAGTTTAATATGGTGTTTTTGACTACACTGGTTTTCATCTTTCTTCAAGAAGTAATAATGAGGCACATTGCCCTTACACACTGAAGGTCATGGCCTCTTGGGGGGAGGGATATGGATTTTGTCAAGGGAAGCTATGAAAATAAATTTAAAATTTTTAATTAGAAGTAGATAATTTAATTATTTTTATATATTGTAATGGAACAAATCAAATATGTAAAACAAATATGTGTCACACTTTGACGAAATCAATTTTATATACTTAACTTATAGCATGAAACAAATATATTTTATGAAACTTGATGAATTCTAAGTCTACAATAACACTTATAAAATATGGAGTGGCAGTAACTTTAGTTAATGTGTAGCACGCTCAGTGAAAGTGTGTTCATGGAAAGCAATAGGTCCAAAGAGTTTGGGAAACCAGGGCTGGAGGAAACTGTTGGATTGCAGCAAGGTGCAAAGAGTTGATTTTTTAGCGGATTTGAAGTGAAGTTACTAAGAGAACTGTTGATGACAGATGTAAGTAATTTCAGCTAAAAGAAGCTAATAGTGATGGTCACCATGCTTTACAACAAATCCATATGTGTTTGCATGCAGCTAAACTGGACTATGGCCGAAGAGTTTGGGAAACCAGGGCCTATGGGAACCATCTTAAAAGCAACCAGTCTTAAAGTGCATTGGGGGAAATGAACCATAGGGAACTATAGAGATATTTGTGTTGCAAGTTTAGCAGACTGTTCATTATTCTTATTATGTATTATTTTGTTAGTTGATATTCGAAATGATTTCATTTTGAATACACAGCAAGCACCAGGATTGCTTTTTGAAGTAATGGAGGGGAGATAGATTTCAAGGTTCTTTGTGAATTACTTTTTGAAGTCATTAAACATTAAATTATTTCTTTGGGCATTTTTGTAGAATTTTGTGGCGGAATATATTCCTTTGATTAAAAATGTGTGTTTCTTAGATTTTTTTTATAAATTTGATTTATAAAATGAAGAGTAAAAAACATTATTTTTTTATGTATATTCTTAAATCAGTCTTTTATATAAATTTTTAAAAAATCATTAATTTTTTTATTAATGTATTTCATATAATATAATAATAAAAACAATCTATATTTATGGAATTATGATTTTTTTTTTCTTGATATTTAATTCCACTGGTTTTTAATTTAATCAGTTTTCTAGTTAATTACAAATAATCTTGGGAGTTCTTTCGGTCCAGTATGTCTCTCTTGAGGATAGTTTTCACTATCATTCCTGGAGAAGAGGTTTATTAGATAACTAGCAGCAATTAATTAGTTGTTATCTTCTCTCAAATGAGCGAGATTAAAAATAAAGAAATGGAAACTATGGTTATTATTGGAGTTCTGGTTTAGAAATAGAATACGTTTGAAAAATTATTCTGTATACTTTTTTTTTTTTAATTCTAAATGATCTTTACTTTCTTAATAATTGCTTGAAATCTTATATAATATATATTACAGGATATATGATCAAGTTATAATACATTTGTATAATTATTTTTATTCTTAAATATTGTTTTGGATAAAATATTGTATTGTCATGAATATTAATGATGTAAAAAGTAATTTTTATAAACTTTTGAATTTTTTTTTGTTTTTATATATATATATAAGGATATCAAAGCATAGTGATTAGGCTATCTGCTTTCCAGAAAGCCATTTAAAACTATTTTAAATTTTTACTTATATTTTAAAATACATATTAAAAAAGACAAAAATGAAAACATATTCCAACTGTTTATTATAATAATGTAGAACATAAGTCATCTGAATTAATTGAAATCTAAATAGTTACTTCTCATTAATATGTCACCAATGAGCGGTAAGTGGGGTTCAAATAATGCAATCTCATATAATAATTGCAGGCAGTCATCATTTATAGATTTAATTTGTTTAGCACTCACTTAAAATCCAATTCCTTTTTGACCAATTAGTCTTAATGGTTATTCCTGACCTAAATTATATTTGCCATTCAATAAAAAAATAAGAATATTTTTATGCACAAGAATTAATTACTGAATTTCTATTCTCAAAAATTTACATTGTGTTTGCCAACTCACAAAACAAAGAATTGGACTCTATACAGAAATGGATTTTATTTACCCATATAATTTCAGACAACATAAACGATGTCATTAGGTCTACAATTCCTTCTACAAGACTCATAGTTTTTGTAGCTTAACTGCATAAAAAAATCACACAGTGTACATTAAACAACTTATTATAAAATTAATGAAAATCATAAATCAACATGCGACTCATTGAAAATATATTATTATAAAAGCAAAAAAGAAAGCACTTTGTTGCACAATCATACATATGGTCAAGGCAATGTCAACCACCTACATCAAGACTGCCCTAGACATTAGATATTGAGAACATGGATTTCTTATGTAATGATATGCTTACTTCAATATTAGAGAAAGGAGTAGTATTCAAATTTTCTTATAATTACTTCAGGTTTACAAATGCTCAAATAATATTGAAACCACAAGATTTTTTACAAAGTGTATAGAACATGCCCAAATATTGCTACCCAGGACTACGAAGCATATCAAAATTTGTATTTTCATACTTAAATCAGTTTACCCCTTTATATCTTATGTATATGGCAAATTTCCTGTCAAAGGAAATATAGGAAATTCAGAATCTGTATCGAGTTCATGAAGAAATAAATATTAGCACCCACAATCCAAAGTATAAGATGTAAAATAAAACAGAATTGCAACTTTTACTTTTGTTGTCCCAGTCACACTTTGTGAAGAAAGACTCATCAATAGGAGAAGTAGCATTCTTATTTAAAACAATCACTGGTACTATGCAAAATACAGAGAAATATAGCCCAATTGCAATACAGCTTTATATAAAAGCAGTTTTTCATTTAAAACCTATTGATATTCTCATACATACAATAACAAAAAAAAAAAATTAACAAGTTAATATGTATTATCTTAAATAGAAAAATGCCTCCCTTATTTAACATATGTCAATTAACATCACAATATTTATTGCTTAGTTCTTTATTATTTATGACAAATGTAAACCCATTTCTTAACAACATAGAAAAATATCTCCCAGACATCTTATTATTCACATTAAGTTGTAATATAGCCTGCTTAGCATACACAGATGATATCACAGTATTTTTAGCAATAATAATAATAAAAAAACAAAACAAATTCATAATTAAAATTATCTAGGTAAATCATCTACATGATATACACAAATCTATTCCAGACAAACTAATGATATATTGTAAGATTTACATTTCATTTGAGCTATGTTAAAGCAAATATAAAATAAATTATTACATGCAATAGAATAGACTATATCATCCCTCTTGAAAATATATTTCTTACTTTATTCTAAAGGTGTTCGTTCTCATAAACATGCTTAGTCATCACAAAATTATTTATATTAAGTTTATTCAATGTTTAGCTAGCTCTTGTGGGGAGAAAAAGAAGTCATCATATCTCTCAGGAAATTACTATTGCATTGGACTTAGATTTCAATTTATGTATATATAATTCGACAACCATTAATTTTATATCATATATGATAAGATTATTTCACATTTTGAGATAACACTCAATATACATGCTAACAGATAAACCTCCTTCATACAGAATGTAAATGCATTTAATGACTAAATATTAAAAGAAATTATCTCTAAAACAAATAATATTATTAGAAAAGTCTGGCACTTCCATATCCAAATATAAATGAAAATACAGATTTTTTAATACTTGCCATTAATAATAGGCAATTGGTAAGAAGATATTTGAGTTGAAATATTTTGATTTTATGCTTAAAAATAGACTTTACCTATTCAAAACTTTTTTAGGCAGAAGAAAATCTTTTCAACACAGAACTATATATGAATTGTGCCACAGGAAGAAGATTGAAAATGTAATTTTTTTTTTAATGAAATAACTTTCAGGATAATTAAATATTACAAACATGCATTGGAAAAATAGTATAACAATCTATTCTATCATTGTCTTTTCCAAAAGTTTGATTTGCTGAGATAAGAATCATCACATTCATACTCTATGCTTTGAGTTGCACTAGAATTACATTCCTATGTAACAATAACATTAGGAGACATCTTAATGCAATTTAAAAACAAATTACACCAATAAAACAGTTACAAAAAATACTCTATGCAACATATTTGCAGAGGATGTACACCCTTATGATATACTATATTAAATATTTATTTTCTTATTTTTATATACTTAATATAATACATAATTTGTCAAACTATATGAATTGTTTGTTATTTTTGATATGTAATATCATATGAAATATCAATAAAGTTCTTTTTGAAAACATAATAACAACAATAATAATAATTATTATTATTTTAAGAATCTAAATATTTAAACTTTCCTTACAGTATTAAAGGTATAAAATAAATTTGGTGAATATCTGTAAAAATCTTGATGTTATATTTGCTAACAATGGGTCTTTTTACCATCACAGTGAAGTAATGCTAAATAAAGTTTTTAAAATTATGGATGTTATTTTAAGGCATAGTAAACAATTTAATATCTTTACAAAGAATAAATTATTTCTTTTTTTAGTTCTGATAGTTTGGAATATGAATCTGTTGTTTGGAATCCAAATTCCAGGTGACATATTCTCATAATTCAATTAGTCTACAATAAATTTTCTAAATATTTTAAGTTAAAGAAATATAACCTATCTGCATCTGTTAAAAGAAAGATCTGCCATCTTAAATTCTTAAATAAACTTGTCTCTTATAAATAAAATTTAAAATATTAATAATTATTTCAAAATTGGAAAAGAATAAAAATCTTTATGCTGTTCTTCCATAAAATAATAATCAGAAAATAATAAATTCTTTACAACAGCTATATAAATATCAATAAAAAAATTTATACATTAAAATCTTTTTCAGTACCTGATTTGGAGACCTTTTCAAATGTTAATAATTTTTTTAACATTAATGAACTATTCTGACATAAAACCATCTAGTGTTCAATAATGAAATGAAAACAAACAATAGCAATATAAATCATTAAAATAAATCAAAACCTTCATATATAAATCCAGTAATTACATGCATTTTTTTTGTTTTTACAATTATATTTATGTCATTTCTGAATATTCTAGCTCCTTACTTAGGTGAGCCATAATCTTGAAACCAATTGGTCTGGGGATAACAGTATTTTGGATAGAGATTTTAAATATTTTCTCTTACCACACTTATCAATTAAGAGCTTGTTTGAGCTATTGGTATGCTCTCTGTATTACATTTTTGTAAATACAAACTTATAAAAGCAATGTCACGTTATATATGACTTGCTTTTTTGAAAAATATGTCATTTTATATAATTTTCTATTCATTTTTTAATTAACCAATTGTGATCCAAATTTATAGAAGTCTTGTAAGTATTCATACAATTATTTTTATTATATGACTTGCTTTTTTGAAAAATATGTCATTTTATATAATTTTCTATTCATTTTTTAATTAACCAATTGTGATCCAAATTTATAGAAGTCTTGTAAGTATTCATACAATTATTTTTAATATAGCATGTTTAATATGTCTTCTTTTTGGATCTTTGATGTAATTTAAATATTTAGTGCTTTTTGTAGCATCTATTTTATGTCCATATTTAAACTAATGAATGTATAATGCAGATTTATCATCTCTTCTATTAATTATAGTATTATGTTCTTTGACTTTTACCGCTAATTGTTTGCTAGTATGCCCAAAGTAAATTATTTTACAATTTCAGATGTAACTTTATATACAATTCCTTTTTTGTACTATATATTATTTTTTAACCTATAATTACCTATTAATAGATCAAGATTTTTACTATTTGTTCAGCCAATATTTATATTCTTCTCAATATAATTTTTGTTATATCTTAATGTATTATATATCCTAGGACAATATGAAAGTCTAATCCATTTCTTATTTGATTCATTATTACTATTATTAATAGCATTATTTTCCTCAGAAATTTCTGTGGAAAATGCAGATGATAAAATTTCTGAGGAAAATAATGCTATTGATAATGGTAATAATGATTCAAATAAAAAATGGATTAAACTTTCATATTGCTCTAGGATATATAATACATTAAGATACTGGGTGATAAAATTTCTGAGGAAAAATAATGTTATTGATAATAGTAATAATGAATCAAATAAGAAATGGATTAGATTTTCATATTATCCTAGAATATATAATACATTAAGATATAACAAAAAATATATTGAGAAGAATATAAATATTGGCTGGCTAAATAGTAAAAATCTTGATCTATTGATAGGTAATTATAGATTAAGAGATGATATATGGGACAAAAAGGAATTGTATATAAAATTACATGTCAAATTGTTAAATGATTTACTTTGGGCATACTGGCAAACAATTAGAGTTTAAGAACCAATGAACATCACTGCAATTAATAAAAGAGATGATAAATATACATTATACATTCATTACTTGAAATATGGGTATAGAATCGATGCTACAAAAAGTATTAAATATTTAAATTATATCAAAGATCCAAAGAGAAGACAAATATATGTAACATAATATATTAAAAATAATTTAAATAATTGTATGAATATTTACAAGACTTCTATAAATTTGGTTAACAATAGGTTAATTAAAAATGAATGGAAAATTATATAAAATGATATATATATAATTGTAAAAAAAATGCATGTAATTTATTTATTGTATTGTTATGATATAGTCAATTATTTTGTAATTACTGGATTTATATATGAGGGTTTTGATTTATTTTAATGATTTATATTGTGATTATTTATTTTAATTTTATTATTGAACACTAGATAATTTTATGTCTGAAATAGTTGATTAACGTTAAATAGATTATTAACATTTGAAAAGGATACCAAATCAAGAATTGAAAAAGGCTTTTAATGTATAAAATTTTTTATCGATGTTTATGTAGCTGATGTAAAGAATTTATTATTTTCTGATTATTAACAATTAGTTATTATCAAACATTTGCCTCAAATCTACTTTACATTAAAGTTTGTCATTCCAAGACAATTTAAAGATGTAATTAATAATTTGTTAAGTGCATACTCATTACGTATATAATATATATATATATATTGTGCCCTTTTCTATAGGTCAATGATGGTTATAAATGGTCAATTGCTAAAAAATTTTAAAATTAATATTATATAGTATTTAGTATTATAAACTATAGTTAAACAGTAAAAGATTAATGTGATATATTTAATAATAAGTATTGTGATGGTGAGAATTGTATCTAGTTCTATATTTTTTTAAATTATTTTTCAAAATTTTATATAATTAGTTAAATAATATAAGTAGTAAATTTATTAAGACAGATAAAACTAGACTAAACACCGGAAATGTCTACGTGACTGTCTGGAATATTTTATGTATAAGCACCGATTTAAATTAATACAAATAATTAAAATATTTAAATAGTATATTATAGAAGTGGATGGAATTGTCACACATCATAATAAAAAATAAGTATTATACATCTTTATTAATTATTGTTTTGAAATTATTTTAAAAGATAGTTAAATTGTAATAGATAATAATTAATTTAAAAATAATAATAGGTTAATATTTAAGTCTATTATGTCACGATTTTAAAACTTTAGAAATTGTTTATAAATCCAAGTAGGAATTGACCAATAATAAGATAGATCTTGGCAGACGACAAAAATCGCGCCAATTAATTGTATAAACTAGGAGAACAAAAATGTGTTGACTCCAGAGCAGAGGTAAAATTTTAAGCTCTTTAAAATTTCTTTCTTTCTTCAATTTATTAGTCAATTTTATTATAACTTTAATAATATCTTTGAAAGAAACCAACTGACAATTTAAAATCTTCCGAAGAGAATCTTAGAATAAATTTTTAAAAAAGTTCTCATAATAATGTTTCACTAAGTCCACAGTAACCTGCCAGTGGATTCTATCAAAATATAATCTGAATTTTCAATAAAAAATGGATAGGTTCTGAAAACCAAGTTGTAAATTTTATGATATTCCAAAAATGTTAATGTTGTTCGTTGATATAGTTGATATAGCGTATTACTATGAAAACTGCTTTCGTGTGTATAAAATTAATGAAAGGACATTGTGCACAAAGTTAATGAATATAATGGAAAATAAAAATAAATATTATTCGTATAAGAATAAATGAACAAAAGGAGTTTTTATTATTGAAATAATTTGAATTGTTTTTCTTTAAGATGACTTGAGAAAATACTCTAGAAATAGTTAAGGATCGAAAATGTTGTATATAAAATAATAATGAATGAAAGTGAAATTTACCAAGGAAAATACTTGCCTAAAGAAGAAAAAATATTTTACAGAGAAATAAATATAAAAATTGGATCCATGGAGAACGCAATTGGTACCGTAATGATTAAATAATTGTAGTTCAACTAGAAATAAAGATGCATCAACGCGCCGAGGTAATATTCGCCCGAACATTAAAAGCTTCGTGGGATAACTAAATAAAATGTTTTCTAATAATTTTGAATTAAACACTGAAACTAAAGATCGTCTAAACAGTTTATTAAATGAACTAATTTATTTAAAACTTTACTAAGCAGAAAGGAGAACATTCGGATAAAAGAAGAAATAATAAATATTAGGGGACTAACCAAGATTTACCGCCAGAAAATATGTGATTATGGTTTAAATTATTTTCTTTATTAATCTAAGTTAAACATTAAGTTTTAGATAGCGATAGGGAAAACAAATACATTAATTCGTGATATAACATTATATAAAATAATATGTTTTGATTTTGAATGTTCAAATAAAATTGTATGTGTGTGGAAATTTGTATATTTGCGATGCTCGAAGAGAAAGAAACCTACTACAAACTCTAATAGGAAGGTAAAGATTATTTTGGTAACATTTTATAGTTATTAATGATATAATGTATGTTTTATTTATTTAGATCAGCTGTGTATCGAATGAATGTAATGCAAAAGTTTTATTTTGTTATAATTATTGTAAAACGCATTTTGAAAAAACAACACTCTAAAACACTTTGAGATGTAACTAGATTTTTTAAAAATATGCATACGATAATCATTTAATGTGTTATTAATATAGTTCAATATAACCAATGGTTATGTCATATTTTCTGTTAATTTTTCCGATTAGGATATTTAAGTGGTATTTTAACAAAACATAGATGTCGAACCTACAGTGTAATAAAGCAAGACAAATTGTTCTTATGAAATAGGGAAATGTTTTATATTAGTGAATTTTGTTTATTGTTTTAAAAGGTAGTTAGTTTTATCGATGTTGGATACAGTAAAAATCTTGAGAGATAGTTTGGGTAGTGACTTGGTAGTACGTGGAGATTCGGAAATTAAGATGATGTATTAAAAAACTAGGATGCTATAGGGAATGAAATAATAAGTAGTTTTAGATGGTAATCAGCGTAGTTAACAAAGCCCTACGACTGTTACACATGTTGTCATGGACAGTGGTATTTTTTTATCTTTCTTGTGAATCGTATTAGATGTTTGGTAAAGCTGAGTAAATAGCTGCCACATCATGCTTATCGCCAAGGTTATTAGACAATGAATGTCGGACCTATTCACACTGTTCCATACATTTTGAAGTATATATTTTGATAAGTTATCTATCTATCTTCCCGATATCCTATACATCTTTCGCTATCTTTATCTGTATTTCTTGCAACTACATCGTTATATGATAAGTATATTAAAAGAGAAACAATAGATATTTTAGAATGTATGTCATGCTGTTATTTGAAATAAGAATAGTGAAGTGTTAATGAAGAGTAGATTATGATTATTGAAAGAGAGATGCAGATATCCTAAGAAAGGAAGGAGTCAGAGAATTATTTTAATTTTTAAGAAATGAACTATAATTTTATAAAAATATATCCAAATAGAAATATACAAAAATATTAAATATGATTTAACGTTTTCTTATTGTTGATGATATTTAAAAATATAAGTATTGCATATTTAAAGAATATAATAACATTCGATAATTATAGTATATGTGAAACTGAAACAGGTGATAATTAAACCCGTGTTATGGCATTATACAGGAGTATGGCTATGGAATAAATGTATTAGAGTTTACGAGCATTAGAGAACAAACATTATAGGTAGTAATAATATTTGAACAATATGCAGAGTGACTTATATAAAGTTACAAGAAAATGTAATTTTTTTTTTTTAAGAGGAAAAACCATATTGATTGTAAATTTATAATGTTTATAAATGATGTTTATCCACATAGATAATTTATAATATGGTAACTTTAATATTAAAAGGTAAAGAATAGTATTACCCATAAAATAGTTAAAATAAGTAATATAATAAATCTAATGAAAAATAAATAAATAACTTATAAAAGGTATAATAATTTTAAATTAATTCTAAAAGAAATCTAAAAATGTGTAATTCAACTATTGTAGCGTAAAGAAAAATGAGGATATCCCTTGTAAATAAATGTAAATAGATTTGTTTGTTTTATTTTAATTTTTATTGAGGTTAATAAAATTCTAAAATTTGTTTATTAAAACTTGTGTCTGAGTTTTGTTTTCTCTACATCATTGCATGAATTCACAGGGTATGTTTACCGTCATTAAACTAATTATGTAATTGTTTGCACAAAATATAAATAGAGAAGTATATTTAATCTTAAATATTTATTGATGTTTTTTTTTGAAATTGGATAATCATAAAATTGCATTGCATTACTGGTCATAAATCCATGGTCATGATAATTTGCTAAAGTGTATGCTATTAGTTGCCACTTGCTTCATTTATCAGATTATCTAAACACTGCCACTTACTAATTTATTTTATTACTTAAAGAAAAAAAAAGGAGGATATTAGATTATTAACTAATTTATTACGGTTATAAATTTGCGATGAAAGAAAAGCTGTACTAGTTAGATTAAACAATGAAGATTGTGATTATTATTATTATTGTTTTATTATTAATCTAATTTCAGAGTAGTAAATTATGACACAAAATCCCTTATCATATTTTGCTACCTTATTTTAATTTAACCTTGAATAAATTTAAGAACCTGAGATTATTTCATTTGAGCTAGATAATTACTATTATTGTTATTATAGATAAAAGATTAATATTTTAATTGTTAAATGAATTTAGTGATTAGAAGTTCCAGAAGTCATAAGAATACTATGTAGTTATTATATGTAATAGTAGTATAAGGGGGGATAGTGTTCTTGTGCCATTGAGGTGGTATCCTATGGGATATTATCTCAATGTAATCTACTTTGTCACCCTTATTTCCACTTCTAGTCTCATGAATTCTGGAATAGTTATTTGAGTTAGTCTAAAACAGAACCTAAGTTAATTTTAAGAAACCTGAGCTAGTAAAGCATTTAATTGAATATCTCATTAATTATTAGAGCTAGAACCCGGTTAGGCGATTTTCACTAGGTTATATTTATTTGGGGGGGAAGTGGAGTACACATATACACGTATTACACGTAGGGTGAGAGGGCAGATTGTGGCGTAACATGGTGGGCTCGATGTGTACATGGTTACACATAGTGGAGGTCTGAATATATATAAGATTATGTGACTAGATGTGATAGTAGGGACTTCTACAAATCTTTAACACAAGATTAATAAAAGATAAAAGCAGTCACTCTTATCTATGAACTACTTTTTCATTATATCATCATCTTCAACCATTATCAATCTACTGCAGGATGAAAGTCTCTCCAAGTTCAATCCATCTCCGATCTTTAGCTTCTCTTCTCCATATCATCCCTGCACACTTCCTTATTTTATCCATCCATCTCACGTGGTCTCTTTCTGGGTCTTTTACAATCTCTTGGAATCCAGTTTAAGATTTCAATTGTCCATCTATTATCATCTCTTCTAGCAATATGTCCAGCCCAACTCCACTTCAGTCTTTTAATTTTTTCAACGAGGTCAGTGACACCTGTTTGTTCCCTTACCCTTATATTACATTTTCGATCTCTTGTTACTCCCAACATGCATCTTTCTATACTTCTTTGAGTGGTCTGAAGTCTCTGTATTGCCATTGTATTAAGTGTACAAGTCTCAGATCCATAAGTAAGAACTGGTACAGCACATTTATTAAAAACCTTTTTTTTCAAACACATAGGCATATTTTCTTTTAGTATCAAGTTATTTCTACCAAAATAACTTGATACTAAAAGGAAATATGCCTATATGTTATATAGGTACCTATATAATTAAAAGGTAGGTCATAGATAAGAGTGGCCAAAATTTCTACAGTGGCATCTAGGTCCATAGTCATGCCAACACACTAAAATCTTATTTAGATTAAAAAAAATATTAATAATATTAAAAAAAAAAGCATATAGACATCATCACAATTTTCTATAAATACTTGCTTATTTATGGTGTGGTTTTATAAGATAAATGAATTGAATTATTATTACTACTATTAGTATTATTATTATTGAATGGTTTATTGCTTAGAGAATTTATAAGAAATTTAATTATTCAAAGTGACAGAGATGGACTATGATCTAATAAATACAAATATTTCAAAATAAATCAGTAATTAAGTTGTCTAGCAATTTATTATGAAAGTGTATTTTTTAACAAATCTTTTATTACTTTCTTAGGGGAGTTTTTTTTTTTTTTTAAACGAAAAAAAAAACCATACATAATTATGTATTTTTATAGTAGGTGATATCAAAATGTAGTGCAAATATGTCAATTTTTTTTTACTTTGCTTGTATGTTTATAAATAATTAGTTTTTAAGTAGCTTGCTGAAGAACAAAGGGCTCGCCAGATTCATTAAATGCCATATGACAAATATTTATAGTTTACATTTGTTATTGTAATTTTAGCTAAAAATATATACATACTCATTTACTAATTGAATGGGTAATTGGATTTACCTTAAGCTTGTTAACTGAAAAATATTAGTTTGTATGACCTCTAAAATATTCAAGTTTTTGTTTAAGGTTGAACCCTAATTTATAGGTCTAGAAGCCAGGTGCTCTAATGATTGTAACACCAATTTTTAAGGTAGGCACAGATTATTTATATATGCTAAAAAGAAAATGGAACAAATATATATATGCTTTTGAAAAATTAAATAAGTGTCACTCAGTGCTTAATTATTTGTTGTTAAGTGATCATAGATTCAAATCTACTAAGCAGATGCAGGATCGTTACTGTCCATTTATAAATCATCTTATTTATATAATTAGTTATATGGCCAAATAAAATTTGAAGGTCTGTATTATTTTGCCTAATATTTTTGATCAACAGGGATTTGTCAATCTCATATTGTTTAGTTGTTTAGGCTGGGGAAAAATGCCCTGCTTCAACATTTTGCTATCTGACCACCAATATTTTATATATTTTTTGGTATATAATTGTCTTGTAAATATCCATAGTATTTTTTAATTTCATTTACCATTTATCTTATCATCTGTGATTTTTTGAGAATTTACTGAATTAGTTATTTAAAATATATATATTCCAATAATAATAATAATAATAATAATAATAATAATAATAATAATAATAATAATAATAATAATAATAATAATAATAATAATAATAATAATAATAATAATAATAATAATAATAATAATAATAATAATAATAATAATAATAATAATAATAATAATAATAATAATAATAATAATAATAATAATAATAATAATAATAATAATAATAATAATAATAATAATAATAATAATAATAATAATAATAATAATAATAATAATAATAATAATAATAATAATAATAATAATAATAATAATAATAATAATAATAATAATAATAATAATAATAATAATAATAATAATAATAATAATAATAATAATAATAATTTAGGCTATTTCCATCATCTAATATTAATTTTTAACGTAAATGATTTTATAAAAATTCAAACCTTTTAAAACTTCTCAAATACTATTGACTATTATTATTAACTTATAGAAAAAATACTAATAACAAAAATTGAATCTATGAAATATTATGTGAATGTGGAAGGATATACGTTGGTGAAACCAGTTGCTCCAGCAAAAAAAAATTGAGAGAGTACAAAATGATGATTGCAAAAGATGAAAAATAGATGTATCTAAAATAAATCAAGTGCATACTAATGAATTTATATATTTAATTGAGAAAATATCCAAATATTGGACAAAGAGGAAAAAGTTCAAAGAAGAAATTTAAACAAAGTACTCACATAACAATGGTAGATAAGTCCAGAAGTCAGCTTAGTATGGCAATTTATAATGTTTGGAAAACACTCATTAACTCTGCTTTTAAGAAAAGCTTATGAAGTTTCTACTAACTGTTTTATTTGCAGAATAGCTTCATTGAGTTAGAATGTTATCTTAAGTTCAATGTTCATGAATCTTGATGTCCTTGATTTGATTCCCATTCTAGTATTATCCCTTAAGAAGATTGGAGAATAATATCTCTTTAAATTTTGTGGTATATCATAATCCTTTGTGTTACTAACAGTTGATAGTATTTGGAAAATTCAAATAAAGTTGAAATTTTTCTAAAAATTTTAACAATTAATAGAGTAGGGAAATAGTCCAAACATAATTATTATTAAAATGTCATCATCATAAACTTTCAGGCAAGCAATACATTCCAATAAGTTTATTATTGCTGTTGATTTTTCTCCTGCAATCTTCTAAAAACAATTGCTGAAACTCATTTTGTCAGACTTTAATTTTTTTTGCAAAAGAGTTAATTCCCTTATTTATGAAGTTAAAAATTTACTTTAATTATTAGCTAAAATTAGACTATATTATTGCTCCTTTATATAAAATAAAAGTCTGTGTTTGTTTAACTAATTCCAAACTTTAAATCATCATGTGTATATTTTTAGTTACTCTCCTAAATCATCATCATCTGCTATATTTTTACATCAATGTTTTTGATTTTACTATAGGAAATTGTGAGTAATGTGATTTATTCCCTAAATAAGTGTGTACATTAATTTATATCATTCTACAATAGAATACTTTTGGAATAATTTTTTATATAACATTTCCTTCTAAAAATAATATAATACAATAATGACTAATGAAATTCAAGTGATAATGGTATTTAACCTGATGTTTTGAGACTACCATGTGGTCACTTAGCTATTTTCTGATGTAGGAATTGTATATCGATGCCTGTATTACTATTTTATGATATGTACATAATGTTGATTGCTTTAGTGAGAGAATATTATAGAAAGCTTCAATTAAGCAAGGTGTTAAAATCTTTCAGAAAGAAAATCTGCTACTAAAGTTAAAAAAGCAGATTGTAAATGCTAGAGACTAAACAAGTTTTTATGTTATTAAAACAGGTAAAACTCTCCATACCATAGTGCCACCCAGTGCAAGCCAGAGTAATCAATGGATGGCAGAAGGCTTGTGCATAAAATCCCTATCTAGTGCCTACTCATTGGAATATCCCCAGACTAGGTTCTGGCCTTTGTCAGTGAGGAGCCTTTGATTTGAGAACTCTGCACTTAGATCTTAGGATCTAATGTAACCCTCCAGAAGCCACCTTTTATCTTTACTTAACTACAAAACTATGAGAATAAAATTGAAAACATAATAATATTTTCAATCCAAGCTAGATAGGGATTTTATTCACAAACCCTTCTGGCATCCATTGATTACCCTGGCTTGCACTGAGTGGCACTACTGTATGAAGGATTTTTTCTATTTTAATAACAGTTATGAGCAAGCATAAGAAATGTTATCATCTGAAGTTTTTATGTTCACATATTGGTTTATATTATCATAAAACTTTTTTTCTTCTTTGTCTAGATTGGTTGTATTCTTAAGAAGGAGCTGTTAATAATAATGAATTTAAAAAAAGTTTTTGTTTTTGATTATTTTAAAGTTCTGTTTAGTTTATTAAATAAATGGCAGTGGTAATATGAGCAAAGATTGACCACCCAACAGAGCAACATACGACTATAGCTTCATGAATCTGACACTTTGGGATTTTCTCTCTTTGAGAATTTTAATGACCATATGCCACATTGTTGTATCTATTGTGAAGGTAGACACAATTTGAATATTCTCTTGAAATGTTATTATTACTAAAAGATACAAATGTATTTTTTAGTTGCTTTTTCTGGTCATTTAAATAAGATTTACTAAATAAGTTTATGAAACTGGAAATTTGTGATTCCTAGAATAAATACATTTTTAAAAATAATAACTCACTCAGAAGTTGACTGTATCATTATTTAAATAATTTATATTTAATACTGTACATTTATAGCAGATGCATTGAAAGAGAAAATAAAAACTTAGCTGAGTTATTTGTGAGCAAAAAAAAAACATTCTTGGGTATATTAATATATAAACTATAAGTACAGTACATATTTTACTGACTTTTGAAATGACTGTATATAGACAGGTGGTTGTTAGAAATAAAATTAAAACAAGAATTATCTAATACCAACAAATAAAAAACTATAGTGTCTCTACACTGAGACATTTGTCCGACATCTGTATTAAATACTGCATGTGAATATAACTTGCTTTTGGCTATTATTTTCCATTATTTAGATTGTTATTATTTTAATAAAACTATAATTAGAATTATGCTTAAAATTTTTTTTAGTTCTAATAATTATAATATATGGTATTAATAGTAAATATAATTTGGTTGTTAAATTCTTTTATTATTCCTATGATTATTTAGTGCTTTTTTTATTATGATGATAAAATAGGCTTGCTTTGTTAGGATTGCTGACAATATTAAAACTATTACCAATAGTCATCATATATTCTTTCTTGATCATAGAATCGATTTCATTTTACGTCTTTTTGGTCAGAAAACATTCAATGTATACTACTACCAATTTTTGTTGTTATGATTACTACTAGTTAATCAACATTTTATTTTTGAAATTATTAAAATTTATACTATAAAATAATAACTTATAACATTATTTTACATATCATTGTTTGTTTGTTTTTGTTATTTTTTAATGTATTTTTTTTAAAGAATTTTATTTATTTACTTTTTGCTATAAATGCTAGTGGCTATTTACTGTATATACTATTTGAAAACTATGTTTTTCTTTAAAAAAAATCATTATAACATATATTTATATATATTTGTTATTGTTTATGTAAAGTTTTCTTTAAGAATATAGTCTGAAGTTGGTTCATTATATTGATTTAGAACTTTATCTTCTGTGTTTATTTTTATTGAATTATATTTATATATTATGGGCGTGTGTGTGTGCAATCTTTGTGTATCATTTTTTTTAAAAAATCTGCTTTTATTAAATAGTTTTAAATATCACTTGATATAATATCGATTTCTAAAATGTGATCTTTAATAATGTTCTATTAACTTGTGTGGTTGAACCATGGTCTCCAGTGTAAAATTTAAATATTATTAGACAGGAATATCTTCTACAGTAATAAGTGCTAAGTAATTCTGATGAATATATTTATTGTTTGAATATGAATGAAGTTGAGATTGATTATATCAATTGCTGTTTTAGAAGTTTAATGATTGCACAAAATGTAACCAAATATATTGATGTTACTGGAGGGTTACTGTGTCTGATATTGCAAAGTAATATAATTGATCTGTTTGTTTGTTTTTTGGCATATGTTATGTTTATTATGTTCTTATTTACTTCTCCATGTAATTCATTATTTTAATTCCTTTAAGTGATGGTTAGCATATATTCAATGTAAAACAGTTGAATGTATTTTCTATTTATGTATTAATTTTTGGTACATTATGATATACATACTTTATATTCATATCAAAATGTTTTCTATATATAACTTTTATACGTATGTGTTTTTTTTTTTTGTAATATTGTGTAAAGTAAAGGTAAGCTGTGAATTCAATATTTATAATCTGCATTAGATTACACTTTTTTTTTTTAAATGGACAGCACATCAATACTTAGTTGAGCAAATCAAATTCCTGATCTTTACCATCTTGCTAGCAAAAGCTAATTATCTTCTGATTGACTCACAATGTTTGGTTATGGAACGACTATATAAAAAAAAAGAATCTAGGTTTATTCAGAAATTTTCATTTATGTGCGAAAAAATTGAGTTCTATTCAGATTTTAAAGGATAACACAGATTATTTTAGAGATGTGCAGAACAATATTTAAATGTCATTATAATATAAAGTCCTTTTTTAACAATCCTAAAAAGAACGAAGGAAAGTATTACTCATTAGGCTTGCAACTGCAATGGGGTGAGAATTTCATATTTTTCATCTTTGTTTTACTCTCTATTTAAAGATAACTAAATACTCATTTATTGGATATTATCTGAAATTAAATTTTTGTGCCTGATTGTAATCTAAAAATGTTTTTAACATTGCTCTAGACTTGATTTGAACTCCAGTCATTATTATTTTCAACCATTATTGATACACTGCAAGATGAAGTTCTCTCCAAGTTCTCCAATCTTTAATTTCTCTTCCACACATCACAACAGCTCACTTCCTTATTTCATCTATCCAGCTCACAAGTGATCTCTTTGTAATCTTTGATAATCTCTTGAAATTTAATTTAAGATTTCAACTAACTATCTAATATTATCTTTTCTAGCAATATGTCCAGCCCATCTCCACTTCAGTCTTTTCATTCTTCCAGTGATGTTAGTAACATCTGTTTCTTCTCTCACTCATGTGTTACTATATATAATACAAACAAAATGTTTGTTGATTAAAAAACTATTGTAATAAAAATAAAAGTAATAAATATAATGGTAATTAATTATTATATACAGTCTTTCAATCCACAGAATTACTTTTGGAATTGGTTATAAGATTGAACAGATTAACAATACTTTATGTCACTTTAAAAAGAGTTATAATGGTTTTAAGGAGTTGAAGATTGATAATAAAAATGGATATCTATCCCATATATTTCAAATCCTCAAGTGAATTTTTGTAAGGAAATATATAAGAATGTGTTTAATGTATCATTTTGTGTTACACATAATGTTAATAAATCAGTGAATAATTCTAAAAATGTCATACCTGTCAAGCTGAAAAGTAATGTTGTGTATCAATTTTTTTGTGAATATATGTTATCATATATAGGTGAATAGAGGTGCGGCACATGAAAAGTAATAATAATAATGATTTAATGACTGCTTCAGTTTTCTTGGCTCATTAATGGACATGTAAATATAAATTTAAGTTTGATATTGAAAGTGTTAAGATTCTTCATGAAAAGAGAAACCATAATAAAAGAAAAGTTAAGGAGGCACTTTTAATAAGTAAAAATAAAATGAATATAATTAATAGACAAGCTGCTAACATTAAAATTCAGGATTCATGGGATTTGAGTTGATGAAGTTTGCTTCATTTTGTTTTTTGAATTTAACAGTAGTTTAGGCAGGTTAAAGAATTCTGCAGATTGAAAGACAAAATAGTTAATTACTGTTACATTTATTATTTTTATTGTTTTATATATACATAAATGTATTTCACTGGATTAAAACAGTGGGACAAATACAAATTAAATAGTCTCATTATCCTATTGTTTTGGAGCAGAAAAATTATGCTTATTAATGGACTAATTTTGGAGGTTAATTTTGATCTGCTTACATAATGAATAATTTATGAAATTATTTTACAATTTATTTATTTTTTTAATTTATTCTTGTTTTTTTTTTTTTTTGTTGTTGTTAAAAAAAGTGTTTTATGTACACTTATAAATAAATTGATTTATAATAAATAAATTAATTACTAGAAGGAAAGATTTAAATTGATGTAGTGAATATCTTTTATAAAAAAGTGCCTTATTTCATAGTTTAGTTATCTTTAAGTATCTTTAGCTTGAGTTTCAATCTATGCCAAATAAAATTTGTAAACTGTTTCAAGTTTCAAGAAAACTAGATTTTATTTCTGATAGTTAAACAAGCTTTGTTGGTCATTAAATAATTATTTAATTCATTTTTACTAAGTTAGCAACAGGTACTCACCAAAGTTGTAATTGGCATGTTTGATGAGTCATGTCTTATATTTCACTATTTTTCTGTAAAGTGTGCATTGTAATTAATTACTTATATAAAAAAATATGCTTACATTTTATTTATTATGTATAGTGTATATAGAACATAAATAGTAATGATCACAATAAAGCTACAATGATTAGATATTATCTTATGTTTCAGAAGGTAAATAATGATTTTCAAATAAAATATTTGTTAACATATATGTGTATTGTATGTATTTAAAGTTTTTTTTTTTTTAATATTTTAATAACTTTTTATTATTAATGGGTGTTATGATTAATTAAGCAGTATTTACTCTTCATCATAACTTTTCAGGTTTTAGGTCAATGGGAGAATGACCTACTCTGGAACTCAATCTCTGTTACTTTCCTACTTCAATTTTTCAGCAATAAATTTTACAATTATTTTTATTATTGTATATTCCATAGCTTGAGAAAGTCAGATTTTTTTATCTCTTAGATTCTTATCCATGAACATATATGTATATTTTTGAAAACAATTTTTGGGTTTGACTACTTATTATTATTATAGTCTCCACAAGCAGTCAAAATGTGTGGAAGAATCCTTAAATTAGATTCACATTTTTTGCTTGTGCAAATCTTCATTTTAAAAAAGTGATATATTGTAATGGTTCACCAGAAGGAGGGGAAATGCATCTTACTACAGTCAGACCTAGGGTCTTCTAGTAGAGTGCTGTAAATGACATAATGATCATATCTATCTCCAGTGGGCTAGCTCTTAGTTTACACATTAAATTTAGATGCAATTTGGGCTAGTTCATGCATACTTCACCCCTCTTTTGGATTCCATTATGCCTCAGTATTCAAACTCACAGAGAATCCTGCCTTTGGCTCTCTTCAAGGGTGATTTTACACTAGGTAGGAACTACCGCACCTCTATACAGGTACCAATTGATTTAAAGATCCATCCAATTATATTACTGTATTATTATATAAGAATGAAATGTGTGTGAGAGTATATATCCGGTTATAAGATGGTGAATGTATATATAAATGATTTTGGTAAACTAGAGATCATTTTAATGAAAATCAAGTTAACAACATTTATTTAACAAAAAAAAATTTTAAACTTTTAAACATGGCAGAATAATATAATTATGCATGTCAATAATGTATTTCTACCATATCAGCAATTAAATGTTTTCACTATTCTAACTCTTACTTATGGTAGAAGTACATAACAAGTCACTAATTATTTACAAAGCAAAGTAGCAAAAAAAATCTTTTATTAAATTGATCGCGAAGCTGCCTAACTAATTTATAATATTGTACAAGCATATCCATAATAGCCTTATCATCCAATTCTGTTTATTGCTGTTCCATCTTCTTTGGGAACTCCCCTCTATCTACAATTCCTTTAAGTTGATAGGAAAGAGCATCTGCATAAGAAGATTAATCATTTATACTGGAAAATAAAGGTAAACAATTGTAGTTAACAATAAAAAATGTAACACAAACTCTGTCCTATAGTAGCATATCTGCTTAATATGGAATAGTATCAAATTTTTTTACCTCATTTCATATCAGTGATGATGATAAAATATCAAGTTACTAAGGAGGGAAAGCTGATCTAAACTTTATTTAATATAAAAAAAATATTTTGTCTAACTTAGTACTCCCCCCCTTCACTTTGTTGCTTTCAAGCATAATGGACTCTTCCAAGTTCTAGGTATGTTTATACTACCAAGTATGAAGGTAAAATAAAACTAGAATTTTTACAAACAAATATAATAAAAAATATATAATAAATCAAAATGTTCATTAGTTCATCTAGGTTAATGTCCATGAGTTTAGCAATAACGTTTCTTATGTATACAGTCTATCTCTTTTTGGATCATCCTTCTTCAGTAAGTCATTCATCACCACTAAAATTCCTTGGTTACATGCTTGAAACAATGTTGTTTCCATTTTCTGCAGTTGCTTCTCTTCTGGATCCATTTAAACACTTATTGTAGGACTTTTGACATTGTTTTTAGGCATTATATAGGAAAATACATCAAATCATTGTGTTTCTATGGTAGGGCTGTCGCAATCCAGCCCTGTAGTAATATTAATTTAGCCGGAATATATTGCACAGCAGTTCGTAATAGATTTACTTTTTCTTAATTTACTATTTGGCATTTACAGTTTATATATATATAAACTTCAACATTTATATATATGCTGGCAATGCTTTATTTCTTTTTTTATCTTGCTCGAATAATAGCATAGTTTTTATTTTTAAATTTCAATTTAAAATCAGTTTAGTTCTTTTGTCAAACCATATGAATTTATCAAACTTTTCTCTGTTTAAATGTCGGTTGCAATTTCTTATAATTTTGTGCTATGAAGATTGTACAGATAATCTGGAATGTTCAAACAAGTCACCCATCTTCTCTGAGATTCTATCTTTAAAAGTTGGCTTTGTACAGTTCCTATATCATTTGAAGAATAATAAAAGATTGCAGAAATGAACTGGGTTTGCTTTTATACCCCACTTAGTTTTCATTGTTTAGTATACTCACATTTCCATTTCTTTTTCTCTTTCCATTCCCGTGGCTGTCTATTGTTGCATATATTATATTGATTGCAGTTAGAAATAAAATTATGTAATACAATTCTACTTTTACCTTCCATACTTGGTTGCCTAGTGATTGGCTTGACATTAGGTCATCACTATGTTTACTAAGTCGAAGTCTTTATTTGTAATGTTCAACACATTTATAAATAACTCATTGTTGGTATACATATATATAGGAAGGATTTTTATAACTGGGTTTCTATTTCTCATTAAACAAGGGAAATTAGTTTATTGAGACATTTGTTTAATTTAGTACTTAATAAAACAAACATTAATCGCATATATGTATGCTTTAAAAAAAAATGATTGTGCATATTCAACTATCTGTTCGTTAAGCTTATGTTTAACTGGGTTTGATCTGGTGGTGTATATAAATAAAGACTGCATATGTGTGTGTGGAAATAATATCGTTTTTCAAAATTTTTGATACTTATTATTATTGTATTGACTTAAATTCTGTAATCATTAGAATATATAATCTTCAATTCATTGATATCTACTAATATTGATGATAAATTAATGATGACAATAATTGAGGATATGATTATATATATTTGTTGTAATGTTGATTTTTCTCTTCGTTTGTTCTTATAATTCAAATTTGCATATTTTCATCTCTCACCTTGATTTTTCTCTTCATTTGTATTTATAATTCAGTTTTGTTCATCTCTCACCTTATTTTCAAATAATAACCCATATCTTTTTTGGCACAATGGACACTGCAGACCCAGTGTCCAGTTTCAATGTTACAGATGTATCATTAATAAGTATTCTGCTCTTAAAAGCAGAATCATTACCTCTCACATTAATTATACAAAAATTTTGTTTCTTAGGTTTTAAATTGCCTTTCTGACTTTTTGGAATAGATTCATCCATTTTGTTTTTAGCGATTTGTTTTTTCCATGTAGAACAAGCAGATTTTAAGTGACTGTCATGCTTACAATATGTAGACACTGTATACCATTGTAGACATTCAGTGTATGGATGTATTGGTGAATCACATCTTTAATAATGCTTTTCACTCATCAGTGTTGATTTATATGAGCAGTCAGCTGAGTGCTTGACTGACACAGTTTTTTGCTCAATAGTTTGGATACTGAAATCTACTTTTTTCAATGGATTTTCTTGACTAACTGTTGATTCCACTAAAGTCACTTGAGACACAACAGAATCAAATGCTATTTCAAGATCCATTCATTAGGAGCTTGATCCTGAAACTAGGATATTTCATTCCACATATAAAATGGCCTGACAGAACTTTGTTAAAAAAGCTTTAAAATTGCATTTTAAAGATAATTTTTTAAAGTTAATAACAAAATCTCTAGCTTTTTTTCTTGTGTACAGAGATTGAAATAATATCTCTGCATTATCATTACGGGGTTTTTGGAGTGAAAAAGCTAGTTAGTAGAGACAATACCTTGTCAAAATTCAGGTCAGCCAGAAGCAAAGGAATTGTTTGGGCTTTAATGCCCTCATAAATATGAAATCCCATAATGGACATGTATGTGGCATATTTAACTCAGCCTTTTGATTTGATTAGTCTGTAAATTAAAGATTATTCTCTTTATAACTTGGCCAATTCTCTGAATAAGCCAAATTGATTTTTTCAATTGAGTCCATTTTAGCCATTTTTATTTTTATCCTTTTTAGTTGCAAGAGGAAAAAAAAACTTTGTTTTACAAGAGTACCACTGAAATTAATTTTTAATCTTTATTTGATACGCTATTCTTTATGTAACTGCCAATCTTTGATTCAACACAAAATCTCACAATCCACTGGAGGAGTATGTGCGTTTATTAAAAAGAGTAACCACTCTTGTTTTGTTTTAAAACTTTTTATCGACACACCAATAATGTTTGTGGTCAACTTTTTTTATTAATGACAAGATATAATGATCTGTAGGGGCAAGATTTTGTCATTTTAAACTTTTAATTCTTTTTCCAGCTTTGGGGAAACATTTTTTTATTTTGTCAACTGTGCCAAATCTGTTGTGTTTTGTCTGGATTATATATAAACACACATGTGTGTAAATACATTTCTAATATTATATTTATTAGTGAAACATGAATACAAATATATGCACATTATATTTATAATGGCTATACTCTGCTTGCTATTGTTGATAAATTATGGCTTATACTTCTGGAATAAACTGTGGAAGGGACTGCATATGCTCTTATAGATTTTCCTACCACTTCCAACTGCATGCAGCCTACCTCATGAGTAGGTGTGACAACACTTCCAGATATACTACAACAGCTTGCCTTGTGCCAGTATTTGGTTCTAGCAGCTTCCAGTTCTGAAGGTTGACTTGCTTAACTGTGTCAACCATTTAGTTTTGATAACTTTTGTCTGGAGAACCTGTATACTTTCTTTCTTGTTTGACAGTAGTTCTCTAGAGAATGTATATACTGCAGTTTACATTTGATAGTGGTTCTCTGCAGAACATGTATGGAGAATGTGAATTCTGTCTTTCAGTTATGTGATAGTAGTTCTTTGGACAAAATGTATTCTACTTTTTAGCTATGTAGCAGTAGTTCTCTGACACCTTCAAAAAGACTGACTATTTATTGGCAGATTCTTATCCTTTATGGAATCCTTCAGATTCAGTAAGTATCATTTTTATTGGACAATTATTGCCATTAAATATGCATTATCTTTATGTATAAGCATTGGTTAGCAGCAATAGATGCCAATCTGATCTAGATAAGATGGAATCTGGACTAATCCATTATTTGGGCATGACACATACATTTGTTCACCTGCATAATGAAATGGTTTCTATCTTCTTTATAACCTAAAGCTAAGTGAATTTCACCAAAAGTCAAAAAAAAAAAAAAGAAAAAAAAGAAAACCATTTTGTTATGTAGATGAACAATCATATGCAAATTTGAATATATTTGTTGTAGTATTTCATATAAATTCAAAAGTTATTATTTTAATTTCAAAAACATTTTGACCATGGTCTCAAAAGCATTAAGCCCAGCTGTCTTTTAATAAATAATAATTATAAATGTATTTTATGCATACTATTTTTACACTTTGTTGCTTTTATTAAAAAATGTATAGATTTAAATCAAATCTGGTTTCTTTTTTATTATTTAAAATTTATTTTAAACAAATAGGTCATAAGACTAACCATGGAATCTATATTTTATTTTGCAAGCGTATCATTCGATCACTAAGCTTATGATCTGAAACATTACCTCTAAGCATGCTCTTCAAAATAAGGATCAACTTTTAATTGAAATTGCCATTTTAAAATCAATAATCAAATTAAATTCACAAAAATGCTTTCATCTTGATGATATGGATGAAAGCAGAATTGTGTGTTAATTCAAAAAAATAATATTAATAAAAACATTGTTTTATAGCAGCTACTTTATAGATTAGGTTTTTACCCAAAAGAACCTTATTGTTCACATGGATTGTTTTATACAAGAAGTTCGGAACTTTTTAAAAACTGAAGTGAAAAATATCACAATATAGCAAAACCTGAAAAAACTATCACAGATTTATTTCGTACAATGAATTTTTTTTATTAATTTCTCATTGTTTTAATTTTTTATTAAATTTAAAATTACATTTATTTATTTACCTTTTTTTTTCATAAGTATTTCTTAATAAGCTAACTGTTTGTAAGCTTACAGCAATTACAAATTCTGCACAGAAGACTCTAGTTTTGTTATAAAATGCGCATGTAAAAAATATGATGGATTCATGTAATCCCATTGCAGTTTTTTTTATTTATTAATAAGCTGTCCTCACACTATATAATTTTTTAATGAATTAGATCATGAGAAAATTTGAACAAAAATATGATTTTAATACTCTTTTGTGCTTTAGATTCTGTCTGATCAATACCAATTGGGTTTTATTACAGTCCATGATATTCATAAAATTTATTACCAACACTATAATTCAACACATTAATAAATTCTTCTTTGTAACTTGTCACAACTATGAGGAAGAAATAGTATATCTTGAATAATTGTAATTTTTATATTTATGTCTTTTATCTAAATATCTGTTTTTGGGATTTTTATTGGAATTCTGTTTATATGGTGAGTATGTGATCAGTCTCTTAACTACTGGATATTTTTTTTGTTACTGTCAAAGGATTCAATGAGACAAAAACTATTAATTCCCTTTCTATCATTATCATCAGGTATACCTGCTATTATCATTGTCCTAATTCACCTTTATCATTAGTGTTATCTCTATCTCTTCACTTTATTTTTAATTTTCCTGATAGATAGTCTTAAATATTTTCCATTCCAAGATTGTTGATGTTTCTTTTACCAATCCTAAATTCATATATGTCTTCTGTCTAGCTTTTTGCATTAGTCTTCAGGGTACAGACTGAATAGATAAAATGAGAGTATACATTCTGGACCATTTTTTTTATGAATGCAATATCATTCTTTCTCAACAAGGTCTATTTAATAGCAACCTTTTCTCTAATATAAATATTTTTTTATAAAATAATAAGATGCTCTGGAAAACCTTTTTTTTGAAATCTTAATATAACATGAACAATTGGATCAAAAGAATGTAATCAATAAACATATGTGAAACTTCTTTCTGATATTCTTCTCAGTTTGTTTTAATTATCTTGCATACAATGGAGTTAATTTTGTTTATGCATATTTTCATTTCTAATATTACTTTTTATTATATAAGCAAATCATATATATATATATATATATATGGCTGCAGAAAGGAGTTTGCTATTAACTGAAAGGAGACCCTTTGATTCCTCTTAGAGGCCTTAAAGGAACCGAGCAGGGCAAATTCCTAATGTCCACTCCATACGTTCTTGTCGTTGCAGCTGTTATTACTATGTGATTATTCATATAGTATACGAACATGGATGGGCTGCTCACCAACACGCATTAGCCAGCGTGGTGAGTTTATTGGCTTTTTACCTCTGAGTTTAAGATCAAGAAACACCATGATCTTTCTTCTCAGTGCCTGATAAGGCAGAATGAATGGTTGTGTAAATGATAAATATTTTTCCAATACATATATACAATTATGACAGACAAAAATAAAGCATGGCCCTTATTCCCAGGAGGCTGTAAAGTCACCAACCAAGGCAGCGGTTGGTGGCCGAAGGCGGAGGGTGCTAAGAATCTTCTGATTGCGGACCCAGGCTGCCATTTGATGACAATTTTTTATTTAGGTACTTACAACTGCAGATCACTTTAAATAAGATTGCAAGAATTAGAAGAAGAACTGTCTTATATTAAATGGGACATTATTGGACTTTGTGAAGTTAGAAGAAAAGGAGAAGAAACAATTGATTTAAAAAGTGGACATATACTCTATTATAAAGGCACACATATTGGAAATACAAGTGGAGTAGGATTCATTATAAATAAAACGTGGAAGAACAATATTGTGGAGATTGATGGTATATCGGTCAGAGTGGCAAGATTAGTTATACAACTTAATAGCAGATATCAAATGCAGATAATTCAGGTTTATGCCCCAACAAGTTCTCATAGTGATGAAGTAGTAGAAGATTTTTATATGGATGTACAAAAGGCTTTTGATCAGAGTAAACAACATTTTAAAATTGTTATGGGAGACTTTAATGCTAGAATTGGTAGACAAATGAAAGATGAAATTACTGTAGGTAATTTTGGTTATGGTAATAGAAATGAGAGAGGACATAGACTTGTGGAGTTTGCAGAAAAAGAAAAACTTTATATTATGAATTCATTTTTTGAGAAAAATGTTTAAAGGAAATGGACATGGAAGCATCCAAATGAAGGTACAGCAGAATTGGATTATATTTTGACTAACAGAAAATACATATTTCAAGATTGTAATGTTCTTAATAAATTTAACACAGGAAGTGATCATCGATTAGTAAGGTGTAAGATATGTGTTAATGTAAAACTAGAAAGACAAAAATTATTAAGAAAAACAATATTTACAGTTGATATTCCTAATCTTCAGAAACATTCTAATGAATTTAAATTAGAACTTATGAATAGGTTTCAAGTGTTAGGAGATTTTGAACATGATACAGATTTGAATGAAATTAATATGAAAATAACTGATACACTTTTAAAAACTGCAACAAACATAGCTGGTAGAAAAAAGCAGCAATTGACTAATAAAATTTCTACTGAGACTAGAGAATTTATGAAGAAAAGAAGGAATATGAAGATATACAAAAATGATGTATTAAAAAGAATTGAATATCTCGAATTTTGTAAAATGGTACAGAAAAGAGTTGAAAATGATATAAGAAAGTATAACTGTGAAATAGCAAGGAAAGCTGTAGAAGAAAATAAAAGTCTCAAAAATGTTAAACAACATTTTGGTATTGGTAGGAAATTTATATCTGCAATAAGGAAAAAAGATGGAATTATTACTAAAAAGAGAGATGACATCATGAAATTGGTAGAAGGTTTTTATCAAGAATTATATAGTAATAAAGAACAAGTACCTCCTATATCTATTACATCTTCCGAATTGCCCAGAATTTTAAATGAAGAAGTGAGACATGCAATTAAGGGTATGAAGAAAGGAAAGGCTCCAGGAAATGATGGAATTATAATTGATATATTAAAAGAAGCAGGTGAAGAAATAGAAACAATTTTAGCAAAGTTGTATACCAAATGTCTAAATGATAAAGATGTACTGGAAGATTGGAAGAATGCAGTAATAATATTAATATTTAAAAAAGGTGATAAAGAAGATATTAGAAATTACAGACCTATCAGCCTTTTATCAGTTTTATATAAAATTTTTACCAAGATAATTACAACTCGTCTACAGAGAACTTTGAATTTCCACCAACCAAGAGAACAAGCTGGATTTAAAAGTGGTTTTAGTACAATAGATCATATCCAGGTATTGAGAGAAGTCATAGAAAGGACAAACGAATATGAGTTGTCATTATGTTTTGGATTTATAGATTATGAAAAGGCATTCGATTCTATACACATTTCTTCAGTGATTAAAGCATTGGATCATCAAGGTATAGATCCAGGATATTGTCATATATTAAAGAATATTTATAAAAATGCAACAGCAACAATTAGATTACATAATGATACTGGAAAAATCAACATTGAGAAAGGTGTAAGACAAGGTGACTCCATATCTCCAAAACTCTTTACAGCAGTGCTGCAAGAAGTATTTTGTGGATTAAAATGGGAAACTAAAGGAGTGAAAGTAAATGGAGAGTATTTAAGTCATTTAGATTTCGCAGATGATGTAGTTGTTTTTGCAAATAATGCTTCAGAGCTGCAGGAAATGTTGCAGGAGTTAGCAGATGAAAGTAGAAAAGTAGGACTAAAGATAAATGTTAAAAAGACTAAAGTAATGTTTAATCGATTTGCTCAAAATATGAAAATAAAGATTGATTATGAAGAATTAGAAGAAGTTAACAGTTACAAATACCTTGGTCAGATTATTAATACAGATGGAAACATAATGGAGGAAATTAATCATAGAATTAAACTTGGTTGGAGTGCTTTTGGTAGAAATAACTTGATACTAAAAGGAAATATGCCTATGTGTTTGAAAAGGATGGTTTTTAACAAATGTATTTTACCAGTTCTTACTTATGGATCTGAGACTTGGACACTTAATAGAAGAGCAATACAGAGACTTCAGACCACTCAAAGGAGTATGGAGAGATGTATGTTGGGAGTAACAAGAAGAGATCGAAAACGCAATGTATGGGTAAGACAACAAACAGGTGTTACTGACCTTATTGAAAAAATTAAAAGATTGAAATGGAGTTGGGCTGGACATATTGCTAGAAGAGATGATAATAGATGGACAATTGAAATTTTAAACTGGATTCCAAAAGATTGTAAAAGACCCAGAAAGAGACCACATGTGAGATGGATGGATGAAATAAGAAAATGTGCAGGGGTGTTGTGGAGAAGAGAAGCTAAAGATCGAAGTAGATGGATTAAACTTGGAGAGACCTTCATCCTGCAGTGGATTGATAATGGTTGATATGATGATGATGATGATGATATATATATATATTAAAAATAAACCAGAATAGAAGTTAAGAAGTTATTCATAGTTTTATTACAGTTAAACTTTTGAAAATTTGCGTACGAATTATCTTGTAGTTTATTTTATATGCACATATATATATTTGAAATATTCAAAGTAAGATAACTAACTTTTTTTCAAAAAATGTAAATTTTCATGGATGGATTGTGAATTTTTGTTATAAAACATCATTATGATTTTCAACCATTATCAATCCATTGCAGAATAAATCTCTCTAAGTTTAATTCAATTTCTTTAATCTGTAGCCTTTCTTCTTCACATCATCCCAATTATACTTTGTTATTTCATCCCTCCATCTCACATGAGCTCTCTTTTTAGGTCTTTTACCATCTTTTGGAATTCAGTTTTAAGATTTTAACCATCCATTTACTATCATCTTTTCCAACAAAATATCCATTCCAGCTCAACTTTAGTCTCATATTTTTCAGTGATATCAGTAACACCTGTTTGTTCTCTCACCGATGTATTTCATTTTATATTCTTTTTTGTTACTCCTAACATACATACCTCTATATTTCAATGAGTGGTCTGAAGTCTCTGTATTGCTAAGTATCTAAGTCTCAGATCCATAAGTAAGAGCTGGTAAAACACATTTACTAAAAACCTTTATTTACAAACATGTAGGCATGTTTTCATTTAATATTAAGTTTATTCTATGAAAAGCATTTCAACCAAGTTTAATTCTATGATTAAATTCATCCATTATGTTTCCATCTGTAGTAATAATCTGACCAAGGTATTTGTAGTTGTTAACTTCTTCTAACTCTCAGTACTTGAACTTTGCTGAGAACATTTTTAAATTTAGCTTGTTCTTCGGGTTTGTAAGAATTTTGTATAGAAATGATAAAAGACTAATAGGTCTATAATTTCTAACATCTTTATCATCTTTTTAAAATATTAATATTAGTACTGCAGTCTTCCAATCATATAGTACATCTCTATCAGTTAGACCTTTTCCATGTAACTTTGCCAACAATTTTTCTATTTTTTCACCTGCTTTTTTTAAGATATTGTTTATAATTCCATCCTTACCTGGAGTTTTTCACTTCTTCATAGATTTAATTGCAAGTCTCACTTTTTCATTTATAATCTGGGCAACTTAGAACATATACCAGATGTAGGGAATATTTTTTTCTTGTTCTTCATCACCATGTAATTCTTGATGGAACTCTTACCCACATTTCATGGTGTCACCTCTCTTTTTAATAATAGTTCCATCTTTTTTCTTATTGCAGAAATAAATTTTTTTCAATACCAAAATGTTGTACTACTTGTTTGATACTTTTTTTTCTTCTCTATGTTTCCTTGCCAATTCACAATTATATTTTTTTATATCATTAATGATTCTTTTTCATACCATTTTACAATATTCTAGATATTTAATCCTTCTTAGTGGATCATTTTTATATTTTTTCATATTTCTTTGTTTATTTTTATAAATTGTCTTACCTTAATAGAAATGTTATTGGTTAGTTGCTGCTTTTTTATACCAGCTATCTAGTTCTTGATAGTGTATCAATTATCTTCCAATTGATTGTGTTCATGTTTGAACCATCTTCAAAATTTATTAATATTTGAAACCTATTTGCAAGTTCTAAATTGGAATGTTCCTGTAATAAAAATATCAATTTTGAATACAGTATTTGAGATATTAAATGTTATTTTCTCAATGGTCAATACTTAAAATAAATTTAAAAGTGAAATATATTTATAATTTTATAAATTACAACATTAAAATGCATTAAATTTAAATTTAACACACTTTCTTTTGTGTGCCTATTTAAAACAAATAATTTTAAATTAATATGGTAAGCAATTATCATAGTTAAATCAATTTTAAACTGTATTATTAAAGTTTCTAGCAAACTAAAAATATTTTTATCTTAATTATTATTAAACCATCATTAGAAATAATGAAAATATTTTAAAATAATAAAATAATTTTACAATTTAAATAAAAAGAATTTATCATCACATTTTAATAATGTGATCTAAGTAATTCCTACTACAATGCTAAAACATTTCTGGTTATTTCTTCTTGTTCATTCGATATCTTTTTAATTTTTTTGTAAAGATTTTTGCTATCAGATTAATTCTCTTATATATATATCTTTAGCAATAGAAATATTGCAAACTATTATTATTTTTTTAGAAATGAGTTAGAAAAATTGAATATGAATATGTAAAATAATAACTTTTAAGCTAGAGAATGATAAAACAATTAGAGATTTAAATTTTGAATATGTGCATATTTTTAAAATATAAAGATGGAAAAAAATACACGATATTATTTAGAATTTCCAAATAAGCAGTTCCTGTTGTAATTATCCCATAACAGATATAATCTTACTAATGTAGATTAACAAAAATTAAATGGCAGGTATTAGTATCAGTGTAATATTTTTATGATTTTAAAAGTTCAGTTGTATTTGGTAGCAAGTGTATAAAAGATTAATACAATAAATTAATTTTTTATTTTTATTTTTTAATGTTCTATTATATTTTGCCATTTAAATGGTTGTGTGAATTGATAACATTGCTTTAGAATGTAGGATTGAAATGGGTTATTCTTAAATCATCCATTTTGATGTATTATTAAATGAATATATTGTTAAATGAATGTGTTTTTGGAATTAATTGTATTTAATGAACAGAATATCACTGCTTATTTATTGAAAAATAGTTGTTTTTTTAACCTTAATAAGTGAAAAATTGAGAATGAAATAGTTTAAAAGTACATCTATATGGAGTGATCTATATGGCTTAGCACAGTGGTAGAATGTTAGACTTGAGAGCTACACATTCTCAAATTGTAGTTTGGCTGTATTGTTTGTGGTGTTTGAGCAACACATTTAATTATTATTATTACTTTATTGAATATATATGCTCATGTTTTAAGAGTTTCAAACTCCATTTTTATTGAACAATTTATTTTTTCATTTCATCAGAAAAAGTTATTGTTGACATCAGTAATCATTACTGTTTGAACTTGAAACATATACTTCTTTTTAAATAATCCAGAAGACAAGAAAATTGTGTGGCTAAAGTAGTTATGTTATAGTTATTGAAGAAGGGATAATATACATTACACCAGGAATATTCTTCCTACCAAAAATTTCCTTTGTTCCTTGTTTTTGTAAGAAGGTTTATATAGGTCAGAGAAGTTTGAACTTAAATGAAAGAATTAAGGTACATAAAAGTAGGGTTAGAAATAAATATCTTAGTTCTGCTTTGTATGTTTATGAAAAAGATACAGGTCACACTATCAATTTTGATGAAGTTAAGGTTGTCTTCTTTGAGAGAAATGAAATAAAAAGAAGTATTAAAGAATCTTTATTATTGAAAATTTATTATTCTGAAACAATTAACTTATTTAAAAGTTCTTTTAATATTAAGGGTGGATGGGAAGTAAATGGAATTGTTGGTAAGATTAATATAAATATGGTGTTGTTTTGTAGTCCTTTACACTTGAGACATCTGCTTGTAGCAGTGAAACCATTGGTTGTGTTTTTGATTTTATTTTATTGGCTAGTCTGTTTGAGTTTTGGATTTAGGTAATTTTAATTATTTATTGACTAGTTTATCTTTATGCTTGTAATGTTTATATATATTTGTAGAGAGTGAAAGAGCATAAGGCTTGCATTAATATTCTTTACATGCAGCTAAATTTGTCTTAGTCTTGATGCAGCAAGTAATTTATTGGTGATCTACTTACTGCTGTTTGTACTTTGAAGTTTTATGAATCAATTATTGAATTTTTTTATATTTATACATGCACATGCACCCAAAGATCTGGATGTAATTTTAAATAGCCCATTAAAGTATAGACTTCTTCACATTTTCTATAAAAAGACAGTTAAGACAATGACAGTAATCACTATGCTAGCCACTTGCTGGTTAGTTATAGTTTTAATGTTTTTGTTTTTTTTTATTGTTGTTGATTAGTTATCTATTTAGTCAGCAGTAAAGAATAATCTGATACCCTTTTGTCAATCAGTAATTGAATGGATGTTTAATTGGGAGATTATTTTTTTATATATAAGTAAGTTAGTATTAAACATCATTTGTTTATTAATTTTTTTTTTTTGTTTGTCTGTTTATTTTTCAGTAAAGAATGACTTGATATCCATTTGTCAACCTGCAATTGGATAACTATTTTGATAAGAGAGTGTTTTATGTAAAGGTAAATTGACAGCCCATTGCAGAACAAAAAACCCTTTAGCATCTCTCTGTAAAGGAACTATGAAGAATGTTAAGGGTTTTCCGTTTTTGCTTTAATTAAACTTTAACAGTAAATAGCTAGGTATTCATTTACTAAACAGTAAATAGATCGTTAGTGGGTTAGCTACGACTTTGCTAAGTTACGACTTTGCTATTTGAAAAACTTGCCATGTTTGCTTAGAAATCATCATCTATTTTTTTAAAAAAAAAAATTGGAGTTTTATCCATTTTTGAACTTTATAGCATGGAGATGGAATGTGGATGTGCTCATCATTGCACTATGAGAATTTTTATATATATAGATGGATGGGATAAATCATAGTAATTGTAAAATTTATTAATTAATTACAATGCTAAATCTATTTTATATTTCAATACTTATGTATGTGATAACCTTATTTTTATCAGATTAAATAGTCATAAGGTAATACAAATAAAACAAAGCTACAATTTGTCATCATTATTTGCTCTATTTAATCTAAGAATATTGTGTTTAGAGCTATATCTTGTACTATACAGTGCATAATGAGCTCTATTGTTTAGAGTTATAGTTTACGAAGAGAGAATAATTTTATTAGCGTCCTGTTAATTATTAATATTTTCGATAATCTGATATTTTAATAATTTCAGTTTCTCATCATCAATGACGCCACTCACAAGCAGTCGGATAGTTTAATATATGTTTAGAGCTTTACACTTGTTTATATCGAATAAAGTGAGATTCGAGCAAATAAAATAGAATCATGTTGCTGATGAAATAATAGTGTGTTTACCCTCTTAGATAGTAATCACCTGAAGTCTATTATTAGAGAACTTAAGAATAAATAAACCATTTATAAAGTTCTGCATTTATTTATTAGCACTTTAGTAGAGGTCTCTAACAAAGAGATTCTGCTTTCATAGTATCACCAATCCCCCCAGAAGCTGTACAGAGCCTAGCAGATGCAAATGATTTTTTCCTCTGAATTGACAGTGACAGATGAGATTTTAAATGCACTTCTAGAAAGTCTTACACGAAGGAATTGAACCATCGCTGCAAATCCTGTAAGAGTTTTCTCAGAATCTCCCTCGCTCTCTCTCTCTGTGAGTTCTCACTTGATGGAGAACTTGTAATGATGCATCAATACTAGATGTAGTAGTGGAGGAGGAAGCTCCATCTTTAAGATCTCTTCTCACTGCGTTGCTGTTAACACTCTTTCTAACCTATATTTACTCAACTTCAGTTTTTTTTCAACCTCGTGATCAGAATTTATGACAACAGGATTGAAACATGGTCTTAAATATTGCATAAACAATAACAGTGTGATGAAGAGAATGTGCAGATTTTATGATTTTAATCTGAATAGCTACGGAAAAAAGAAGTCCATCAAAAACATGTTAATATTACAATTATTTTAAGTATTTTTATAATCATTTGTGAAATTTCTAAAGCACTAAATGTGAAATTTAACATTATCAAACATATTTATTTATTACTATTTCTATTGAGGAATTTATTAAATTGTTTTTTTTTTCTTTTTTTCTTTTAAAAAAACTATACTAATAAATCTGCGTCAAAATTCTGTTAAAAAAATCCTACTGAATCTAATTTTTAACATTCCATTTTTTTTTTAAATTTTTAAATTTTATACACTTATTTTAAAAGCTGATAAAAATATAAATAGATCCGAATTATTAATATTAGAATCTTTTTAATAATAAAACTTTTAATAAAGAAATATATATATATATGTTTGGTTTTTAATAGATGGTGGGGTGAAACATTCAAGAGATAATTATATTTATCAGGTAAAATAAAATTAGAATACCATTAATGAAAACTGTTTTCAAAGTGTTGTCCGATTCACAAAAATTATCAGAAAGACAAAGTTGTTCAAATTCATATCTGTAATTATATCGAAAATGAAGAATTTTTAAAAATTAAACATAATGTATTATATTACTATAACTTAAATGTAATTTATTAACGAATATTTTTAAAAAGTTATTTATTAAAAAATAAAATAAATAAATTTAAATAGATTACTTATACTTACTGAACTACAAAAGGGTTTGGCATTGGTGACAGAAATTCAAATACTGTATAGTCCTACAATAAAAGGTGCACTAGTTTGAATATTATAAAAGTCATGGTTAAAAGAGAAGGGTTTAAAAAGTCTAAATTATTGGTTTTTTTAAAAAAAAAATCAGTAAAAGAATGTATATTTATATCTTACACTCATTTGAAATTTCACATTGCTAAGTAGTAAAAAAAAATTTTAAAAGTTTTTCCATCTGCTTTTTTTCAAAAAATGATTAAATGTAAAAATGACAATTCATGAAAATTTTTTTGTTTACATTTTGACGAAAAATGTTTAGTATAGGAACTTGAACATTTTGGTTTTATGTTTCATACAACATTGAAAAGAAATGGTGCATAAATTTATATAAAACTTTTTACTAAGAGAAAATATATTTTGAGTAAGTATTTCAATATCAAATTGTAGTTATGTAAAATAATTCTGTAGTGTAATTTCCACTACACTATTCTCACACAAGATAAGGACTGGTTTCTATCAGCTTTTAACATCTTGTGAATGGATATAATCTTAAACATATGACCATAGACATGTGAAAAAGATTATGAACCCCAATATGCATATTTAACACTGAACCAGCACTCATCAATTGGCCCAGACCCGCATCTTTATCATTGTGCAATATATATTGAAGCTATATATATATCTAAACATATAGATGTTTCATGCCAACTTATAAATATATAATTTTAACCAATGACTTTCAATTTATAATTAAATAATTTTAATTTATGGGAAATTTATTTAATAAAAAATTATTTAAAACATTTTATTCATTAAAAAATTTATTAAAGACAAGTGTTTTGTGTATAGCGGTGGGTGGTCAGAAAGAAAGCTGAGATTAAATAAATAATTAATGTTCCAATTATATATCCAATTCTAGAAAATTTTAAAACACAATTAATTTAAAATTCAGCTAATTAAACATTTTACCTTTCTTGGAATATATAGAAATCTTATTAAGTAAAAAAAAAAAAAATCCCTTTGAATTTTATATTTAGAAGAATATTTTCAATATTTTACCTTGCTGTAAAATGTGTTAATGTATGCTTAATTACTGCCAGGATGCCATAGACAAAAGGCATTAGGAATTTGGAAAACTTTACTAATTAATAAAATAGATATAAGATTAAATTGTCATTAAATTGATCAAAATTATTATCGGCACAATATATTTTAATTAAAATTAATCTGGATGCCTTTTGACTGAAGTCATATTAATATCTTAGAAAATATTAAAGATTGTTCTTATGCTTATTATTTTTCGTTGATCTGAGATTTTTCAATATCGTAATTATTAAGAATATTTTATTTGGTGTATTATGTTAACCAGTCAGTAGAAAGTTTGTGTCTGCTTCCCCTTCACCATCTCTGGAGAGCATGATTTCAGAATCTTGATGGAGTTGTGAACAGCTGCTCATTTGAAGTCTGACAAAGGTGTACTTGAGCCAATATTCCTGTTGTCATCAAAGCATTCATCCTGCTGCCTGATTTACTGTGCCATCTTCTCCGAAATAAGAAAGTCACTTAGTCAATTAAGCTACCTTCAGCAAAATGCTTTCCGAAGAACCAGCCTGTCTTCAATCAATTCTTGATATCTGAGAAAAGGATTATCCTTACATCTCATGCTGCTTTTTATATCTTGTTGTATTTTCAAAGCAGAAACATTTGAACTCTAGACTTGAGATCTCTGCATTATTCCTATGACCAGTAAAACAATTCATATGTATTTGATGTACTCTTTTATTTGTATAATTTATTTTATTTCTTTAATTTTCTTTAATATTTTACTTTAATTAACCTACATTGTTAAGAATGATCGAATAGAGTGCTAGATGCAGTCATTCTTAAACTTTACACATATTCTAAATTTATTATTTTAAAAATCAGATGACAAAGTGCTAAATTTTTGTGAACACATTTTATTCTGAGAATCAACTTAAAAACAAACTAATTAATTAAAAGAGCAAAGTTGTTTTAAACTCCCTCACTTGCCAAAGATTTTGTTTTTCTAAAACATGATCTGTCATGCATTTCCATTGCAGATTTTACTTTTTCAATTAGAAAACTTGGTGTTTTAATACACAATTATAAAAGTTGAATTAGTTTTGGAAATAATATTAAAAGTGAGATTGATTTTCAATTTATTTGAAAGGACAAATGTATGTTATTTGAGTTATGTTAGCCGAGATAAACTAAGATCAGTTTTCGTAAATGTTTCATTACAATTATGTATGTAAATTGTAGACCTCTCAAGCTATTGTGCATTATATTCCCTTTAGTGTGAAGTCTGTAGGGTAGACCTTCAATAGAGAAGGGTATTCAAATCTTTTAATTTGTTAGTGTATTAGGCCTTAGTTTGGCTAGTAAGGTAATATATGACCACTTGTTTAGACTTACAATGTGGTTGACTTTGTTGATCTTTTAATTTCAAGCTTTCACAGTAAGCGTTCTTCATTTTTAATTAAATTTGCATTGCTGGGTTATTTAATTTTTTTTTTTATTTGTATATTTTGTTATTCAGTGTGATGTTCATTTCTGTTTTGGGGAAATGGATTTTCTGGCCATTCCTAGACATGATTATTCTAAAGGCGGGCATGTTTCTCATAATTTCATACCCGGAAGGTGTTTGTCATTATTCATTGTATTATTGATGCAGATGCTCATGCCTATACAATAATAATAGTGTCATTACTGGTTATAGGAGTAGATATTCCTTCCTTCCTTGTGTGATCCTCTAATCTGATGGAATTCTTGGGTATGGTCTCACCAAAGTAGATTTATCCCATCTCTCTTTCATCATTGAATATACTCCTATGTTATCCATAACCTAGTACCATACTTACTATTTATTAATGTATTTTAAAGCCCGAGATTCCAAGCATGCAGTCTGTCATAAGGTATTCATGATTGTAATTTTGATATAATTAAGTACATATTTTTATTGTAAGCCTGCTTGATTATTCATCATTTAATTGTTAAAACACTGTGGAATGTCCACCCTAGAGATTAAGCTTATTGTCCCTCTGTTGTGTGAGTTAATGAAAATTTATCTGCTTAGTGACTAATTAAAATTTTATTTTTATATGTAAGAAGTGCAACGTAATCTTCCTTTTTAATTTAGACCATAAATTTTACTTCACTTTAATTTTCTTTTATTATTGTTACTAATAAATTTTACACATTATCTTTCACATTTTGTGTCCTCTTTGTCATAATTAATTAAACAATTATTTAATATAATTTTAAGAGTTTTTGTATCTCCCTAACTTAGAAGAATATAAGAAAAGGCCTTATGTGGTGACCTCAGATGTGTTGGTCACATGGCAATTGTTCTGGGAGTATAGGTAATAGGTTTTGACTTTGTACTGTTTGTAGTAATGTTCATATCTATTTTACACACAGCCATGCAAGTTAGTGTTCACACACACATATATATATATATTATTTAACATGGCACATGCTTATATAAGGCATTAAGAATAACCCCAATATTCCTGAGGTAAATATAAATAATTAATAATATGGCACATTACTTTAACCACATATCCCTGATATATATATACATCTTGGTCTCGTTTTATGCAGATTATTTTAATGCAATTTTGAAGTTATGCGATTCATGTTTCTTCTTAATATTTTTCATATTTCACTATATTTATTAGATATCAAGAAATTTAAATTATTAATAACTTATTTTGACTTGAAATACTTTTTTTTTCTCAAAAATATGTTATATTAGCAGCTAATGTGAATATGACCTGAAGCTGTATTTAGAATAAATAACCTACTTATACTAATGAGTAAATAATAATAATAGATTTATACTTATATATAAAAATATCGCAATAAATATTCAAAAATTTTTAACTTTTAAAATGTATTTTGTTAGGTTTAACAGAAATAAATAATGTAGATTTTTAAAATAAATAATGATTTTATTGATTTTATAAACTGAAAATATTTCTAATGATAATATATAATCTTTTTGTTTTGATTGCGATCTCATTTTTTTAAAATAGAAACAAAATGTGAACATTTAAAATTTATTTCAGTAGTAAAAATCAGTTGTCAACAGAAAACCATTAATACAGCACAAGACTGAAATTGGCACTAGTTGTGTAAATGGGATGGAGCTGGGAAAACTTAGAGTGGGGAATAGAAAATAAAGTGGCTAACAAGTTTCTCTGGGCATAATTGCTGAGAGATTCTTGACTTTGTTCAAGGAGAAGTTACATCACATCACATCGATGAATCTGATTTCTTGCCAGTTTACAAATGATCCACACATTCGAAAATAGCGATAATGATTAAAATATGTACGAAAAAATGTCAAATTAAATACTACAGTTAATAAAAAAAAAGTAAAAAAAGTTTGTCTTGTACCAATTTTTTTCAAATATTTGATATTTTTTATTAGTCATACTTTATTTTCTTATTTTTTAATGCAAATTTTAAAGTAATTTTTCCTTGTTGCTTTGCTTTTATGTGAATTCTGAAAATTACAGACCCTATCCCCATTTTTCAAGGTAAATTAAGTATTTTTGTGCGATTTTTTTTAATGCGAGTTTTCTGTGGAACCTATCTACTGCATAAAATGAGACCCAGGTGTAGAATGTTGTTTTGTATATAGCAGGATGCTTTTTTCATTTTAATTAATAAATATAGAAATTTCTGTTGTGGATTTTGTATACAAATTCTTGTTAGTGATTTATGAAAGTGTGCTTATAATATAATTTATACAAGTATATATATATATATATATATATATTTATACAAGTATATATATATATATATATCAATAGAAAATCATCTAAATTTTGTTTTTTCATCATTTACCAGGCTTGATTTAAGTCAACCATTGACTTATTTAATATTAGTTTTTATTTTTCAGATGAAAAAAGTGGTCAAGTTATAATAGAGCACAATTTTTTTTCTCCCCAGTAAGTTTGAATTTTGTTTTATGTATGAAAATTTTTATTTTATAAGCAACTTGTAGTATAGGATTTCACACACAACAGATGAAATTGGGATTCAAATAATGATTACTCACTTGGAGTATGGATGGGGGAGTAGACACATTTAATGAATAAAAAGAAAAAAAGTACAGATAGTGACACATAACATGGAGTCAGATACTATTATTAAATCAAAAAATAAGTTACCTGAAGCTGAAAACTTACAAATTACATTTAAGGAGCCCATAAAGTCATATATATACAGGACCATGATAAGGTAGAAAAGAAAACTACAGACCAAATATATTGATTTAAATGATCAAAATGAGAGAGCGTCAGAACAAATACAATTACAATCTGAAACAAATGGACCACAGACTCATAGAAGTAACTCTATACCAAGAACAGATATTGAGTCAAATGAGAAAAGAAGTTCAAGAAAACTTGGAAGAGCAGGAGAAAGAAATAAATGAACCTAAAGAAAGACAGAAGGAGACCAGAGAAGAAATGCAAGAGACTGAAACTGAATTCCACCAATTAGATCTAAAAACCACTCAAGTGAGGTAGGCAATAAACGAAGAGTTACATAGCCTAAATGAAAGTTATGGAAAAGAGATGGAAGTACTTAGGCACAGTGAGACTAGCAGAGAAGTTAAAACAAGCTGAAGACAGAAGTAGGTGAAAGCATGAACATCAAGCTAAAAGAGTTCTATGACGACTATTAGTCAGGTAGAAAGAAATTACAAAGTAGATACAACACTGATGTAAAAAAGAAGAAACAGAAAATAGAGCAAAATCCTCTTTATACAAAGAATCTATGGGACTTCAGGCCATTAAACAACTAGGAAAAATTGAATGGGCTTAGGAACAGGAAACTTGATTAAAAAAGAGAAAATAAGTATGTAACCAAGTTTATACATGTAAAGAGGTTCAAGGGCCATGTTGGAAAGAGTCTGATCTAAAAGAATTATTTTCATCCCACCAGTTAAGTGAAGAAGAGCAGTTTGCTGCAAGTACCTATTTGCACAGAACCGCTCGGACTAGTTGCAGTATGTAAATTTCAATCCCCAAATTTTAGGAAATTGCTGTCTGGCATTATTAAGGAGCTTTTAGAGTGAGGAAAGGCAAGATGGGATATTGCATAAAATCTCAGGAGAAATATCTCTTCACTGCTGAAGAAACCCACATGCAATTTTTCTTAGACAAGTGGCTTAATTAAGGTCATTGACAACTTTTCCATTTCTTCAAAGAACAAATCATTCATGCTATCTGGTACAAATGCTGATGCAAATCCAGAAATGATGTTGAATAATCGCAGTAACAATATTGAAGAAGTGGCAGTTACTTAAAGCTATTGATTTTGGTATCGTGACCAAGAAACCACTGGAAAAAATGAGAAGGCAAGACCCTCTCAAATTGCCTATGGCTACCATGCAAAACACCTTAATTCCTAACTAGAATCAAGAAGAAATACCTGATCAACTACTTGATAGAAGGCAAAGTAAGAAATGTCAATGGAATCTTAGGTACCATGATAGAGTCAGCAGCTGAAACCATACTAAATTAAAGAAACAACACTTTCACAAGAACCATGGAAAACTATAAAGGGCTCCATGAATATATTTTTCACAACAGGGTTCCAAAGAACAATTAAGGAACAGTAATGCCATGCCTTTGCTCTTAACCTCCAATATTTTATTTGAGACAAAATCTTATCTCGAATATACAGCCCCAGTCATATTACATGATACAGATACCAATGGAAAGTATTGATCACTACCCTATTGGATACCAGCAGTTTTCTAATCTAAAGAATGGTTTCTGCAAATGAAGGAACAGATTAAGATAGCCCCTATCTTGCCACTTAAACAGATATAGGTAATGATAGCTAATGAATGAAATGCTAGGATAGAACCATGCACGTTTGGATGGAAATGAACCTTGATACCACCAGAACAGAATATGTATTCTTTATCATCTTGGTCCTGATACAGAATATGGTCTTGGGTTTCGACTTTTTTAATCAGTACCATTACATCATAGGGATAGTCAGGTAATATCTAATATCCAAGATGGATAGGATTGCATTTTTGGAGAAGCCAGAGTATAAACATATGCAGGTAAATTGTCCACAGAAAACCATTGATGAGTGAATGATTCTAGAAAAGTAGGTGCTCCTTGATTCTAGAAAAGTAGGTGCTCCTTCTTAACTAGAGAGAAGGAGAAGCAGAAACTGATCAGAATCTTAGAGGATCATTCTTCAATGTTTTCTAACAAATCTGGCAATACATGGATATGTGCACCACATTACGGTCAAAGAGGAAACCCACTTACATATCCCATTCCATTTAATTATAAAAAGGAGGTAGATGACCAATTGCAACAAATGATCAGTTGGGAGGTTGTTGAGAAAAGTCCATTCTCATATAATAATCCCTTAGTTGTAATAAAGGAAAAAAATGGATCTGTGCACTTATGCCTTGATGCATGTAAGTTGTATGAGATTACAATACCCAAAAGAGACACAACACATCCCATTCAGGAATTATTTACCCATCAGGCCAACAAGAATATTTTTTCAACTATGGATCTGACCCCAAGTTACTGGCAGATCGTACTTCATTCTCAGAAACACAAGTATATCATATTTAGGTATGATGGCTATACCTATGTATTCCAACACATGCCTTTTGGCTCAATAAATAGTGAGGCAGGGTTGTTCAGGTGCCTGGATGAAGTGTGGTCACCTGAATTAAAAGTTATTTTAGTATGCTATGTGGATGATATTGTCATTGCATCTGCCAATCCTGAAGAATATATGAAACATCTCAACAGTTTCCAAAGGTTGGGAAGAGCTGAGCTATCCTTTCTGACTATGGATTCCCATTTATGATCAGGGAATGGAAAGCGTATATAAAGAATGGAATAACTCTTACTGACATCCATAAGAAACCTCAGTGAAACCCATGTGAACAGGTCATGAGGGAATTAAACCGATTGTTTCATACTTATACTGGGGAAACCATAGAAGATAGGTAAAGCAGATGAAAACAGTGATAAAATATATCAAATGGATGATCAATGAATCCACTGGATTTATCCCAATGCATCTTTATTTTTTAGGCAGCTTTTTTTTACTAATTAAAACCCCTCTTCCCATGGAGATTGATAACATTGACACAAATCAGGTCTGGGAAAAGGCCTGTTTGCTTGAAAACCACTTGATTTATCCCAATGCATCTTTATTTGGACAGCTTTTCTTTAATAATTAAAACCCTATTTCCCATGGAGATTGATAACATTCACACAAATCAGGTCTGGGAAAAGGACTGTTTGCTTGAAAAATATGACCAATAGATGAAAAAGAAACAGGGAATTATGAATCCCCATCAGTTTAATGCAGATCTGATTTTTGTTCATATCCCATATGTAAGTAATCCTGCAAAGAACCAATACAAGAGTTCTTTTCTCCTCTACAATGGCCCATTGACTATCCAAAAAAATGTGGGGGTGTGCATTAGTCCTAGAAAGAGATCACATAAAGGAAACATATAGTGTTAGAAGCCACAAGGCATACCAGGAAAACTTTTTGATTAATGAAACATTGACAAAACCCTTAATTAATCTGTTCCCTTGCCAGTTAGAATTGTAGTTACAAAATTAATTAGAATCATTTTTTTTAATGTTATACTTCTGCTGTTTTTTTGTTTGTGTATATATCTATTTGTACTAATGTATAACCTAAGTTAGGATTGTTGATCACTCAAATAAGTGAAAGCATTTATTTATTTGTTGTTTTTTCCCCCTCTGGCTGGAGGGATATGAAGCTATATATATGCGCACATGTATATGCTTCATGCCAACTTGTAAATAAATAATTTTTAATTGATGGCTTTCGATTTATAATTAAATAATTTAAATTTATGGAAAATTTATTTAGTAAAAATGTATTTAAAACATTTTATTCATTAAAAATTTATTAAAGATACTTTGTGCGTAGTGGTAGGGGGTCAGAAAGAGAGCTAAGATTAATAATTAATATTCCACCTGTATATTCAATTTTAGAAAATTCTAAGATGCAATTAATTTAAAATTTGGCTAATTAAATTTCTGAATATTTTAGTCAGTAAAGGCAGATTAATTATAGAACATAAGAGCCTTTATAATTGGTATAGAAATCTTATTTAAGTAAAAAAAATAATTTTGTATTTTATATTTAGAATGTTTTCAATATTTTATCTTGTAGTAAAATGTGTTAATATATATTTAATTACTGTCAGGAATGCCATAGACAAAAGGCATTAGGAATTTGGAAAACTTTACTAATTAATAAAATAGATACGAGATTAAATTGTCATTAAACTGATCAAAATTGTTATCAGTAAAAATATATTTTAATTAAAATTAATCTGGATATCTTTTGTCTAAAGTCATATAAATACCTCAGAAAATATTAAAGATTATTCTTATGTTTATTATTTCATTATTTTAAGAAGATTTTTAAGATTGTAATTATTAAGAATATTTTATTTGATGTACTATGTTAACCAGTGAGTAGAAAGTTTGTGTCTGCTTCCCCTTCATTATCTCCCAGGAGCATTATTTCAGAATCCCGATGGAGTTGTTAACTGATGCTTATCTGAAGTTTTCCAAAGTGTACCTGTACCAATGTTCCTTCATCATCAATGAATTCAGTCTGCTGCTTAACCTACCATGCTGTCATCCCCCAAAATAAGAAGTCACTTAGTCAATTAAACCATCTTCAGCCTAATGCGCTCTAAAGAACCAGGCTGTCTTCAATCAGTTATTGTTATCTGAGAAAAAGGTCATGTAGGACCATGTGAATTGTTCCATGGAAGCTATGTGTCATCCTTATGTTTCACATTGCTCTTCATATATTGTTGTATTTCCAAATCCTTCATGAAGGTAAAGCAGAAACATTTGAACACTAGACTTCAGATTCCTGCATTTCTATGACCAGTAAAGCAATTTATATATGTTTGATATTTCTTTTACTTGTATAATTTATTTTATTTTGTTAATTTTCTTTAATATTTTACTTTAATTAACCTATGTTGTTAAGAATGATCAAATAGATTGCTAGATACAGTCATTCTTGAAGGTTAGATGTATGCTAAATTTATTAATCTAAAAATCAGATGACAGAGGGCTAATTTTTGTAAACACATTTTATTCTGAGAATCATCTTAAAAACAAACAAATTAATTAAAAGAGCCAAAATGTTTGAAACCTCTCCTCTCATCTCTCATAAATTTTGTTTTTTTAAAACATAATCTGTCATGCATTTCAATTACAGATTTTACTTTTGCAATTGGAAAACCAGATGTTTTTATAAACAATTATAAAACTTGAATTAGTTTTGAAAATAATATTAAAAATGGAATTGATTTTCAATTTATTTGAAGGTACAAATATATGTCATTTGAATTACGTTAGCCAGAAATATATCATTATAATTATATTTGTAAATTGTAGACCTCTTATGCTATTGTGAAATATATTGCTTTTAGTGTGAGATCTGTATGGTAGACCTTCTATTAAGCAGAGTATTTGAAACTTTTAATTCATTTAAGTGTATTAGGCCTTAGTTTGGCCAGTAAGGTGATATATGACTCCTTGTTTAAACTTATAATGTAGTCACTCATGCTTAGCTTTGTTAATCTTTTAATTTCGCGCTTTCATAGTTAAGAGTTATTTATCACTCTCCATTTTTATTAAATTTGTGTTGCTGCACTATTCAGTTTTATTCAGTTGCATATTTTGTCTTTAAGCAGACATTCATTCCTGCTTTTCGGAAATTGATTTGTAGATTTACCTTGATATGATCATGCTAAAGGCAGACATATCTCTCATAATTTCATATTCAGAGGATCTCTGTTATTATTCATAGTATGATTGATGCAGACACTAATTCCTGTGATAGTAATAGTGTCATTACTGTTTGTAGGTTCAGACATTCATTCCTGCTCCATATGATTCTATAATCCAATGGAATTCTTGGGTACAGTCTTGCTAAGGCAAGCATTTCCCATTCTCTTTTTTATTGTCAATTATATTCATTTGTTGTTCTTAACCTGGCACCATGCTTAATATTTATTAATGTATTTTAAAGCCTGAGATTCCAAGTGGGCAATCTGTCATAATTCTGTGTGTATAATGGTTATATATTAATGATTGTAGCTTTGATAAAGTTAAGTACATACTTCTATCGTAAGCTTGCTTGATTATTTGTTAATTAATTGGTAAAACATTGTAGAATGTCCACCCTAGACATTAAAGCTTATAGTACCTCTATTGTTTAAGTTACCATAACTTAATCTACTTAGTTATTAATTAAAATTTTATTTTAAAGTTAGAAATGCAATATAATCTTAGATTTAAATCTAAACATACAAAATTTATTTCTCTTTAGTTTTCTTTTACTATTGTTACTAATAAATTATTTTTAAACATAATGTTTCACATTTTGTGTTCTCTTTATCACAGTTCATTAAACAATTATTTAATATAGTTTTAAGAGTTTCTTGTATTTCCCTGACTAAGTGGGATATAAGAAAAGGGCTTATCTGCTAACCTCAGATATGTTGGTCAAGTGAGAAAAATACGATGTACCGGTCGAAAAACACATTGATCCAACAAACCCCTGAATACAGGTAAAGTACCTTGAGTATGACCATGTACAAGATATATAAATCAGGTACATTGTGAATTCTGCCCTATTTACCTATATCCCCAGGTCAAAGATCTAATCAATAGCCTTTCTCGATGATGCGATCGAATTCCTTTATTTTCACTGTGCTGGCAGCTGGGTCTTAAAGCATGAGATTTTATTTTATTATATTTAAATGAGAACTTGGGTGATTAGTTGATAGGTATATTTAAAAATCAAAATTTATTTAAAATAAAAGTAAATAAAATGATTCGAGAACACTGGTAGTTTGTTTTAGTTATATATATATTTAAAATCATTAGACATTCTACATTAGTTATTTTACATTAGTTTAACTCAAGCTCAAAAAAAAAAACCAAAAATACAATTTTTAAATTAACTTCATAATTATATGATTTCATGACGACTTTATTTATATTAGCGGTCAGCATTGACATTATTGAGTTTGTACAATTTATTTTGTGAAGTTTATACATCTTTCTTTTGTTTACATTTATTCTCCTTTTTTTTTTTAAATAGCAAAAATTATTTTATACTTAAATGACCACGGATTTCAAAATTCCCCGTGCACATTTATTACAATCTTGTAATATAGTGGTAGGTTTAAATATCTGCCTAATGCACATATATAAGAATGACTATTTGAATGAATTCTTTATATAAGATTTAAAAAAAAAACATTCTTATTGAAAAAGATATGAATTAAATAGACGATTATAAGACTAACTTGACATCTTACTCCACTAACAGATAAAAGATTGATTTCATTTCCCTTTATAAAATTAATAATTTGGATTTTCAATAACTAATGTTTTATGACATTAGTGGACCTTGCTGGCATAGCTAATAAATAACTTTAAAACTGTAAGCGGTTATAATAAAAAAATCTATCAATTAATTATCAAGCAAACAAGCCACTTTAATTGGACTTACAACTAAAATCAAACCTATAAGAATTATATAACGTGAATTAGCCAAAACCAAATGATTTTAACTAATTACGCAAACGAACAAAAGAGTCAATTACTCAGGTCGAAGATCCTTTCAGTAGAATCATTTCCCTATGACTTACATATTAGATAGGCAAAATAAAAGCAAAACAATGTCGGGTTAATAAATATACGAATGCACAGGAGAGAAGAAACGTAAGTAAGAAAATACGAGCCGGATTACGGACACTCGTATGCCTTTCCAACGAAGAATACAAAGGGAAATCGATACGTCCACATGTCGTGTCCATATATCAATAGGAGATAGGACTTACGGAGAGCCCTCATATTCGCCTCTATGAATTCTGCTGACAAACCAACTCTATCTCAAACATGCTGTCCGTTTCACAGGTGTATGCGAAGAACGGAAGCTAACTCCAAATCACAAAATCTATGACCGTTTTAGGTCTTCATGAGACTCCAAGCATTCTTTATTAACCTGAGATATTATAATTATTAAATAGGAACGAATTATAATTAAATAGCCCTAAAATGATCTAATACTGCATAGAGAACAACCTGCGTAAACAACTACTTTATATAAGACCTACAAGAAAAAAAAACATACATGTAGAAATAAGGGAATTTAATTCTCGAAAAAATTCCCCCTTCCCTCTTTCCTAACTTAAAAAAAAGGCATGATAATTAACTGATGCTATCCAGCAGCGCTGTTACTAGGTCAAAAATCTATAGCATATTTTATTCTATTTTGAATTACAGAAATATAAAATAATAGAATCCCATTCTGGGAAATCTATAATAAATTTATTTGAAATTACAGTAGATTGGTTTAGAAATATATATATATTCGACATAACCTCACTCGCAAAAATAGATCAACTTAAACTTTTAAAATCAAATCGTTCTTTGTTAAAAATTCATTTTCCCTAATAAAACATAATTTGCTCTCCTAGCAAACTACGCTCTTTGGACCCCCGCGAGTGAAGTTTGTCAAAATAAAAAAAATCAAAGCATGAAATCTCATACTTTATTAATAAGCAAAACAAATAAATATTTTCATATTTAACAATTAAAAATATTAGAAAATTATTGTGAGCTTGAGTTATTAAAAGGAAAAACATTATAAATAATTTAAAAGAACAGGTTAAAGAGACAGTTAAAAAAAAAGATTCTTAATAAACATTAACTTGTGACATTTTTTAAGCCTTACAAAATTACATTTAGATTCTAATAATAATTTTTAAAATCTTGACGACAGGATTTAAGCTCTTCGGCATTTTACCTGGAGTTCCCCGGTATGAGTTCACGGGTGAACCTTGATGGCTGGTGGCATTTGAAGGCAGGTTCTGGCAGCAACATATAGGAAGATTTCAGGTCTCAGGAAGGAAAGGGTGATGATTTACCCTTTTTTACTCCTCGATCATCATAGCTTGCTTTTTACAACTCTGTCTGTTCTCTGGTCTAGTTCTCTGGTATTGGGGTTTGATTTTGTACTGTTTGTGGTAATGTTTATATCGACATTATACACTGACATGTAATAATGATCATTGCTTGGTTTCTAAGATTAATTTTACTGACTATACATATCTGACCATTACAATATGTATAGCAAATTACTACAGTTTATTTGATAAGTGTCAATGTTGACAATTATCAAATAAACTGAGTAATTTGAAATACATATATAGATATTGAACAATGACAAAGTTGTATGTGAGATTATAGTTTGGACCAACTGATGAGGGCTGGTTCAGCATGAAACGTGTATCTTGGGGATTATAGATATTTTTCACATGTCTTTGGTCATATGATTATAGTTATCTCTCTTCACTAGGCATTAAAATGGTATAGAAACCAGTCACTACCCTATGTGAGAGTAGTGTAGTGAAAATTATACAATATAATTATTATTCATTATTGAACAACCTCTAGTTTAATAAATGATAATAAAATTATTAATAGTTATAAACTTTCATCATAAAAAGTATGTCTTATTTTACATTAAGTGACTGATATATGTGTTGTGCAGCTATTGAAATTGGAGACCATATTATCAGGAGATGGATGTTAGAAAACTACTTTTAAACCTAGAAAATCAAAATTTTTTTACTTTTAAAAAGTATTGTATAGAAAATTGGGATTTTTTTTATGGAAGTTAAAGATAAATTTAAATTCTTAATAAAATTATGTTATGAACTCTGTCATCTGTTTTTTTTTATTTTTTATTCTTGGTTAATGTAATAATTTAACAATTTGAGATTATATGTTACTGCCAATTTTATTTATTTTTTGCTTTTGAAAATAAGCTTTTAATATAACTGTGATTTATTTATTTTTGTGTTATAGAGGCAGTTGAAAATTTTGTAGAGCTTAATAAATAGTTTTAAGAAAATGGAACTGATCATTTGATTTTCTTTTTTTTTTTTGACATCTAAAGCAATAACAGTTTGACATAAGAAGTTATTTACACGTTTCATGTGATGCTATTTGTTAATGAAAACAAATTTGTAATAAATTTATAATTTTTGAATTAAGCAGGCAGTAAATTTTATTCGAATTTAAAAATTATTTTTGATTCTTTACAAAAAAGGGATAGAAAACTAACTAGATTGTTTCCTTTTTTATTTTTTAATGATTGATAAAGAAATTTGCCTTTATAAATTACTATAGTTTTTATTTCATTTTTAAAATTAAGCAATAAATTTTTAATGTAGAATTAAAAGTTTTTTTGTTTTTATGCCACATACCAATTGAAAATATATGCGTTAAATATAGCATTATTCAACTTTTTCATTAATGTTTGCACTATTAATGGCAATTATGATCTTATATTCTTGTGATTCCGTGACTGCTGAGCTAACAGTGTTCAAAGAGGAAAGTTTCAAATTTATAAATCTTGAGATAATAGTGGTGACATGTATAAAAATAAATGAAAGAATAAAAAAAAACATAAGAGTATATAGAATTAATATATTTAAAAGAATTTTACTCTTATATTTTGGAAAAAATGGTTGTGACATATGGATTATGAGTTCTAAAAAAATGTAAAAAAATATAAACTATGTAAAAATTATATTGAGAATGATACAGTTGGATGGAAAAAGAAATCAATGGATTCAAACCAAACTGGAAGTATTAATATTATTTATATATATGACAAATTATCAGCCTGAAATTAACTTGTGTTATCCTATAGCATAGTAAGATTAACTAATAATAATATATGATTATCATAATTAATAGTTTGGCATTGTTAGAATATCTTTTAATATACTTTATTCTAATATATTAATTTCAGAATGACATCATAACTTGTACTTAACCCCATACCACTGAAATTTATTAAAAAGAAAAGGGCTCATGATAACAAAAATAAATTGATATGAAGAGATCAGAAGCATCTTTGGAAAAACTCTAATTTGAGGTGGGATTATAATATCAAAAAATTTCTAGATGCAATGAAAACATTTGTCAGAAATTTGTGGGAAATATTGGAGACACATTTCTTTTGTCATGGGCTGTTATTGCTTGATGGTGATAATTTATGTATCTGTTTTGCTGACCATCCATTCAAGTGGGTGATTATATAAGAGTGCAAGTGATTCTATGCTGCTTTTAGATACTTATGACTACTTTCTTTTGCAGGTTTTTTTTTGTCAATTTTTTTCTCATTTTTTTATAGTTTTGTTTAAAATATATTTTTTAAATTTTATTAGATTTTTAAAAAATGTCAACTTTAATTTTTTACCTCATTAATTTTTTCAATAATTTTTTTTTTTTTTAATTGTGGAGTTTTTTGAATCTCAGTATTTCTAATTCTATTTCTCATTTTATTTTTTTATATCTATTCAATTTTCTAAGTTCACTTTGAAGCTGGAAATATAGTACATATTTCTGCTTCACCTAGTGCCAAGGTCATCAGCACTAGTCTGGGTTTGAACACAATCCTTATTAACTGACACCCATCTCATATTAGGTGATAGTATATTTATAATTATTATAATCTTTTGATTAATTTGTATTTTATGATTAACTAACCTTTTATAATAGTTTATTTATTTATAATATTTGTAAAAATGTATATTGTGTTTATTTTATTAAATTGAATTGAATCCTAGATATCTATAAAATGTTACAAATATTTCAAATTCTTTATTAAAGTTCATTTTCTTCAATTAATCAGTTGGTAACATTTTATATTTATCTTTTAATCAATGTACATTTGAGAACCAATTATTTAAACAATGTAAGATTTGTATGAAATGTTTTGTAAATTTCTACTTAGGTTTATGTCAAATATAAGTTTGAAAGTCATTGTACCAAATTCCTAAAATTTTTCTGAATAAAATCTACATTTTTGTTAATCTAAACCTTAATTAAATAGATTTTGTTAGTACAATGACTGATAAACTTAATATGCTTGTTGTTGTTGTTGTTTTTTAATTAGCAAATCAACCCTTGGGGCATGTTCATGCAGAATTATAGATTTCCCTCCAAAGCAGGTACCAACCTCAGAGAAACATTTAGAGTGATTGCAATTGGCAGTTGTCACTGTAGATTCAATCCCATAGATAAAGACGAGAACATATAAATAGTGGAAAATTTGATAAGGATAATTAATTAATTATTTATTGAGTTTTATTTGAAGAGTTCACTGAAGAGAGTAGTTTAGTTTTAGTACATCGTGATTAAAGAATGACTGGCTAAAAGATCGACCATTGCTTTCTGGAGCTCTGTCCCACCAGCTCATCAATGCCTCCCAGTGCTTTCAACATCTAGCCTGAAACTGTACTGTGTCAAGGAAGCCTGTTAATAATCTGACTGTAAATGCCTGTTCAAGCCATGGAATGCCTACTGATTGATTCTGAGGTAACGTCCAATTCGCTGCAAGCCATTGATTCCATTTTACTTGTTTTCCAAATCAATGTTAATTTATATTATCTATATTTGTTTATACAGCTTAGTTTTAAAATGGGTAGTTTAAATTTATTAAATTTAAAATATCAATTCTTATAAAATCTTACATTATTTTGATGCGGCAAACTTAAATTAAATTTTGTTGGTTTATTTATAATATTTGACTTACTGAAATTGCCAAGTACAAAACTCGATGAAAAACTAACTTTAAATCCCCTTCCTCTTATTTTCTCCAGTTAAAAATTATTACAGGAGATTTACTTCCCATAAATTAATTAATAGAAAGCTCATTTAGTTTTGTACATCACATATAAATTTATTTGAATGATTGAAATTATTTTAAAAGTATCTTACTATTACCTCCAATTTAAAATAGCCCTGTAATTATTTCTGAAAGAATAAATAATTTTAGTGAATCAATTAAGTAAAATTTATCATAGAATTTTATCAGTCTATATTTCATACATATATTTCATTTGTCAGAAAAATATTAAAATTATGATTTACAATTTATTAGTTTGATATTCAATGCCCATCTATGTTAATTAAAACAGTCTTATTTTGTAATCTTTGATAAACTATTTAAGAACTTATTAATAAATGAAATATTTGTGAAGTGTGGAAAACAATTTATATTTTAGTTAATTTCTTTTTTTATATATATTATATTTATGATTCATTCATTAGTGGACTAAGGTTTGTGGGGACTTTCTATCGACATCAGGGAACTGATTATTTTAATCAGGAATTCATTGATTAATTTTGTTAGTGATACACTATCTATATATATGTCTAAGGCATTAATGTTTTTTATAGCTACAACCATTCATTTATTATTTTGCTTTGCTACTTACTCATCAGGACCTTCGGAAATTTAACTGACCAGTCCAACCTTTTACTCTCCCTCAAAGTAGACATAGTTCATACCAAGGGATCCATTTTCAGGCATTGCATTTAAGATGTGTATGGGAAGTCCAGCACATCAAAATATTTTATTATTATTCAGAGATATGTTTTGGCTGGAGGGCCAGCATTTCTCATCATCTAGTTGCATTTACTAGGAATTTCCTTTAGCAAAGCCACCCAGAGGTTCATAACTGACCTCATTTATTTTTGTTGTAATCTATAATAGCATACTGCCTTCTTCATCATTTTATATCTCTATTTAGCAAATCTGAAAGGCTCTCTGCTGTGATGGCACATTCTTCACAACCAATTTCGTTAATTAATTAAATATGACTGTATAAGTGTCAATTATTTATTTAAGAACTATTTTGCATTACACACTCATTATATACAAATGATTTTAAATGTATTAGTGTTTTAAATGCCCATATTTCATATCTTGTAATATATATAAAATAGATTTATTTATAATCTTTTAAAAGGGCTAATAATATTTTATTGCTGATTGGTTTTGGCTGACCAATTAACAAAACTTTTACATTGTTTGTCAAAGCTGCATCAAAATGAATTAAAGAAAATAACCAAGTTGTATAAACAAAGACTTAACTTATTTTGTACTAAATTCCTTAATAAATTCCTATAATATTGTTATTTTAAATAAGCTTAGTTTGTCATCACTCCCAATCTCTAAAGTTAATTACTCTATTTATTATAATATTTCTTTGATTTAAATTCACTTCTTTATAATGTTGCCAGAAAGAATTATCATTATTATGGTTCAAACCATTAGTAATCGATCAAATCATATCTGTACCATTCTGCAATCATCAGAATCCATTAAATCATTGATTTTTCATATAAACCCTTTATTATTTTGAGTCTCTATGTGAACCATGACCTCCAGCTGGGACGGAATAAAACCAAGCACTGCTAGTGTCATCACAAACGTTATCCATTAGTCAGAGAGGCAATAGTTTAGGCAAATAGATTAGGATTCATCCTTGTCCTGACATATGTATCTTGTGCATGGTTGGATTCAAGGTACTTTTGCTTGGATTATTGGTCTTGTTGAATGAATACACGATTTTGACCGGCACAACTTTTATAATTCATGTAAAGAAATAGTCTCAACAAAACATTTTATAATCTTCAACAAAAAAAAAATCCTTCTCCTTTTTCTTTTCAAAAACTTTATTTTTTTATCTCAATGCTGAACATATATATACATTTATATTATACAAAACTCCAACGTTTCAACTGTTTTTATCTCATACAGTCATTTTCAAGGATCTGCAACAACAAAATTAAATACACATCAATTTAATTTTGTTGTTGCAGATCCTTGAAAATGACTGTATGAGATAAAAACAGTTGAAACGTTGGAGTTTTGTATAATATAAATGTATATATATGTTCAGTATTGAGATAAGAAAATAAAGTTTTTGAAAAGAAAAAGGAGAAGGATTTTTTATTTGTTGATATTATTGTAGAACATACATATTTTAAAAGAAAAAGTGGATATACCTTTGCTGTGTTATTATATATGATAAATATTAGTAAACTTGTATATGGACAGTTTTTTTAGAAGAGGATATTGGTTGTGAAGAAATACATATGGATAAATATGTGAAGAAATACATATGGATAAGGACTTTGAACATAAAAAAATAGAAGGATATATGGTGTTATTATAATTGGAAATATTTTTTGTAAATTTGTTTATTATTGTTATATTGTGTGTGCTATAATAGTTATATTTTAAGGAAGGTGGATATATAAAAATGAATATGAAAAGTTTTTTTAAATGGTTTATATATGGTATTAAGCATAAATTTTTGTAAATTCTTGTATTCAAGTAATAAATGAATGGATTAAATGTAAATTAAAAGTAGTTAAGAAACAATTGGATATTAAATTTATCAAGGATTGTTGTTATTATAAAGTAATTCCAAAATTTATTAAATTTAAAGTGTTTAGAAATATTTTTGGAGAAAAGTATATGAATATATTGCAAAAAAAGTTGATTAAGAAATATATTAGGATTTTATATAAAGAGAAAGATATTTTATTAAATAAGGTTAAAGAGATATATGAAAAATTAAGAACATTAATAAATTTGAAAGAAGAAGATATGTTAAGATATTGTTATTTGAACAAAATGAATTATTATAGGAATATAATAAGAGTTAGACATAATACAAAATTAACAAAATTAATTTATGATAAACAAAAACTTGGTGTATTTAGGAGTGGGAATAATAAAAAAAGATTATTTTAATAATAAGTATAATGGATGTGATAATAATAAAAATAATTTTATAATTAATTTAACTGGAATGAAATTTGATAAAAAGGAGAAAGAGATTTTAGAGAAAGGTTTAAAGTATATTCCTATAATAAATAGTAATGTTAATAAAGATATTTTTGAAATTGAGGCAAAAATAAATTATTAATTGATAAAATTAGGGAAATTAATAATAATAGCTTAAATATGTATAATGGTTATAAGAGTGATAAAAAATATGATATGATGTTGAGAGAGTTTCAATACAAAATGGAAGAGTTGGAATATAATATGGTAAGTAATTTGGAGTATAAATATGAAAATGAACATGAAAGGAGAGTTATTAGTCAAATTAAAAAAAAGACGTTATTTTTGAGAGGAGATAAGACATCTAGTATGGTAATTATGATGAGGAAAGAATATGATGAAAAAATGAAAAAATTATTGGATGAGGATTGTTTTGAAAGAATTAAAAAGAATGATGGTATAGAAAAAAATAAAATGATTAATAGGATTATAACTGATATGTATAATAAAAACTATATTAATAAAGTGGATGTATTTAGGTTGAAAAGAATGGATTTTAAAGATGCAAGTATATATGGGATACCTAAAATACATAAATTAGTAATACCATTAAGACCTATTATTAGTAATGTGGATTTGTATTACGAAAATTTGTCTAAATGGTTATATAATAAAAATTTTAAAAAATATGGTGAAATAAAAAAAGAAAATAATGTAAGTAATTCATATGATTTTGTAAAGACTTTAAATGTTTTTTTAGAGGGAAATAAGTATAAAAATGTGTTTTTTTGTTAAACTTGATATATGTAGTATGTACACGAATATTGTACCACATAAGGCATTTGATATAATATTGAATAGATATATTAAAGATACTAATAAGAGTATAAAAATGAATTGTAATCAATTGTATGATATGTTAAATATTTGTTGTAAAGATGTGGTATTTAAATATGATGAAGTATATTATAAACAATGTAAAGGATTGAGTATGGGGAATAGTATGAGTGGATTGTTAGCTGCTATATTTATGGATGATTATGAAGATAAATATTTTTGTATTACAAAATATAAGCCTGTTTTTGGGGTTAGGTATGTTGATGGTTATTTTTTAGTGTTCAATGGCAATTATAGAAAATCTGAATATAAGGTATATTAATTCAATTGATGATGACATTAGTTTTACTATGGAAAAAGAAAAAAATAATGTAATTACTTATATGGATGTTATAATAAAAAAAGTTATTAGAAATTGTAAGGTTGCTATTGAAACTAGTGTATTCAGAAAAGAAACTTTCTATGGTTTGTTAAGTAGTTGGGATTCAGATATTGAATATGAACATAAAATTAATATTATTAATAATAGGATAAACAGAGCAATTAATTTATGTTCTGAAGAAAAATTGTTTATAAAAGAAATTAGTAATATAAAACAGAAAGGTATAAAAATAATTATCCAGTTAAAATTATTGATAAATTAGGTGATAAAAAAATATTAAAAGAATAATAAAGAAGAGAAACAATGGGAAAGATGTAAATAATTTTATATATAATAGTTATATTGTTTCTAGAGATACTTTTATGAAGATTAAAAAGATTATAAAAAGTATAAATAATAAATACAAAGGGGAAAGTAGGTTAATTATTAAACCAGTATATAAAAAGAAATTGAATTTAGGGAATTTAATTAATGATACAAAAAATATAGAAACTGACAAAATGAATGGAATTTATTTAATTGAATGTTTAAATTGTAAGAGGGAGGGGGTAAAGGTTTCATATATTGGTACAACTAAGAATACATTAAAAACTAGACTTAGACAACATTTATATGACAAAAATTCAAATATTTACATTCATTGTAAAGGTTTAGGTCATAAAGAATTTAATATTAAAATGTTGGAAAGGGTTAAAAATTACAGGGAAAGGATGGTAAAAGAATTTTTTTATATAAAAAAATATAATCCTACTCTAAATAGAATTAATGGAGTAGATAAGGAATCTAAATTAATGTGTAATTAAAATAATTGCTTAATGGGTTTAGGTAAATTGTTAGAAGTTTTTTTGTGTAAAAGAGAGAGAGATGGGGGGGGGTGTTTATATTTGTTTTATATTCATTTAAAGATATAGTTTAGGAATGTAGTTTTATGATGGGTTTTAGATAAAAAAAGGGGGAGGTTTTTTGGAAATTAGAGTTGGTATTTAAATTTGTATAGAAAGTTTCTTGGATGATTTTAAGACAGATTAGTAACTAAATAATGTAAAAGAAAGAATAATAAAATATAGCAGTGGGAGAGAAATGTAAGTAAAATATATTTACATATGTTTATGTTAATGTAAGAGGAAGTTTTTATGTAATTGAAGTTTATTTATTGATGTGTATTTAATTTTGTTGTGCAGATACTTGAAAATGACTGCATGAGATAAAAACAGTTGAAATGTTGGAGTTTTGTATAATATAAATGTATATATATATGTTCAGTATTGAGATAAAAAAATAAAATTTTTGAAAAGAAAAAGGAGGATTTTTTATTTGTTGATATTATTGTAGAACATATATATTTTAAAAGAAAAAGTGGATGCACCTTTGCTGTGTTATTATATATGATTTATAATCTTCCTGTTTAATTCCAATTTCTTTTGCTAATATATAATGGAATTATAATCTCTTTTGGATTAATACCATGTATTAGTTATTTTATTTAAATTAAAAAAAAAATTAATTTATTATATAACCCTGAAATTTTTTATTATATATATTTTGAAACATATTTGCTATTGTGTTAAATCGAGAAATTATTGTTAAAATATTAATAGCTGAGCACATTCATGGGCTAGTCCACCAGATTTATGGTAATCAACTATTAAAAAAACACATATTGACATAGTTTATTTTATATATGTAATATATATTTACATAATTATAATTCAGAATATTCAGAGGTAATATAATTTTTTCAAATGAATATAAATTTAATGTTGAACAAAATAAACAAGATATTGATTGAAGTATGATATATTTCTAACTGCTTCACAATAATTGTTATTAACTCCAAAATAATCATAATCAGATACTCTTTTTGGATACTCTGCATTCATTCATGCACCAAAGTTTAATTTATTACAATTTATTGTAAAAATATCAAACTTATTGCACATATAATTATGGTATAATCAGCTTCATATAAATAGCTTATTGATTATTATTTATCATTTTAGACTAGAAATTATATTATTTTTAGCTTATATATGTGTATATATATATATATTGTACCGAGATACATCAGGAAGGAATGTGCTTTCTTCGGAGTTACACATAATTTTGGGAAAAATATAAATTGATAAAAGATTTGTTTAAATATTTAATAGAAATAAAAGGTCTTATAGGGTAAAATAAGAATAAAAAGATTTTTTTTTCTCATAGAAGGGTTTATTGTTAAAAGCATAAATTAGACAGTTTTATAGGATATAATTTTGAATCATATTTAAATAAAACCTAAAGAATTAAAACTTGATTTAACTAAAAATTTGATTTAATTGAAATTTGATTTAAGATTGCTTTTAAAAAAAAAAGAAAAAAAAGCAAGGTGGAGTTCGTTTTGTCTTATAAAAATATATATATATATTGAAACAGATATGCTGTTCCTCATATAAATATTCAAAAGACCCCCCCCCCATTCAAAAATGTCTAGCGTGATTCAGTCTAATTGGGAACGCAATAAGCTGTGATTTGTTTAAAAAAATCATATTTTTAATTTTGTGATTGATGGATTTGAATAAAATGTTAAGTCATCTTATTTTTTTTTTATCTGTCTCAATAAAAAAAAAGAAATTAATTATCCAATCATTAAAAAGAAGAAAAAAAGATACTTGGATTAAACTGAGGCAAATTCAAATTAGGCACGTCGTCGGAAGAAAATAACTTTTTTTTTCTCTCGTCTTATACAGAGAGGCAGAACATATTAAATTTTTTTTTTAAAAAAAAAGTGTATTACTTAATTCTTTTGACACACAAAAATATAGCTTTAACAAAATGTGAAAATGGAAAAAGAAAGCTTTGCTAGAGGAATTATAATGACAATGGGGTAAATTAGCGGCTTCACTCTCTCCACGCTGTGCCATGACTTTCCATAGATGAAATAACCCGCCTTCTTTTGAGTAAACTAGACTGCAAAACTGGAAGGTAATTATGTTATAAAATATTAAGACATCTTTATCATACATTATAAAGTGAAGTTATGAAATAATTACATAGAATTTGTTTTATAAAATATTAAAACATCTTTATCATACGTTATAAAGTGAAGTTATGAAATAATTACGTAGAATTTGTTTTGTAAAATATTAGAACATGTTTATCATACATTTTAAAATGAAGTTATGAAATAGTTATACGCAAATTTATTTATAAAAATATTTGAACGTATTTACTATATGGATTAGAAATGCTTTAATTGCATATTACTTCTATCTGGGTAATGCAACAGAGTTTATGTGTATGAATATACTTTTATATTTGACTAAATTATAAATGCTTCAATTACTAAATGATAAATGCTCCACAAGCCAAACAGAGTTTATGTGTATGAATATACCTTTATATTTGACTAAATTATAAATGCTTCAATTACTAAATGATAAATGCTCCACAAGCCAAACAGAGTTTATGTGTATGAATATACTTTTATATTTGACTAAATTATAAATGCTTCAATTACTAAATGATAAATGCTCCACAAGTCAAACAGAGTTTATGTGTATGAATATACTTTTATATTTGACTAAATTATAAATGCTTCAATTACTAAATGATAAATGCTCCACAAGCCAAACAGAGTTTATGTGTATGAACATACCTTTATATTTGACTAAATTATAAATGCTTCAATTACTAAATGATAAATGCTCCACAAGCCAAACAGAGTTTATGTGTATGAATATACCTTTATATTTGACTAAATTATAAATGCTTCAATTACTAAATGATAAATGCTCCACAAGCCACACAGAGTTTATGTGTATGAATATACTTTTATATTTGACTAAATTATAAATGCTTCAATTACCAAATGATAAATGCTCCACAAACCAAGAATTGCTGAGCTTAAATGTTTACCAATCAATAATAATTCATAAAATAATGAAATGCTGTATAAACCATAAATGCTTGACTGCTTCCAAGCTTCTTCTCATAAATGAATTCAAAATGAACTATTGTTGAATCAGAATATTTCCAAGCTTCTTCTCATAAATGAATCCAAATGAACTATTGTTGAATTAGAATATTTCCGAGCTTCTTCTCATAAATGAATTCAAAATGAACTATTGTTGAATTAGAATATTTCCAAGCTTCTTCTCATAAATGAATTCAAAATGAACTATTGTTGAATCAGAATATTTCCAAGCTTCTTCTCATAAATGAATCCAAATGAACTATTGTTGAATTAGAATATTTCCAAGCTTCTTCTCATAAATGAATTCAAAATGAACTATTGTTGAATTAGAATATTTCCAAATGTCTTCTCATAAATGAATTCAAAATGAACTATTGTTGAATTAGAATATTTCCAAGCTTCTTCTCATAAAGGAATTCAAAAATGAACTATTGTTGAATTAGAATGTTTCCAAGCTTCTTCTCATAAATGAATTCAAAATGAACTATTGTTGAATTAGAATATTTCCAAGCTTCTTCTCATAAAGGAATTCAAAAATGAACTATTGTTGAATTAGAATGTTTCCAAGCTTCTTCTCATAAATGAATTCAAAATGAACTATTGTTGAATTAGAATATTTCCAAGCTTCTTCTCATAAAGGAATTCAAAAATGAATTATTGTTGAATTAGAATGTTTCCAAGCTTCTTCTCATAAATGAATTCAAAATGAACTATTGTTGAATTAGAATGTTTCCAAGCTTCTTCTCATAAATGAATTCAAAATGAACTATTGTTGAATTAGAATATTTCCAAGCTTCTTCTCATAAAGGAATTCAAAAATGAACTATTTTTGAATTAGACTGTTTCCAAACTTCTTCTCATAAATGAATTTGTAAATGAACTATTGATAAAAAAGGAACTGCTTCTAACTCTTTCATAAGTAAAATGAAAATGAGTTATCATGTGGATAGAAATGAACTTCGTTAGAAATTGCAAATTAATTGTTATTTAATAAATTTTTTTTTTTGTTACTAAAAATTAAATTGGTTATCCAGTTGTCCAATTCTGATTTGTTTTATTGCATCACTCATCAGTTATAGCACTTGTTCATGAGAATCTCATGCCTTCTGAGCTACATCTGACATAACTAGACCTACCCAAGTCAGGTTGTAGTGAGACGGAACTCTAATGGCGCTTTTTGGGAAACCAAACATAGAAATATTTAGATGTTTCCGGTCTCTATGGTACTACATCCTCTGATGAGCAGGAAATATTGTTGTAGGAGGCATTAACATCTGCATTAGGAATGTCAATTGATAGTTCCTTCCTACAGCATGCTCATCAGAAAATTGTTACAACTGACGTAATAAAAGGGTTGTATGGGGGTCCGGTTACAATATATAACCAAAGGAATGTAGTGAACAATGGGAGCTAATGACAAACATGAGAAATTTCCATTAAACGGCTAATTAGTGAAATAACTCTAACAAAGAAATTGAAATTTGCAATCATCTAAAGAATGACCAATGAAACTGTGTAGAGAGTCGAAAGAAAAGAAATGATTGTCCAATAGCAGAAATTCAGAATGTAGATTGAATCCGCAAGATAAGGACCGTAAAATATAAAAGGGGCGAATTTTCTATTGTATTATTAGATTATTGAATTATTAGATTGAATTTGATATTGTGACTAAAATTTGATTCTGATTCGGTTCGGTGATTTATTCTTAATTTCATAGTAATATTATTAATATACGTCTAAAGTTAAATAAAACATAATGCTGCATTGTTAAACCCATTGTGTGAACAGCCGGCCGAATCCTTCCCTGCAATACCAACAGCAGTCAGTTTGAATGTCGATTATGTTCGCGTAGAACAAGAAGGAAACGGAGTGTCCACGGTGAAGCCCACAGGATCCCAACGACATCGGGAAAAGGATCGCAAAGAGTTAGCGCTAACTGACCGAAGGAAACACTATCAGAAGCTACGCTCGGAACCTTGCATAAAGGAGGAAGCTAGGTAATATTTATTTCATTTTTAATTCACTAATTAAAAGCCGTAATAATATATGGAATAATAAACTCTGAACTTTATGTTACGAACAATAATTACTACTTGTCTTTAGCTCCATTACCCAGAGATTTTATTGTGATTTCAAATATAATTGTGTGCATATAATTATTTTCTAAATGTATGTATAATATGATATTTTGGTTGTATTAAATATTATCTAAAACTTGAACAAAAGTGTAATTAATTATATTATAAGACCAAACGAAGTGAAATAGCGTAAATGGAGACTTAATGGGTTAGTGATTACTTAAATTAAATTTGAATTAAATAAAAAAAAAAAAGGGAAAGCGAGAAAATTAGCGCAGAGAAAGATTCGTAAATTGATTTTTAGGTAGGCGGAGTATATATTTTATTGATTGTTGTAGCTGAGCTAGCGGGAGCGGATACTAGATCATATTGGTCAAGCAGACTTGTCGACAAAGGTTGGCTGGCGCCCATTGCATTTTTTCCTTTAAATAAATAAAAAGTTTGATTGGCTAATGTGTAATCTAGTAAACGAGTATTAATGTTATTGGCAAATGTTTGCAAATGATATTGACCACTCTACCCGAGGTACCGACAGCCCCGTGATAGGATTTTGTGTAAGAGGGAGGTACAAAGTTCTGATCGAGTCGTTATTATAAACATTAAATATTTTATTGATTTTATATAAATGATGTTTATAAAAAATTACAAGATGACGCAAAAGAGAGGCATAGGTAGAATATATATATATAATATACAAACCATTATATGTGATGTGATGTATTATGGCTTCTCCTTAAACGAAGTCAAGAATATCTCAGCAATTATGCCCAGATAAACCTGTTAGCCACTTTCTTTTACATTCCCCACTCTAAATTTACCCATAATCTGCTCTATCCCATTTCCACAACATAATTTTTGTCAACTCTATAACCTTTATATCTAAATCCCCCTTATCTTTTCCCAAACCCAGCATAAAAACCAATAATTCACTTTCTGTATAATCACTCTTTTCATATTTATTTTTCCACAACTTCGTTATATGTACCCTTTCTGTTTTCAAACATTTACATTCAATTAACAAATGCCTAATATTTTCAATTCCTTCCTTACATAATTTACCAAATAAATCACCCATATTTTTCCATTTACATGTATATTCTTTTGTAGCTAAAGATCCCATTCGAGCCTTAAACAATAAACTACTTTCCTTACTATTATCATATATTTACAATTACAAATATCCAGTAACGCCCTCTGTTTAAAGATCTATATCTCAATAATAGCAAACCTTAAAATGATGTATATATATATACTTTAAACTTCAATTAAACATAAATATAGTGATGGTTACCAATATCCACAAGGAATACTGAATTCAGCTCTATTCAAGTTTTTCTATCTATAATAATATTTTAACTTTAATTATATCATATATACTCTAATCACTTATATAAAAATATGTGAAAAAGACAAATTATCCCAAAATGCATTTCATACATAACTCATTTATCAGCCTAGATCTACAGTCTCTTAGATGTCTTTATTATCTTTGCATAATATATATCTTTATTAAATAATTATGATTTATTGTAATTACGCTTTATTTTAAAGATGCCAAATTCACTGTTCACATAACTATGACAGGATTCCCACAAAATAAATATTTCAATAATTATTATTAATCATTTTAAGGTTAGAAGTGATCATTTTTAATTTATTTATTTACTTTAAACTTTAATTCAAGATGGTATATCTATTATTATTAAACACTATCATATGGAATTCAGTTAACACATTTAAGAACACATTATATAATACATATAAATAAAATTCTGCTAGTTTTTATTTCCATTCAACCCATTTCATATTTTTTTCATTTGTGATAATATACTTATAATTTCAATTTCTTTTTACACCCATTCTAATCCCCATATATAAAATATTTGAAAAAGACAAATGACTTAAGATGCATCTCATGCTGAATCAGCATTTATCAAATTAAAGTTTTAAATGTATATCTGGGCTAATACTGATAGTATAGTTTCTAGCCAAAATATTCATTGCTATGATGAATAATTGTATGTGCAGCAACTTTAGCACCTTCACAATAATTTGTAATATTTTAATATTAATAAATATTGAACAAGTAAAATAAGGATACATGAGTGATCATGATTTGAATCAACTGTTGAGTGCTGTTTCTGCATGAAATGCATCTTAGAATCATTCATTTTTTTCAGATGTCTTTTTTTATGTGGTTAGGTCACATGTGAAAAAAATTAAGTTATAAGTAAATTATTATTTTAAATCAGAAAGAACAAAAACAAGGATTTCAACATGTTATTGTATCAGATATGTGTTACAGAGCTGTAGGATGCCTTATTTAGAGATGCTACTTAATGCAGTTACTAAAAAAAATGCAAAGAAAATAAGAAAATGTGTGATTCGAATCTGTAATGTGGCAAATTTTCTATTTAGCTGCCATAGTTCCAAATCATCAAATATAGTAGATATTATACAATGCATTAAATGTGTTAATTATTATTACATTTAAGTACTTTTACAATAATATTCTGAATAGGTAGAAATTGATTAAATCCATTTTTTTTATATAAACTTTATCAGAGTTAAAGAAAATGAGAATGCTTTTTTATTTGAGCATATGAAAGATATAAACACCTATAAGTAATTGTGTAGCTTTTTTATGTTGCAATCAATAAGTAAATATACAAATGTACACTAAGAAGTTCTTTGGTACAAGGTAAATTTTAGTGTCCCTCCCACTTCTATGAAATAAAGTTTGTAAATTAAAATACTTTTTTTTTCTAGCATTTTCACAAGAAAAACTTGAAAATATAGCTTTAGTCATTTAACTTGTTTACCTTACATGTTTTATTCATTTATTTCTATAAAATAAACATAGGGAATAAAACACATGCTAAAATAAAACATATTAATTAGATTTGCCATGTCATCTTGATGAAATTTTTTCCCATTAAAATCTTTTAAAATAAATCAGTTTACATGTAAAATGAAAATGATAGTAATGAAAACATTGCACTACTTCCCTTCTCTTCTTAGGCTGGTTCTGATATTGTATAAATAAAATAATTATAT